>UESW01004781.1:604301-626182 GCA_900491605.1 Calamus simplicifolius
AAAGCTATTAATGGTCATCCGAAGCCGGGACATCATCCTCAGGAACGTCATCAGGCTTCAGTCCCTCAATATCCTCTAGGTCGTAGAGCTCCTGGATTTTATCTTTGCAGTCTTGAAAGCCGGCGTCATAAGCAAGTGCCGTGACTCGGCCACCTCCTTGTCGAAGGCTTTGGACCTTTTAAAATCTTCTACGGCCTCGGCAACCCTTTTTTCAGCCTCGATAGCTTTTTTCTCAGACTCAATGGCCCCCCTCTGGGCCTCTATCACTGC
This sequence comes from Calamus simplicifolius, assembly GCA_900491605.1. Classification (NCBI taxonomy): domain Eukaryota; kingdom Viridiplantae; phylum Streptophyta; class Magnoliopsida; order Arecales; family Arecaceae; genus Calamus; species Calamus simplicifolius. The sequence goes on from UESW01004781.1 coordinate 604,572, forward strand.
CGCCTCCAGATCTGCAATTTTGGTTATGTACTGGCGGGTGGCTTCTTTGGCTGCATTTGTCTCAGCGGAGGCAGAACTTAATTGGGTCTTCAAAACACACACCTCCAATTCTGCCACCTTCAGCTTCTCTTTGGCTGCCCTTTGGTTCTCCTCGGCCGCTTTCTGTTTTTCCTCGGCCACCTGAGCATTATCTAGCTCATTGGCTACGCGCGCTGAGCAACCTCTAGCGCATACTCAGCCTTTTCCAGCTCGTAGCCGGGTGACATCGATTTCACCCTTCAGGGTGTACCGAGTGTCCTCCAGAGCCATTGCCGACTTCTCCGCCTTGACTTGGAGGGACAACATCTCCCATGCTTGTTCGATAGCAGTATCGCTCAAGGTCCAGAGGTTCTTCAGGCGACTAGAGAATTCAATGCCTGGAGGAAATGTCAAGATGAGAAAAAAAAAAAGAAAGGGAGGAAGAAAGAAATGATAATGGAGCAGAAGCTCACCCAGAGATGCGCCACCGATGCTTCACGGAAGAAGGTGACTCTCCCCTGACCCCGGAGAAATTCTTGCACCTCAACCACCGTGGCTTCCTCCAAGGTCCGTTCAGCCCAGCGGCCGTGGTTGGCCAACAACGACTGGAAGGAAGGATCGACGCCCCTCTCTTCCCTTGGCGTTGGCCCTACAGAGGCAGATTCGCCTGAGCCTGCCGCCTCCGACTCCTTGACCGGCGGGGGCACTTCGGCTGTTGCCCCCATGGGGGGCAGGGTAGTGGCTGGAGTTGTCACTATTGCCGTAGGAATTTCATCCGTCTCTAAGGCTTTGGGCAAGGGCGACGGTGCCTCCCCCTCGGGAGAAAGGTCGAGCAGGATAATGGGAGGAGCTGAAGCTGAAGATCCTCTCTCCGGTTGGCTCCGTTCCACCTCCTTGCCGGACTCGGCCCTTCGTGTCTGCCATGACAGGTTCGTCGGCTTGGGCTTGGGCCGCCTCGCCTGCGTGCGAGGATTCCATAGTTCTGGCCCCCTTGGCCTCGGCCTCCTCATCGTTGGCCCTTTTAGGGCTGCCCTTATTCAAAACCTTTGCACGCAGGGGCTTCACAACTTTAGCCCCTCCAGTGTCGGCCTTTCCCGCGTCGGCCCTCTCAGCATCAACCCTCCCCGGGTCGGCCCTCTCAGCATCAACCCTCCCCGGGTCGGCCCTCCTTGGGACTTTAGCAATGGCCCTTCTTTCGGCAGGGGGCACATCCCCTCTAATATTCCTCTTCCTAGTGGCCGCCTACTTAAGCTCGTGAAGCATCGGCGCCATCCCTATACAGGCGAAGGATAGTTAAAAAAAAAAAAAAAAGGGGGAAAAAAGGGAAGAAAAGAAAAAGAGAAAAACAAAGGGAGGAGAAGAGAGGCGAGTGATCAAGTGCTCACCCCTCGCAGGAATTAAACCAGCACGATGAAGATTCTCCTCGGCTAAAAGCATATTACACCGAGGGATGTCGGCAGTCAGAAGCTGCCCAAACGCCATCCGATCTCGTGGAAGGATGGAGGGATCCCTATTAGCATCAATGTTGGGTATCCCCCAGCTTCCACGAACCCCACCGATGTCAGCAAGAAGAACTTGTCCTTCCACCCTTTGACAGAAGTAGGAAGGCATAATTTGAGAATTCTATTAGACCTAGGGGTGAAGGACCACCAACCCGATTGCTTGCGAAGGGTGTAAAAGCTGCGGAATAAAGAGATACTTGCCTTAATGCCTTGCAAGTGGCAGAGTACCAAAAAACCAACGATGGTTCGAATTGAGTTGGAAACTAACTGGGAGAGAGTCAAGGAGTATCAGTCTAGGAGATTAAGAATAAAAGGGTGGATAGGCAACCGAAGCCCAGCCTTAAAAAAGGCTCCGTACAAAGCAACCCTCCCGGAACGGGAAGAAGTTACCCTGTCATTGGGGGTAGGGAAGAACAAATGAAGGTCCGACGGGAAGCTATACCTGACTTTTAGGTTTACTATGTCTTGAGCAGACATAGCGGACGCAGTCCCTTCGGGGGACTCCTTGGCGACCCTGGAAGGACCGACAGCCATCGACTGGCTCCGAACGGAAATCCATCCACCGGCCGGACGACTCCCGGTTAGGGGACGACTGACTGGCCGCTGCTCCGGTGAAGAATGATTAGAAGAAGGGATAGACCATTGGCTTAACAAGGAATCGGAAGTCTGAGAAGGGTTGTGGGAACCCCCCCAGGAACCAGAGATGGAGCAAGAAGGTGAGGAAACCATAGGAACTAACATGGAAAACTCAAGCCAAAAACAGAGCACGGGGAGAGAATGAACACGGGAGACAGAGGAACGCTGGCGGACTCGAAAGGGGTCAGCGGAGGAAGAAATGGGGAGGATGGGAAGATAAGGGCTATTTGTCCTCATGACGCCATCTCAGGACACCCCACAATCGTCCGATCCGACCACGCGTCCATCTTCAATTGGGAGGCGTTTCGATGGCCTGCCAACGCGAAAAACTCGAAACGACCACCGATAAAAAGGGAGGCATTAACCTTATCGCAATGATACCGCTCGCCTTTTCGTAACGCTGCCCGAGGGAAATCCTATCTAATCCCAACAAAGGCAAAATAATGACGCGAAAAACCGGCCGCCTAGAGGATATTAACACCCCTTTCGCGGGTAAGTGAACGCTCACCCATCTCAGGGGCGGGGGGCATCTGATACGGCTGGCCATTTCCTCTGGGTGGTATTATCTTTTGCATGGTTTTTGAAAGCATGATGTGACAGCAAAACCCCTTTAGTGGGGCCTTCAGCGTCGGCCTTCAGTGTCGGCCACCAGCGTTGGCCTTCAGCGTCGGCCCAGCACTGAGACTTTGGCTCCGGCCTCCAGCGTCGCCCTTCAGCGTAGGCCTTCAGCGCCGGCCACCAGCGTCGGCCCCAGCGCTGAGACTGGCTCTGGCCCTCCAGCGTCAGCCTCTAGCGACGGCCATCCAGCGTCAGCCTCCAGCGCTGGCCTCCAGCCCCGACTCCCAGCGTCAGCCTTCAGCATTTTCCACATGCACAAAGACCAGTCTCATACAACGGATCCCGTGATCTAAGGTCCACTGCCGAGCACCTCGCCTACCAAAATCACGGGTGAGTGTTAGCTTGATCGGAGGTTACCGCTATAAGCAGCCCTTATCCAGCAACAGTCCAACAACTTACCGTTCGATGAAACATCACAACGAGAAAGATTCGACGGTTCCAACAGAACGAGGTAAACGAGATCCCAACAGGTATAAAAAAAGGACCCGAGCTCCATGCGAGGGGACTCTCTCTGGCTTCCTCTTTAAGAATTCTACACAGAAATCATATCCCTGTTCGATGACTCACTGACTTGGGCGTCGGAGGGTCCCCGCCGGAACCACCGGTCTGGGACTTTTGCAGGCTCTAGAAGGAAGACGGCGACCTCTCTGCGCACGCAGCAATCCTAGCCTACTCGACGTTCATCGCACGTGATTTGGCAGCAACACTATCTTTTCCCGTATGTTCTCTTTTCTGATTTTTTTAAAGCTTTAATTTTGATCTACGATGATCTCTGATATACTTGTTTCCCGGGAGTTTGTAATTTGCGTCATTTTGGTTCGTGGCTTTTCTGGGAGTTATAGAATTGAGGGTTTCGCGATATTTGTTGTTTGAATATGCTTGATAAAGTACTTATATCCTGATTTTGTTGCGCATTTAAATTCATTTTTTATCATCCTTTTGCTTTCCTGTCTCAGATATTGGTCTCATAATAAGTTCTGAAAAATAATACCCGATGCTATATTTTAATCTCTTTTGATTTTTTGATTAAATACAAGACCAATGCAATTCGTGTTTTCTTTTTTCTATTATTCTATCATCTAGAAATTAATTATTTTGAATAGATCTTGTTTTAATCTGTTATGCTCCTCCTTCCGAGACCCCGACCGGAGGTAACATCCACCCAAAACCTTAAATGGGTTGTCTCTCGGAAAGGGTCTATCAGAAGGGGAGACGAGCTCCCGGTTATGCAGCGAGACAGAGAAGAATACCAGCTTCTTCTTTACCGCCCATTGCCTTCTCCTTCTCCGGCACCGCGGCCTAGGGGTATGGGCATCTCCGGGGATTCTTGTAGCCCCCCCGACGATCGATGATCCTTGTCGGAGGCACCCGCTGCGTCGCCGTGAATCAGGTGAGTCCGTCTCCCCTATTCCACGGCTACAGACCGATACATACAGTGGTATCAGAGCCTCGCCGGCCGTCACCACGTTTCGGGCGTTGGCCGGTGAGGGGGAAGGGGTGGAGGAGCAGGCAGCGGCGAACGCACGCTGCCGCCTGCCCCTCTGCTATGGCCACGGTAGCCGCAGTAAAAAAAAAAATTTGCTGATGGCCGTTCGGGGCCATCGGACCCCGGAACGGCCACCGGCGTCGTCTCCGCCGACGCCGGGGTCCCCCCTCTCTTCCCCAGCTGCCGGAGGGCCGGGGAAGTTGAGTCCGCCGCCACGATGGGCGACGGGTCACTGTGCGTCCATGGGATTGGGGCTGCCGGAACTCCTCCGGAGGCTGGCGGTCCTCCCTTCCTGTTCGGAGCTCCGTCCCGACCGCTGGAGGACCGGGACGGCCCTGCCTCGTGGCCGTGCGCGCAGCGTGCATGTCTGCGTTCGGGAATTTACAGGTGGCATCACCTATAAATTCAATAACTTAGCAGGGGCATTGCCATCTTTTCCCCATGATTTAATAATAAAAAAAAATCGGGGACATTGCCTGTGATGTGGCAGCTTACGTGGTTGCGGGCCCACCTACATGGCAATCCATGTGTCGGGCCCAGCTGACGTCAATGCCTGCATGGCATTTAAATTATTTTTTAGATTTTTGGGTATTTTAAAATTACATAAAATCTGGGAAAAATTAGAAAAAATTGTAGAAAAATTACAAAAAATTACAAAAAATTATAAAAAAATCAGAAAAATTCATAGAATATCATAGAAAATTTATTGGAAATTTTTTTTGATGTGGCATGGGGGTTTATGCTCTATGCATGAATATTTTTGTTGCCATTCTGTCTGATTTTTTTTGTAAAATTTTTCTGGTTGCATAATTATTTATTCTTAGTATATAAATATGATTTATGAATATTTTTTGAATCTTATTATTGTTGACATATAATTTATGATTAGTGCATAAGGGGTATTTATATAAATTGTTATGTATTTTCTACAAGCATGTTTATTTATGCTTGGTGCATAAATAATATATATATTGATTTATGTCTTTAGTTGATATGATATATGCTAGATGTAGCATACGCGGATTTGTTCCAATGCCAATTTTGTGGACAACATAGATATGTTCTATGAAAATTTATTGGATTCAATGTTCTATCTTATTAAATGAGTGATGGTTTTGAGCTTAGCAAAATTTTTGATCTCATTTATAAGTAAGATTTTGAAATCTGAATATTTTTCAAATAGAGATATACACTGATTATGTGCCTAATGTCCATATTTTGCTTGACCAAATATAGTGATGGCCTCCCGATCTGGTGTAGCTGGCCTCGATAGAGGAAAAAATTGGAAGGACAAAATTATAATGTGTGACACCGAAAGATCCAATATCTACTCAATGAGCAAGAAGTCTTGGAAACCTTGACACATAGTATGACACCACCAGAACCTGGTACCTCTGAGCAGAACCGTCAGGATCACAAAGTCTATGAAAAATGGGTAAAGAAGGATCGTTGTGCATGCTTCACTATGTTAAGCTATATGCACAATGACCTGATTGGAGATTTTGAGGGATTTTAACTGCCTAGGATATGTGGAACCAGCTCAAGATTCGGTTTGGTCAGACCTCAGCAACAAGGCTGTGCGGGGCTTGAATCTTAAATTTATGCAACATGTCAAAGATCCTAATCATTCAATGTCTGAACATCTCCGCGTGATGAGTGGCATGATTAGGGATCTGAGGGAGGCTGGAGTTGATCTCACTGAGGAGCAGAAGGTCCTTGCAGAGATTCGTTCGCTGCCTGACCCTCAGTGGAGTCAGATGAAGCTCTTGATGACTCATAGTGAGCACATCAAGACTTTTGAGGACATATCTCATCATCTCGAGCTGAAGGCTGAGCACATAGAGACTTCCCACTCCTCTGCCTATGTGGCTCACTCTAGAGCTTCGCGTTCTAGAGGTAGAAGGAGTAAATCAAGTGATAAGAAAGGTTATAGAGTTTCAAGGAAAAGAAGGTAGCCAAGCCTAAGAAAGGCCAACCAAAGGGTAAGAAGAATGTGGCAAAGATCAAATGCTACAACTGTGGTATGAAAGGCCACTTTGCTCATGAATGCACAAACCAAAGAAGGTATATTCCACATTAACCTCTCTCTATGTTTGTTCTTATGCATTAGTTGCTGACACTCTCCCTGATTGGATCGTAGACACGGGAGCGCACAAACACATAGTTCGGATCGAGCTGGTTTTGTGGATTTTCACCGGATTTCTGCAGGCACCAAATATGTTGTTCTTGGGAACGGCCTGCATAAGCAGGTGTTGGGTGTAGGAGCATATCGCATTAGGTTGTGAGTAGGACATGTATTGCTCCTACATGATGTTTTGTACGTCCTAACTATCCGGTGTAATATGTGCTATGTACTTGCCCTGTTAGCTCTTGCTATACCTTTTGTTTTTCTGGTAATCGTATGTCTGTGTATCTGAATGATGTGTTATCCTTTTGTGGCTGTTTATCATATGGGTTTTTCAGACTTGATGTGGAAATATCTAAATCTTACTCTTCATATGCTTGTGCTTCTTTTCCTGCATGTGATAATTCTTCACTATGGCATGCCAGACTTGGTCATGTGGGCCAAGATAGGATGCCACGGATGGCTAGAGAAGGGCTATTAGGCCCCCTCAATAAAATAAGCCTCCCTGTGTGTGAGTCTTGTTTGGCAGGAAAGGCATCAAGAAAGCCTTTTGGTAAGGCTTCTAGGGCCTCTCAGCCATTAGAGCTAGTACACTCACATATCTATGGACCTATAAGTGTTAGAGCATGCCATGGCACATCTTATTTCCTCGCATTCATTGATGATTATTCATGATTTGGGTATGTGTACCTAATCTCCCATCGCTATGAAGTGCTGGATTGTTTCCGTCGCTTCTTAGCTGAGGTGAAAATCATAAGGAGAAGACTTTGAAGTCTCTTCGGACTGATAGAGGTCGCGAATATTTATCTGATCAATTTCAGAGGCTTTATGAGGAGAAAGGGATACACAGGCAGCTCACCATTCCTGGGACGCCACAGCAAAATGGTGTTGCAGAGCGTCGAAACAGGATTTTTTGGATATGGTTAGGTCAATTATGGCGCAGGAAATCTCCCGATTAGTTTCTGGATGATGCACTTTTGACTGCTGCCTACATCCTTAACCACATACCTAGTAAATCGGTATCCTCTACACCATATGAGTTATGGTATGGCGCAAGACCTTATGTAGATCATATGCGCCCGTGGGGTTCAGCAGGATACATTCACAACACCTCCCATAAGTTGGGAAAGCTAGGTCCTAAGGCTAGCAAAAAGGTGTTCATTATGTACCCTTAAAATTCTAAGGGTTACGTGATGTATGGTGAACATCCTGATGGAGGACTGACTGAAATAGAGTCCAGAGATGTGAAATTCATAGAGAATGAATTTCCAAGCATTGGTGAGATCAAGAAGGACCTAACCCTATATGAGTTACAGGAGGACCTTACTACTATCTCTAGTGAGGGAGGGGCATTACGGCCTGTTCCAGATATCGCCACAGATAGTGGGAGCGCACAGGCTGGGCCCAGTGGGAGTGCCGCACTAGACAGTGGGAGCGCACAGGCTGAGCCCAGTGGGAGCTCACCCATGAGGGTTAATGTACCTTCAGGGATTAGCTCTCAAAGTCTAGATCCATTGTTACGGAGAAGTACACATGGAATAGTTCCACAGCGATACTTTGAGATCGAAGGGAATGTGTTTCTCTGTGCCCCGTTGGATCTAGATGAGCCAGTCTCTGTTCATGAGGCACTTGATTCATCAGTTCGTAAAGAGTGGCTAGCTGCTATGGAAGATGAGATGGAGTCTATGGACAGGAACCATGTGTGGGACCTGGTAGACTTACCGTCTGGATGCAAATCTATAGGAAATAAGTGGGTCCTAAAGATAAAGCGCAAGGCTGATGGGTCAATCGGCAAGTACAAGGCCCGACTTGTGGCGAAGGGCTATACCCAGATGGAGGGTGTGGACTATGAGGAGACATTTTCTCCTATGGTGAGATTTGCCTCCATTCGCTTGATCCTAGCTATAGTGGCTCATTTAGATTTGGAGCTACATCAGATGGATGTCAAGACAGCGTTTCTTAATGGAAGCCTGGATGAAGAAATCTACATGGATCAACCTTTGGGTTTTGTGGCTAAAGGAAAGGAGGGCAAAGTGTGCCGCCTTAAAAGATCCATATATGGTCTCAAGCAATCATCCAGATAGTGGTACTTCAAATTTTATGAAGTCATTACATCGATTGGCTTAACCATGATTGAAGAGGACCACTGTGTATACATTAAGAAATTAGACGATGGGATTCTGTTTTTAGCACTGTATGTGGATGATATCCTAATAGCTGAAAGTTCTATAGGGGTGATCAATGACACTAAGGAGTAGCCGTCCTCTTTTTGAGATGAAGGATATGGGTGAGGCGAATTTTGTGCCAGGAGTGAGGATCCTAAGGAATCGTGCTAAGAAGTTTCTTGGTCTGTCTCAAGAAACTTATATTTAAAAATCTTGGAACGATTCTGAATGCACTATTCAAAACCTATTGATACCCCAATAGAGAAGGCATGCACTTTGAGTATTGACCAGTGCCCTAGAACGAATGAGGAGAGAGAGAAGATGAGCAGGATTCCCTATGCGAGTGCTATGGAAATTTGATGTACGCTATGTTGTGTACACGTCCTGACATTAGCTTTGCGGTAGGCTTGGTCAGTCGGTACCAAAGCAACCCAGGGCTTGCTCATTGGAAAGCAGTAAAGAGGATTTTTGCTACCTTCATGGTACTGCTAATCTCGCCCTATGTTATCAAGGAGGGGATTTGAGATTAAAGGGTTTTTGCTGATGATAGAGATGAGCGTAAATCCACTTCAGGATATGTGTTCATCTTTGGAGGTGGAGCTGTCTCTTGGTGCAGTAAGAAACAGAATTGCATAGCCCTGTCCATCACGAAAGCCGAATACATTGCTTGTTCGGCTGCTGTCCAGGAGGCCGTGTGGCTGAGGAGATTCTTGAGTCAACTTGAGATATCAGCCAGTGCTCATGAGACTATTCAGATATGTTCCGATAGCATGGCAGCATTGCAATATGCTAAAGATTCCAAGTATCATAGAAGGTCTAAGCATATTGACATTAGATATTACTTCATTCGAGATATGGTCAAGCAAGAAGAGGTTACCCTTAGACATATCTCTACTAGCAGGATGTTGGCTGATCCATTGACTAAGCCTATTGCTAGAAATGTCTTCCAGACTCATATGAGGAGTCTGGGTCTGCATTGTATCTGACAGACAGAGATTGTATGGATATTGTAGACTATGTGTTATTTATGATAAAATGAAATACTTGTTTTCATTATTATCATGATGAGTTCATATTGGCAGGCACATATGTGTATAAATGTCAGGCTTTGATCAGCCCACTCACAGGGGTGATCAACATGACACTTTTGTAGTGGGCAGGATGAGACTAAAGTAACCATGATAGATGCTTGAGTGAATGCATGGGTTGCATATGATACTGTATGAGTTACAGACTGCATGAGTTGCAGATTGCATAAGTTACAAAATGGGCTACATAAATTATTATAATAAGTCGCCTCAGTTTGGACTGAGATGAGACTCAAAGAGTCGAGTACGGAGTATGTACATGTATGTCCACATATCGGTGCTAAAGCCTGTTGTAGCCGAACTGGGAGCATTGGTGTGTGCTCAAGTCAGGCAACTTTGTGATGCCTGGACTTACGTTCGTATGGTGTTTGAGTATGACAGCCTATTGAGTGGGAGCTCCACCGTAATATGCATTATGTTGCATGTGCTAAAGTCGACCCAGTAGGGGTAACGGGATACTCCCTCTCCGTTACCGTGTGAGCCCTACAACTTTGTAGTGTCCTTGGACTTGAGCCTATATCATGAAGTTGGAGTTCAGGATGACTTTCTTAGCCTTATCCTCCAGGGTCATGAAATTAATACGGCCACATGAGATAATCCTAGGAAGTCAACTGGACAAAGATGATTCGTATGAGCGTTCAAGGAAGATATTCGTGACCGTACCTTATCTATTGTGATCCATAGCCTGAGCAATCATATGCCTGAGTCGCATATGATTATGGACACAAATACTTGACTTAGTGTTTTTTCAAGTACTACTCAAGTTAAATGCTTAAGGGATTGAGAGTACTTGATTATGGTGTGTCGGATTTTCTGGGATACGGACGAGATTGGATTGCATCGATTAATGTACTGCATTAGTTATTCATTAACTAAGTGCAACATTTTTACTGTGTGTCATGTGTGTGAATTTCGTCGGGTCGCACACCCCACTGCACTGCAAGAGGAGAGAGGTCAGATGGCATTAAATGTAAGTCCTATGTGCACGAGTGGGAGATTGTTACGAAACAGGGGCTGAAACTGTTTCAGCCCCTGTTCCCCTATTTCTCTGCGGCTAGGATGGAGCCGCCCATGAGGAACACGGTGTGCTCCTCCTTCCGAGACCCCGACCGAAGGTGACATCCACCCAAAACCTTAAATGGGTTGTCTCCCTGAATGGGTCTATAAGAAGGGGAGACGAGCTCCCGGTTATGCAGCGAGACAGAGAAGAATACCAGCTTCTTCTCTACCGCCCATTGCCTTCTCCCTCTCCGGCACCGTGGCCCAGGGGTGTGGGCATCTCCGGGGACTCTTGTAGCCCCCCCGATGACCGATGATCCTCGCCGGAGGCACCCGCTGCGCCGCCATGAATTAGGTGAGTCCGTCTCCCATGTTCCACGGCTACAGACTAATACCTACAGAAACAAAGGACAAATGAGTGCTTTAACGATCCATTTGCTTGTATGATCTTTTAGCTTATGTTCTATAGGATTTATTATTTAATATTAACTAGGAAAACTAAATAAAAGAATAGGTTTAGTAGTGCCCTGGGTTGTGGAAGCGCATTTCTGATGCTGTCCTTTGAGTAGATTGAGCCTCTCATGGAGCATGCGGTGAATATGCTCTCTTACTCCTCGGTAACTACTGCATCCACTAAAAAAATGACCATATGCTCTCTTATTCCTTGGTAACTACTGCACCCATGGAAAAAAAAAGCATGAGCATAGCATGAGCAAAGAGGAAGGCTGCTTTCTGTAGGTTTCTGTCTTAAACAGGGAACTTTAAAGTAAAACGAGTCTTCACCATAGGAGAAACATTCTATTTACAAAACTGCAGGGAATATGATCAAAGGATCATGGTGTTAATTTGGTTTCCCCAGAAACCCTACCAAAATACCCTTCCAACATATAAAATGGGTGGTTTTAAAATATGTAACAGTCAGAGACAGATACATGTCAAGGCCAGAAACTAAAAGACAAAATACCAAAGTGAAAGGGACTTTTAAAAAGAGAAAAAGAATCGAATCAAATGGAAAAATAATAGAAAGTTTGGAACATTTAAATTTATAACAATCCCCCACATAATTCAAAACTTTGGAAAGATAAAAAGAATATTGCATATCAGATCTTCTGAGTGATGTTCACTATGCAATGGGTGGAGTGCCTTTCAGGCTTGCACCTTCATTTACTGTAGACTGATCCATTTGAAGGATACCCTAGTGAACCAAAGTCCTTGAACTAGGCTCTTTTAGTTCAGACTTTTATTAGACACATGCATGGTTTGAGGCTTGTTAAAGGTTGTACTTAGGGTGGCACATTAAAAATCATGCCCAAGTATCTCAGGTTAATGAGTGTCCTAGAGTTCAATTATATATATACCCGTACACAATTCCCTATACTATCACACTTATATAGGTGCATTCTTGAGAGGTACTCTGCAGTTAAGTACCTGAAGAAATCCTGTCTCGAGTTCATTCAAACTAAAAACTATTCCAGAATATCCATTAGAGTTTGAACACAATCAACTAGGATTTGCCTAGGAAAATACCTCCAAAGTTCTGCTCCTTCCAGTCATTCAACCAGCTTGTTTGTATCCATTGAACTTTCTTTCATGTTGTTTCTAAAAGCTGGGTTTCTAGATAATTTATTGTATTTTGACATAATGAATTAACCATCTGCGTGGCATGCTTCTTAAGAAAATTTATTGACTTACAATGTAAATTATCTAGTTAAGGTGTCATTGCTTACTAAGCTGTCATACCATTTATTGACTTACAGTGTAAATTTATTATCTTTCTCCTTTCAGATCCAGAGCCATAGTTTTGATAGGGTGCTGATGGACGAGTGCGTAGTTAAAAAAGAGAAGTCTTTGTTCTAAGTTAAAATCCCTTTTGATTATGTTGTATTTAGTATTGAAAAATAATTGTGATGTCCTAAAGATTTTATGGAGTTTTGTCTTGGACATTTTTATCTATTGAATTTACGTTTTATTTTATTGCTCAGTTATTTGTTGATATAATGATGGATGTCTTGCATGCTGGTGAATGGAAGGCTTCAAATCCTACGAAGTTGTGGTGTCAAGTAGGATAAATTATTTGGATCACTGATTCAATGATGAGATGACTACAATAGTGGTCTTATTTTGAGGTCCTCGATTTAGCTGTTTGATAAGTAGCCTGCCAATTTAATATTTCGTTAAGCTAGAGAGGGGCTTGGTTAGGATTTGGTCCTTGTCAAAAGGTTTGAAGGGAGGAAAAAGAAGACTGAGGAAGAATTGGATGAGTGATTAGAAGGGATTTTAACACCATTTTTATTTTGTTGGTCTTGTGCAGGGACCAACATTTAAACAGGAAATACAAGATCAATATTAGATAGATCGGAGAAGCCATGATGTTCATATTGAATTACTGTTTCCTTTACTATAAGTATTATTGCTGTTAGTTAGTTGCTTAACAGTGATAATTTAGAGAGGATATTGACTTGTAAATGGTTTGAATTTTTCACAGATTGATCTAACTTCTCTGTATTTTTTTTATAAAATGTTTTTCTTTATCCTGAAACTTTATGGGATCAGATCATTTGGATCTGGTGTCAGCTGTCAATAGTCATATGGTAAGATATAAAAATTTCTCTGTGTTAACAAAATTGCATTGTCTTTTATTATTTAACTTATATTTGAGGCTACTTATCTTTTTCCATCGCACGTTATGTGATGGTAAGTTTTATGTGATATTGGAGTTGCTACTTGATTTTCACTGGCTCGTTTTCCTTAGTTTTGTGCTTTCCCCATCTGCTGTCTTGTGTATGTATATCCGTCAAGGTGAACCATGTTCATTTGTAGTCTAGATAATTGGCAAACAAGGAGCAAAGCTTGAATGGTGAAGTTTGGAGAGTGCTTTCTATTCGTAACTCACATGATTGTACTGCAGAAATCTATTGCTTCTCTTGGACGTGGAATCCTTGCTATTGATGAATCAAATGCTACTTGTGGGAAGAGACTTGCTTCGATTGGCTTGGACAATACAGAAGCCAACCGCCAAGCATATAGACAACTTTTCCTGACCACTCCTGGGTTAGGTGAATATATTTCTGGGGCCATTCTGTTTGAGGAAACACTTTACCAGTCCACAACAGATGGAAAGAAGTTTGTGGATTGCTTGTGTGAAGACAAGATCATGCCTGGTATTAAAGTAGATAAGGTATTTATGTTTCAAATTATATCTTGTTTGTTTCTTGATTCTTTTGTTATATTTTTTTTGCACATATCCATCTTGTTTAGGATGAACTTTCTGATTGATTAAAATCTTATAATATTTAATATTGCTGCATCTTTTCTGTTCCCTTTTTAGGGATTGGTTCCATTACCTGGATCAAATAATGAATCTTGGTGCCAAGGTTTAGATGCACTACAACAAATTTCAATTACCCCGACGCTAAAAATATCATTTTCCGATGCTTAAAAGTATCGAAAAATTTTATCCCGATGCTTCTGCATGCGTCGCAATGGAAGGGGTGGAGACAAAAAATCCCGACGCTATAAAAAAGCATCGGGATGTGCCGACGCTTTAAAACGTCAGCAACTTTTAATATAGAAGTGTCGCGACTTTTACTTTTACCGACGCTTTAAAGCATCGGCAACATTATTTTTTTTTTATAAAAAAATAACAAACAAAGCGTTATTTCTCTTCCGCCGTTCTCTCTTTCCGTACCGCAGTGCCATTCCAATCCTCATCTACATGCCAAAGAATAATCAACTCCAATCAATACATCTCCCAACGGCAAACAGAGGAGAAAAAAATTAAAAAAAAAGAAACGTGGCCATTAATTAACTCACCATGAGATAACGAAGAAGGCAAGAAGGGAGACGGTGGCCGTGTACTTGTGGTAGGACGAGAAGGTCCAGGAGGCGGCGAATATTACGTAGATAGCCCCACTGCACACGCCGGAGAGGAAGCAATTCGCGCTGGTGATGTCCGAGTCCACCAACTCCGCCATCCCCTGCCTCTGGAATAGTCCTCATGTGCTCTGCGACACCACCACGAATCCCTTCCTCAACGCTGCAATCTAACATCCATAACGTTAGATAATAATAATAATAAGAAGAAGAAGAGGTAAGTATAAATATATAATTATATATAGAATTGATGGATGGATTTGATTACGTGAATGTAGGCCAGCTGTTGCCGTAGAGGAAGATGGACTCCAGGACGTGGAGGCAGCAATGGGCGCAGGAGAAGAGGAGATTGAGGCTGCTGGGCGATGATGGAGAGAAACTAATGGACGAGACGAAGAGCGAGCCGAGGCAGGCGCTGCCGAGGTTGATGGAAAGGGCTTGGTGGAAGCAGAACTAGGTGTTGGACTGCATCCCTCGGAGGTAGTAGAGAGCTATGACTCTGCTGACGGTGAGGTTGACGACGTTCCGCATCACCTCGGCGGTCCAGGCCAGACTGAGGACCAAAGCGATGATGGTGAGGGAAGAGTAGTAGAAGTTGAGCACGCCGATGATGGCGAAGCACCAAAGGGACATCCAGAGGAAGCCAATGGTGAGCATGAGGTAGGCCAGGCCGTTGAGGCCTGGGAATTTGGCCGTGGGGAGGAGGGACAGGTGGAAGACCCGGGCGGTGAAGACGGTGCGGCAGTTGACCCAGTAGGCATACAATCCGGTGCCGATGGAGAAGCCAATGAGGGCAATGCCGAGGCCGATGGTGGGGGTGAGGGAGAAACAGAGGAGGAGGATGCCGACGGCCATGGTGAAGCTGAAAGTGGGCCAAAGCACGAAATGGACCATCACTTCTGGCCAAAACCGGACGGCCTTCTGCCAGGCCAGGGCCATTGCGCACCGCGGAGCCCTCGACGGGAGGGACCTAGAACTTGAGCACCCGCCGCTCCTTCGGGTGGTGTCCTCCTCCTCTCCGGCCGCTCCCCTCGTCTCCGTCGCTGTCCATGGCCGCCGTCTCCGCCACGTCTTCCGGGCCTTCTCCTTCCCGCTCCGCTTGTACTCCGCCGGTGCCCGTCGCTCCATGGGGTGCGAAACTACTGGACGACCGGAGGGCGAAGGAGGGGGATTTGAGGAGACGATCATAGAGGACGAACAAAAGGTGAAAAGAAAAGGAGAGGGGCCAATCTGAGGCCAGGAGTGGGAGGGAATTTCATTTGGCGGTTGTGGTGAAAATTAAACAAAATTTTGATATGAGGCCAGAAGCGGGAGGGAATTACCCATTTGGCGCTTGAGGTGAAAATTGAAACAAAATTTCGATTCCGCCGCCAAAGAAAAAAAAAAAAACGATGCCGACGCTAAAAAGCGTCGGCATCGGATTAGAAAATTACAATACCGACGCTTAAAAGCGTCGGCATCAAATAAATATCATGCCGACGCTAATAAGCGTCGTTAAAATTATTTTTTTTTCAACGCTTTCTACAAGCGTCGGTAATCTGAGAACACTTCCGACGCTTCATTCTAGCGTTGGGAAAATAGAGTTGTTAGGCTCACATTTTGTTGTAGTGATGGATTGGCCTAAGATGTGCTGAATATTACAAACAAGGGGCTCGTTTTGCTAAGTGGTCAGTCTAACCCCATCTATAAAATAAGCTGACCAAGAAAAGTATCTCTATGGTTCTTTTTTCTTCTTATTGTTATCATGACTTCTATCTTTAGTGAGCTAGTAGCTAGCTTGGGTTTTATGCCTCTACAAGGATTCATTTTGTCATTTTGCTTACAGGCGAACAGTGGTTAGCATTCCTTGCGGTCCTTCTGCTTTGGCTGTTAAAGAGGCGGCATGGGGGCTTGCTCGTTATGCTGCAATTTCTCAGGTAGACAGGCTTCCTTTTCCAGCAGCAAATGCCTGATTTTCCTGGATTGTGGGGAAAAATGATGGTGGTTTTGCCCTTTTAAACCCAATCATTCATGTGCTGTATTGATAACACTTAATATATCCCCTTTGAGTCCCTTGTTCTCAAGCAGTCAGTTACAAAAGTAGTTATTTTGCATGAATAGTGTACTCTGTTAGCTTCACCAGTATAAGTGGATGCTATGAAAACATTACAGTGCTAAATTGCTTCCAAAATGAAAATAAGTGTGCTAAATAGCCGCTTTTTGTCCATCACATGTTGTCCTCGCAAGTTACTCTGGTATGATTAATATGCATATACTCTCAAGTCAGACCATTTGAATTATTTAGTAGAGATGTTGCTAGATTAGTGGCTATTTTTGTCATGGTAGTATAGATCTTCCATGTAAGAACATTTTATCAGCATGACAAAAGGACGTAACCAAGGCATGGAATTCCCCCTTCTTGTTTTCCTTTTTAAAATATTGACTGTATCTTAATGAAGGAATGTGTGCAGCCATTGCCTGTCTGGTCATCCTTCATTGCCATACTGAGTACATTTTCAAGAATGATTGGTCATAGCTGGGGCTCATGTAGGTCACAAGTGGGTTTGAAACTGATTGGTTTGGTGCAAACACTAAATGCAGAAGATGAAAAGAAAGAGGCCTGTCAAAGTGGTGTGGCTGGGAAGGACCAGCAAAATAACAATTTTTCTTACAGCAAATGCTACCATCAAACATGGAAGAAAAACTATTCACCAAAAAAATATGGGAGACAAAAATTATTCAACCCAAAAAATATGGGAGAAAAACCATTTAAATTGAAATGCGAAAGAGATGACCTTAAAAGGATTGTATTGTATTATCTTTTCTTTTGACTTCTATAGAAAGAGAAATATATGATATAAGCAAGTGATCTAATATTTGCAACAAACTGAAAATATATTGGAAGTTATGTGGTGATAATATTTTTTACTGATTGTATCATATGTGGCAAAGTTCTTCCTAGGTATTTTACTTATTTGTTGAAGAGAATAATCAAGTATTATTCTGTTCTCAAGTTGATTACACATGCACACACTTTCTTCTTTTTTCTTTTTTAATTGAGTTAAAAGCAATAGTTTGAAAGTTTACCTCACTATGTTCTTTTCTGAAATTGTCTATATTATCAGTTAATGCATGCATGAATTCATATTTATTCTCCAATTTCTATGTTTCCATTGGATTAGTAATTTCGAAGTGCAAAATATGGTATAATTTGTGAATTAATTATTTGAATTTATTTTCTTTTCTCTAGATTACCATATTGGGGACATTAATGTGGAAATGTACAAATCTGAGATCAAAATTGTCATTTGATAAAAATAAAAGGATTTAATTATAATTGGTTAATGGCAGGGGACTCTTATGGTGAAGAAGGGAAAAAAATGGGACCATTAGAGAATCTCTCTCACTTTTCATTCTACATTAGATCTTTCTTCTTTACTTCTGACCCATAATTTACACTATCAAGTTAAATGATTGTAGCCTGGGCAATGTTTATCTTCATGTTTTGCAGGATAATGGTTTGGTGCCAATTGTAGAACTTGAGATCCTACTTGATGGAGACCACTCAATGGAAAGGACACCGGAGGTGGCAGAAAATGTATGAGCAGAAGTTTTCTATTACTTGACCCAGAATAATGTGGTGTTCGAGGGAATCCTACTAAAACCTAGTATGGTGACCCCTGGTGCTGAACACAAAGAGAAGGCATCTCCTGAAACCATTGCTAAATATACACTCAAGATGTTGAACCGCAGGGTACCACCAGCAGTCCCTGGAATCATGGTAACTCCCTACTTGATTTTGCTATCAATTTTCTGTTATGGATTTGTTCTCTCTCCAGTTGAATATATATGTTGGCAAAACTCCAATCCTCGCTCCATTGGCATCGGATAAATCATGAGTATAATCTTGATCTGTATATATCCTTGTTTGCATACTGGATCCTGGAAAGTGATGATTGGAAACAGTGATCCTTGTCATTTAATTTTGGGCTGATTTATTTTATTTTATTTTTTTGTGCATGGATGATGCTTGTTGCAATTAACAAGATGTTACTCCTACCAATGTTTTGTAGTTTTTGTCAGGAGGGCAGTTGAGATGGAAGCAACTCTAAACTTGAATGCAATGAACCAAGGCCCTAACCCATGGCACGTCTCATTCTCATACGCACGAGCCCTCCAGAACACAGTCTTGAAGACATGGTAGGGCGCCCAGAGAATGTAAAAGCTGCACAGAAAGCTCTCTTGGTCCGTGCCAAGGCCAACTCTCTAGCCCAGCTTGGTCGTTACTCTACAGAGGGTGAAAGCCAGGAGACCAAGAAAGGAATGTTCAAGAAAGGCTATACCTACTGAGGCACACCATCCGCACATCCTTACTTTCATCTTTCCTTTTGGGTAATGGATTCATATTTTGGAGACAGTTCTGCTTATTGTTGCTATTATTATAGAGATGGGCTTCCGAGGGGTCCTTGTTCAAGTACCTCTTGTCTTGTTTTGTATGATGTTATTGAATAAGTGGTGATCGCAAGTTGGGCTGTACTTGTCTATACTTCATAGGATGACACTTACCGGTTATCATTATATAACCCCCCCCCCCCCCCCCCCAAAAAAAAAAAAAAAAAAAGAAAAAGAAAAAGAAGATCCAGATTGAATAACCTTGCTTCTTGGTTAAGATGCAATTGGGGCACAGCTGTGGAGGGAATTTTTAACAATTATTAAAGCAATTGATGCTGTCAGAGCATAGTAGTTTCACACTTTTCTTCCTTTTTCAGTTTGTTGTCCGATCCTGATTCAATCTGTTTTTAGGTGGTAACTGATCACACACTGGAATGATAGTCAGGCTCTCTCCCTGTTTGTGAAATATTAAGAGGCATTACCCCAAATGGCATTTGCCATTTTCTATTTTTTCATGCAGGCACCCCATTTCAGTTGGTAGGAGAGAAGCTGAACAAGAAATTAAGTTCATATTGTTCAATTGTGCGATTAAAGGACTACAGATGGTTTAGCTGGGAAAAAGGTGGGTTTCTGTATGGAAATTCTTAAATGCAATAGTTTAGGCTATCTATGTGTTGTTTTCATGATATTCGCTATAACTGTTTCACGGTGATTCTTATTGTATTATGTTATTTTAATGATCATAACAACCATTATTTTCTTTTTTTTTAAAAAAAGAAATCATTAATGCTTCTTTGTAATTATGATTTTTCTTATATTGTTAAAAATGTTGACAGATCCATTCCACCACAAAATTTCATTTCATCATTATTGTGCTGTTAAAAGCGTTAAATGTTGTTTTAATGTTTGTAATGTCAAACTATCATTTTATTACGAAAAGATAGATTTTCAAACCAAGATGATTTCGGTTTGTGACATGTATGAACAATGGTGCTTACCGTAACCATTGATGGAGATGATTAGTGATTGCCGCAATCATTTTACTTGCCATATAAACTTAGAAAGCAAGGCTGCATTTATAAATTCAAAGTTGGAATTTTTTCAATGATGACCTACTATATTTCCTATAGTTGTTAGACCTGGCT
This sequence comes from Calamus simplicifolius, assembly GCA_900491605.1. Classification (NCBI taxonomy): domain Eukaryota; kingdom Viridiplantae; phylum Streptophyta; class Magnoliopsida; order Arecales; family Arecaceae; genus Calamus; species Calamus simplicifolius. Next base: position 624,598 of record UESW01004781.1, read on the forward strand.
TGGACATCAACCCGACCAAAGGCTCGGGTCATCGGATCACTGGTTCAACCGTTATTGAACCATCAGTTCAATTATTTTAATATAAAAATATTTATAATAATAAAAATTATTTTTTAATAAAATATTAATAAAAAATTAAGATCAACTAAAAGTGCATGATAATGAAAAGTGTAAAATTCAGCTCTAGAATCAAGTTTAACTAGGGACTTAAGGTGCATTGAACCAACTCTAAACGGGCCAAGTTATTATTAAGAGAAAAAAAAAAACCCAAGAGCTAGTCGGGCAAAGAAACTCCACGGCCCAATGACATTCCTGTAAATAACCCCAAACCCAAACCAAAGTGCACAAAATGCTCAGTAGCCCCTCATTTTTCTTTTTTTACTCAATATCCCCCCAAAATTACTCAATAGCCCCCCTAAATTTAGAAAATACCTAAACTACCCCTTCTCCCCTTCACCCCTCGCCCCCATGAAATTTCTCAGCATCCCCCTTCCGACAGCGCTCCCCCTCTCGCTCATGGCAGCCCCCTCCTCCGGTGAGCTCTCCTCCCCCCTTCCCCAGCAGTGGCCATCTTCCCCGGTGAGCTCTCTCTCCCTCGCTCGGCTCCGCCTCTCTCAACCGACTCCTCCACCTCCCTTAGCTGAGCTCCGCCTCCCTCCTCGGCGTTCGCCTTCCTCCAAGGCCTCCGCCCCTTTCCTCCTCCCTCCTTCGCTCCATATTTGGCCGAGTCTCTGTTCGGCCCTGATTGGCCGAGCAAAGACTCCCTGTTTGGCCAAGTAGGCGAACAAACAGGATCTGTCCAGCCCAGCTGGCCCGAACAGATTCTCTCTGCTCGGCCCAACAGGCCGAACAGAAAAATTCTATTTGTTCAGCCAAGTGTGGCCGAACAGAAGGAATCTGTTCAGCCCACTAGGGTCGAACATGTTGACTTAGTTCGGCCCTGTGTGGCCGAACATATTTGACCTGTTCGACCACACAGGGCCGAACAACTCACGAACGGAAAAAAAAATTTCGATTATAAACCAACCTTTGCGACCGTAGAACCTTCCAAAATTGCTAGTTGCTTGTCCATTGCTCGATTATGGGTTGAAATCTCTTCAACCAAGTTATAAATGGTCGGATCCGAGGCTGTTTTAATCCGGAGTGAGGGAGGGGAGGGGAAGGGGGAGGGGGGGCCTGTTTTGACCTGGGGGGCTACTGAGCAAATAGGGATATTTTGGTCCAGATTTTTTAAGGCAAATATGTCCCTTTTTTAAGTGGGGGGGGGGGGGGGCTAAGTAAAAACAGCGGGCCAAATAGAATTTCCTAAGGGAGAATTCTCGAACCTTCACTAGGATTGGTCTGAAGGACTTCGGGACTTGGAAGATATTTTTTCCCCCGAGCCAAAAAAAAGAAACCAGTAGAAAATAATTAGATTTTGAGATTTTGAATAGGTCCAATTCCCAACCGCCCTTCTCCTGTCCCTCCTCGTGCGGACGTCTCTCTCCCTCCTTTCCCTACCTCTTGCGCCGATCCCCGGCCCTCCATGCAATAGATCTCTGGCGATGGACGCCGATGGGGCCGGATCTGATGGCTCCTGTTACTA
>UESW01004782.1:0-374290 GCA_900491605.1 Calamus simplicifolius
TACCTTGTAACTTTCCAAATGGTCCAGGGGGTCCGTAGTCCCGTCATAAGGTCCAGCTGAGGAAGGCGGAATCGGGTAGAGATTGGCTCCTCCATGATGCGGCGGGACAGGGGAGGCCGACTGTCGTAATCAGTCTCCGGCAGTGTGGGTGATACGACGGCTAAGTTCTTCCAACTTCTGATTACACTCCTCGAGTCGCCGCTCAGCTCGGCGAGGCATCCGGCCATCAACGGAACCCTCCCCTGAAGATTCAGAAGAAGAGCGGAGGCGACGATGTCGGCGCGCGCGCTCCGCCTCCTTTCCATGCCGTCGCTTAGGTGATGCTGGCGTGGCGAGAAGGAGACCGGGGCCTTTTGGACGCCTCGCGGCGATGCGGCTTGGCCGGGGATCGGCGGTGATGATCTGCAGGAACGGGCGATCTCCTTCGGGAGGAATGCTGGCTGGGTTGCACCGCCCCTGGGACAGATGGGCTCGGCTCTGGCTGTCGCAAAGCTACTTGTTGCTGCTGCTGCATGCTTTTGACCGCCGCTGCCAGCGACTGGACCTGGGTGGCCAGGTCAGCGAATCGATCTTCTTGAGGTGGCTGTGGAGCGGATGCAGGGGCGCCATTCTGCGGAGCAGAAGGCCCTGCCTCCTGGAGGTTCGGAGGCTCTGGGAAACAAGATACGAGAGCTGGGGGGTCCTCCGTGGGCGGATCAGCCCCGCAGCGCTGCCTCCCAGCGCGACCGGCTGAAACTCCCTTCATTCGAGTTGTCACCATGGCTTTAAGGTCTCGAAGAAAGAAAGCCGCTGGTTCGAAGTCTCTCTTACACTCCCCCCTTCCTGGCGCGCCAATCTGATGACGCCAAGTCACCGCCTTTGAACGTCGGGGAAGACGGATGTCTCGCTCCGGGAAATCCTGCAAGAAAAGTCCCCGGGGACCGGTAGCACCGGTGGGGACCCTCCGACGATCAAGTTAGTGGCTTGGGTTCAGACAAGGAACCACCCCCCGCCGAGAGAAGCTGGGGCAGTTAGGGTTTTTTATCAAAAGGAGAAAGCCCCGAGAGTCAGAGTTCGGATCCGGCTTATAGCCCGAATATGTTTCTTTTATACCTGTCTGGACACCGTCATGTGCAGCTTCGGAAGACCTTTCTTTTGTACTGTTCTTGATGGACGTGGCTGGGCTCCTATTGCTAGAGGCGGCGAGTCGTACACCCTAGTAAGGCGTAGTGGCGCACAGAGGCGTGCAATGCGCCAAACATCGTTATGAGACATGACCCTCCGTACCGGGGCACATTTTACAGGAGTACGAAATGGTACTACGGCAAGGCACAGCCATGTGCCGGAGATCATGCGTGAGCACCGTACTTGCTGACAGTTGCTGTTTTCTTTGGCGGTTGAATAGCATGTCGACCATGCACCCTGAGGCCAGTAGGGGCCCTGGGTTTAAGGAAACGATGACCCCACCCGGACCCCGAGGGGGTGCCGGAGGTGGGGAAATGACCGTTCACCCCGAGGCTGGTAGGGGCCCCGGGGTTAGGAAACGATGACCCCACCCCGACCCCGAGGGGGTGCCGGAGGTGGGGAATTGACCGTTCACCCCGAGGCTGGTAGGGGCCCCGGGGTTAGGAAACGATGACCCCACCCCGACCCCGAGGGGGTGCCGGAGGTGGGGAATTGACCGTTCACCCCGAGGCTGGTAGGGGCCCCGGGGTTAGGAAACGATGACCCCACCCCGACCCCGAGGGGGTGCCGGAGGTGGGGAAATGACCGTTCACCCCGAGGCTGGTAGGGGCCCTGGGGTTAGGAAACGATGACCCCACCCGACCCCGAGGGGTGCCGGAGGTGGGGAAATGACCGTTCACCCCGAGGCTGGTAGGGGCCCCGGGGTTAGGAAACGATGACCCCACCCCGACCCCGAGGGGGTGCCGGAGGTGGGGAATTGACCGTTCACCCCGAGGCTGGTAGGGGCCCCGGGGTTAGGAAACGATGACCCCACCCCGACCCCGAGGGGGTGCCGGAGGTGGGGAAATGACCGTTCACCCCGAGGCTGGTAGGGGCCCCGGGGTTAGGAAACGATGACCCCACCCCGACCCCGAGGGGTGCCGGAGGTGGGGAAATGACCGTTCACCCCGAGGCTGGTAGGGGCCCCGGGGTTAGGAAACGATGACCCCACCCCGACCTCGAGAGGGTGCCGAAGGTGGGGGGATGACTGACTGCCGTTACCCTGCCTGATGACGTTGGGATCAGTCATATCAGAATTCAATAAGAGTTGGTGGGTCTTCAATGCTTTAGGGAAACTCCCATTCTACCCTTTCTTCTTTCCCTTCTTGGCTGGTTTCCTTTTCTCTTCCATCGCCTCTCTTTTTTTTCTTTTTGTTTCTTTTGGGTAGGTGAAAGTGGGTTTTTAATGCCCCTTGAAAATCCCCATTTCATCTCCTTGAAAATTCCTAAGTTACCCTTCCAAAGTCCACATGACACTCTCTCGATCATGATAATTTGCCCTTAGCAAATCCCCAATTTATCCTTGGTCAAACCTCTGAATTACTTTCAGAACATTTTTCTTTTCAAAACCTTTTCCTTTTATGCCCTTGGTAAACTTTCAAATGGCTTTCGAAAACTTTTTCTTTTATGCCCTTGGCTAAATTTTAACTTTGCCCTTCCACTCACACATTTTCCATTTTTATATTACTTAGTGTTAAACACATGTCTCTCCATGAAATATTTTCTTGTTTTATATTGCTTACATGAGGGACACCTCATTTTTACCCATCGTTTATCAGGTTTTCATCTTTCGATTTTAATCAGGATTTCATCAAGGTTTCATCAAGATTTGCTAGAAAAATTAAATTTTAAACTCCACCTTAACTCTAATTACTCATGCCAGAAAGCTTAACTAATAATAAATGCACGCATAAAATAAAATACAAGGTTTTTAAGTTTGGGATATTACAATCTTCTCCTCTTTAGGAAATTTTGTCCCCAAAATTTAGTTACCTTCAACTTAGAACAGGTAAGGGTACTTTAATCTCATCTCGTCCTCTCTCTCATGTAGCTTCTCTCTCTGGTGATTCTGTCATTGTACCTTAACTAAGGGAATTCTCTTACTACGGAGCTGTTTAACTTCACTATTTAAAATTTGCACTGGCTTTGATATATAAGATAGATTCTTTTGTAACTTTATTGGCTCAGTCCGAAGCATATGAGAGGAATCTGACACATACTTCCTAAGCATTGAAACATGGAATACATTATGGATCTGAGAGAGTTCTAGTTGCAAGGACAATCTATATGCAAGTGTCCTAACCTTCTCAGTAATCTCATAAGGTCTAATGTATAAAGGACTTAACTTTCCTTTCTTCCTAAACCTCATTATACCTTTCCAAGGATATACTTTTAAGAATACTTTATCTCCTACCTCAAATTTTACCTTTCTATGATTATCTGCATAGCTCTTCTGTTTATCCTGGGCTATCTTTAACTTAGCTCTAATAATTCTAACTTGATTTGTTGTGAGCTGTACCAATTCTGGGCCTAATAGCCTCCTTTCACTTTTCTTATCCTAACACACTGGAGTTCTACATTTTTTTTCATACAAAACTTTATAAGGTGCCATATCAATGCTAGAATGATAACTATTATTATATGCAAACTCAATCAAGGGTAAGTGCTCATCTCAACTACCTGTAAATTCAATGACACATGCTCTCAGCATATTCTTTAGTGTCTGAATGGTCCTCTCAGATTGCCCATCAGTTTGGGGACTAAACCTCAACTTAGTATACCAAGGGCTTGTTGTGACTCTGCCCAAAAATGAGATGTGAACCTCGGATCTCTATCTGATACAATGGACACTGGCACACCATGCTTACTTTGCATTTAACTCCCTCAATTCTAACATCAGAGGTAACTGCACTGCTCTAATGGAGGCTAGGGTTGCTGTGGACTTCTGACTCAATGCGTCATCCACTACATTGGCCTTTCCTGGGTGATACTCTATAGTGCAGTCATAGCCTTTTATCAATTCTATTTATCTCCTTTGCCTGAGATTCAATTCTTTTTGGGTTAAGATATACTTAAGTCTCTTGTGGTTTATAAATATCTGACATTTTATCATATACAAATAATGTCTCCATACCTTTAGTGCAAATACTACTGCTACTAATTTTAGATCATGGGTAGGGTAATTCTTTCAATGGGGTCTTAGTTGTCTAGAGATGTAGGCAATTACCTTCCTATTTTGCATCAACACACACCCCAAACCTTTAAGAGATGCATCACTATATATCACATAATAATTGCTACTATCTTGGAGTGTAAGCACCGGAGCTGAAGTCAACCTTCTTTTTAATTCATCCATACATTCCTGACTTCACTAGTCCATTCAAATTTGGTATTCTTTCGTAGCAACTTAGTTATAGGAGAAGCTGTGACAGAGAAGTTTTCTATAAATCTTTTATAGTATCCAGCTAAGCCTAAGAGACTTCTTACCTCTGTTTGATTAATAGGTACTTTCCAATTCACTATTGCTTCTATTTTCTAGGGATCTACCATAATACCTTGGGCTGAAATCACATGTCCCAAAAAGTTCACTTTATCTAGCCAGAATTAACTTTTACTCAACTTGGCATATATCTGCTTCTCCCTTAAGATCTGCAACACTGTCCTCAAATGCTACTTATGTTCTTTTCTACTTCTAGAATAGATTAAAATGTCATCAATGAACACTATCACAAATTTATCAAAAAAGCTTTGGAACACCTGATTCATCAATCTTATAAAAGCAGTTGGGGCATTGGTTAAACCAAAAGGCATCACCAAAAACTCCTAGTGATTATATCTGGTCCTAAAAGCAGTCTTTGGTACATCCTTTATTTTCAACTGATGATATCCAGATCTAAGGTCAACCTTTGAAAACACTGTTGCCCCTTAAAGTTGATCAAACAAATCATCTATCCTTGGCAATGGATAATTATTTCTAATGGTTACTTTGTTGAGCTATCTATAATCTATACATAGCCTCAAGGTACCATCTTTCTTCTTTATAAAGAACACAAGTGCACCCCAGGGTGAAATACTGGGTCTAATGAACCCTTTAGCAAGTAATTCCTGAAGTTGGACTTTTAATTATTTTAACTCTGCTGGAGCCATTCTATAGGGTACCTTGGCTATAGGTTTGGTAGTTGGGATCAAGTCTATACTGAACTTTATTTCTCTGTCTGGTGGTAACCCTGGCAATTTCTTAGGAAACACATCTGAAAATTCACATACCACTGGGATATTAGCTAACTCCGAACCACTCTCCTCTAAATTCACAACACAAGCTAGATAGGCTTCACACCCTTTCTCAGCGTTCTACTAGCTATCAAGGCTGAAATCATACACAAAAGCAATGCTCTCCTTTCTCCTACAAAACATACCTTTCTACCATTTGAGGTATGAAATACTACCTCCTTCTTTAAACAATTTACTTTGGCCCTATGTATTGATAGCCAATCCATCCCCAAAATATCATCAAACTCCTTCAGGTTTAATGGAATCAAATCTGTTGCCAATTCTTGACCCTCTACTAAAATGGCACAATCTCTATACAACTGGTCTGTAATGAATGGTTTTCCTACTGGCATAGATACTACTAGCTGACTACCCAATAAGCTCACTTCTTTATCTAGATGCTTGGTAAAATCTACTGATATGAATGAATGTGTGGATCCAGAATCAATTAACACATATGCATCATAATTACAAATGGATAGTATACTTGTCACAACATCTGAATTGATTTAGCCTCTTGCCTGGTCATTGCAAAAACTGTTGCTTCAACCCTTGGAACACTAGGGGTCATCCCTTGCTATCTAGCACTCGATCTCAACTGACTAACTAGAGCTGGGGCATTGCCATCTCCTCTCCTGACTGACTGCCCTCTAGGTGCAGTTGATCCTTGAGGATGATCAATGCCCTGCACTCTTCTGGGGCAATCTTTCTTCAAATGATCCAGTTGACCATGAATATAACATCCCCTATTACCTCTCTTGCATTCCTAGAGTGCATCCTCCTACATATACCACATTGAGGTGCAGCTCTCCCACTACCAAGGGAGCGGTTCTGATCCCTTACTCTCCTACCACTCTACTACTAGTAGTTTGAGGCATCCTTCCATATGCTGGTTTCCTTTGGACTGGGCTAGACACTGACATGGATGCTGATCCTCTACCAACATCTACAGGAACTCTATAACTGGAACTAAACTTCTTGCCCTTTGAGGTCTCTTAAACTGTTGAGTTCCTCCTACACTTGAAGGAAAACTAGGTGCACTCCTTTTTGTCCTCTCATGCTTCCTATTGAGGAATTCCTTTTCTATCTCCTTTGCCCTGAGTGCCCCTTGCACCAACGCAGAGTAGCTACTATAGCAGTGCATGTTGGTCCTAGCCTTGATTTGAAGATTCAAGCCATTCTGAAATAGTCTACACTTCTCCCTCTTATCCACTATCAAGGCTTTAGCAAAATGGGATAACTCAATGAAGGTGGCCTCATACTCAGCTACATACATCTTCTCCTAGGTTAAATTAAGGAATTTCTTCCTCTTCTGATCCCTATATACCTTTGAGTAATATTGTTGATAGAACTCCTTAAAATCCTCCCAGGATATTTTCCCTTCTTGTGGCTGCCTATTACTGACAAACTTCCACCAATTCTGTGCCCTATCTTCCAATAAAAAGGTGGCTATACTTAATTTCTGCTCCTCAGAGCACTTTATCACCTCAAAGAACCTCTCTATCAAGCATTAGCCTATATAAGGTCAGTGGTCCCCTGGAACTCTAGAGTTTCCAACTTCATAGCTCTTTCTACATTCCTCTCTGCTTCAAGATTTCTAGACTGAAGACTAGAACTAGAAGTCACTGCTGCTATCACTGCTTGAGTAATCATCCCCACCAAGTTTGGCACACTCGGCCCCTGAGCATGAGCTTGGGATGGGTCCACTGGCATTGGGGTTGCAGAATGCGAATGAGTCATGCATATGCTCTTGAGATACCTCCACCTCTGCACCATCAGATGGTGGATCACTAGAAGATGCTTTACTAGGTTGGCCTTCCCTATTTAACTTTCTGGGTCTACTCCGACCTTTGCCTCTATCTCTCCTTGAGACCCTTCTTGTCCGAGTATAAACCATCCTACAAAACATAATTCATTTAATCAGATTCATCATTTGAAGCTATACTCAACTATGCTAGACTTATACTTATGCCTCCAGGACCTAATAACCTAGGCTCTGATACCAAAACTTGTTAGGACATTTCCCCAATACATGCCAACTTATAGTAATTGGGTAGAGTTTTGCTGGTCTTTATGCCACGTACCATAAAGCCAAGCGAACCCTATCTAATTGCCATAAGTTACATGCATAAAATTCTTGACCTGTTAAAACCTCGACCCACTCATTTATAATTCATAAAATTCACAAGGCATCATCACAAATTGATTTAATCCTTGCTCACAAGTCAATATAACCACTAGACAAAATTTACAATCCCGTTATAAATATCCTGTGCACAATCAATCTACAATAAACGTTACTTTCCACTTCCAATCCAAATCTTTAAATACATCATAGGTTTATAATTTTATACATACATACATAGCTATCTTGGGTAGGTGAAAGTGGTTTTTTAATGCCCCTTGAAAATCCCCATTTTACCCCCTTAAAAATTCCTAAGTTACCCTTCCAAAGTCCACATGGCATTCTCTCCATCATGATAATTTGCCCTTGACAAATCCCCAATTTACCCTTGGTCAAATCTTTAAATTACTTTTAGAACTTTTCCTTTTATGTCCTTGGCAAAATTCCAAATGACTTTTGAAAACTTTTTCTTTTATGCCCTTGGCTAATTTCTTAAATAACCTTTGACTAAATTTCAATTTTTCTTTTTCACTCACACATTTTTTATTTTTATATTACTTAATGCTAGACACATGTTCCTTCATGAAATATTTTCTCATTTTATATTTGTTATATGCAAAACACCTCATTTTTATTCGTCGCTTATCAGGTTTTCATCCTTCGGTTTTCAATAAGATTTCATCAGGGTTTCATCAAGATTTACTAAAAAAATTAAATTTTAAACTCCATCTTCACTCTAATTACTCATGCCAGAAAGCTAAGCTAATAATAAATGCATGCATAAAATAAAATACAAGACTTTAAGTTCGAGGTATTACGGTTATTGCTATTATTGTTGTTATTACCCTCACAATATACTGAAATCTCAAACTTTATAATGCGAACATCAATTATCGCTTATTGACATGAACCTTTGCAAGAGTTTAACTTTTAAGGTAGGGTGCTTCAAGTTAGAATAACCTAAAGATTTCAAATACCGTTCATTCCTTGAGCAGATGCAATTTTACCATCTTATTCCCAAACTCGTAAAGCATGTTATGGATCACTTAATTTGACAAGTTCATAGACATGCAGTTGTATTCTCTGTTAAATGTATTCACAAAATTTTGTTATTAGAAAGAAATAGCATATATACACATTGTAGTACCCGGTTACTACGAACCAGGTTTAGGTTAATTCTAACTTGGTAGATGCGAACCAGGCCTGAGTTAATTCTAACCCGGTTCATGCGAACCAGGTCTAGGTTAATTCTAATCCGGTTCATGTGAACCAGATCTGGGTTGAATTAATGTATTGATTTAATGTGTTGATTTAATGTGTTGAGCAACGCTATGACGCTTTGGTTCTCCAGATCTCATAACCGAAGCGTCTCGCTGCGACATTAAAAAGGCAGGGGGAGCCCTCCCTCCTAGTACTCGGAGTCCGCGTCCCCTCCAGGTAATTTTTTGCCCATCCTCTTAGTGCTAGAGAGAGGGAGAGAGAGATAGTGCCCGAGAGGAGAGAGAGAGTTGCCATGAGAGATAGCCGAAAGAGAGAGAGAGAGATAGTGCCCGAGAGGAGAGAGAGAGAGAGAGAGAGAGAGAGAGAGAGCGTGAGAGAGAGAGAGCGTGTAAGAGAAACAGAGAGAGAGATTGCGAGAGGAGAGAAGAGAACCCGGTCGTCCCCCTTGGTTCAGGCCCGGCGGCGTGCTCGCCGCCGCGCCGGGCCTGATACTTGGCCGACGACTCCGCCGCCGCCGGGGGAGGCGTCCGGCGAGGTGGTGGTGGAGAGAGAGTAGAGAGGGAGGGCCAATTGGCCCTCCTCTCGCGCGGTGGCGGAAGCCGGTTCCGGTTGGTTCGGGCCCGGCGGCGTGCTCGCCGCCTCGCCGGGCCCGATACTTGGCCTGTCGCCTCCACCGGCGCCGGCGTGCGTCCGGTGGAGGTCCGGCCGGCCATGGTGGCCGGCCGTGCCGCCGGCACACTTCCGTGCCGCGCGAAGGAGTTAGAGAGAGTGGGAAAATTGAGGGAGAAGGAGGGGGTTTGGCAGCCGACCGCGGCGGCGGCCGGCTTTGGCCCGGCCACCGGCGGCGGGCCGCCTCAATTTGGCCGGCGGCGGCCCCGGCCGCGGCCATGTCCCCGTCCCTGTTCGGTGAAACAGGGGATCGGGTGGGATATAGTTTGAACCGGGCCGGCTGGGCCGGCCGGTTCGGGCCTTTTGGGCCGTGCAGCATAGGAACTTTGGGCTGGATTTTGGGCCCTGTATCGGGCCGGGATTAGAAAAATAATTATATGGCTAGAACCAGGGTGAATTCTAGTTTCTTGGGGTATTTTACTTCCCCAATTGGGTGTGTGAAGTGGGAGATATTCGAGCCCAAAGTAGGGCCATGAACTAGTTTGGGTAGAAACTCTAAGGGTCATTTTGATATTCGTTGCTAATAAATTAATTGTGTAAATGACCTGTAGGTGCTCAGACATTTGACTAGCTGATTTATACCTTTGGATTGCGTACTGAGGTAAGTAAGCCAGTTATCAGTTTATTAAATAATTTATTTCAGGATATGCGTAGTTAAATTGTGAATTGTGACATGAAGAATTGTTATTGGCTAAAATTGTAAGTAGATGAATACTATGAATACATGGCTGTTTATGTGCTATGATTCATGTGTGGATGCTATGCATGCGAGATGCAGTTATTATGCATGAGAGATGCAGTTATTATGATGTTGATGTGATATATTACATGCAATTGTTCAGTAGGTATAATCCACTGTTTCTGCAATATTGAGTTGTTATTGACATGATGAGTGCATGTGATGTGAGGTACTGTTATGTGTCGCCGCGGTTCTCCTTTATCCTGTCATACCACACACACGTCTAGAGGACGTGTTCTGGTGGATTTCGACATGGCGTGACCCTGGTATCTCGACCTTTCGGTAGGGGGGATGCTTTAAGGGAATGCTGGTTGATACATTATTGGCGTGACCCTGGTATCTTGACCTTTCAGTAGGGGGATGCTTTAAGGGAATGCTGGTTGATACATTATTGGCATGACCCTGGTATCTTGACCCTTTCAGTAGGGGGGATGCTTTAAGGGAATGCTTGTTGGTACATTATTGGCGTGACCCTGGTATCTTGACCTTTCAGTAGGGGGATGCTTTAAGGGAATGCTGGTTGATACATTATTGGCGTGACCCTGGTATCTTGCCCTTTCAGTAGGGGGGATGCTTTAAGGGAATGCTTGTTGGTACATTATTGGCGTGAATCTTTTGCTGGGAATGCACATTATTGGCGTGACCCTGGTATCTTGACCTTTCAGTAGGGGGATGCTTTAAGGGAATGCTGGTTGATACATTATTGGCGTGACCCTGGTATCTTGACCTTTCAGTAGGGGGATGCTTTAAGGGAATGCTGGCTGGTACACTATTGAGATATCGCAGGGCCGTGGGTCACATTTACAGTTACCATTGAGAGTATAAACAGTGGGTTTACTATAAGTATAATTGAGCGGTTATGGATGCAAATGATTGGTATTATATTCATAAGTGCCGCCGCGGTTCTCCTTTGCTATGGCCATACACATCTAGAGGATGTGCTCAGATGAGGCATTGCAGGGCCGTGGGACACGCATGATATAATACTTACATTGCATAATGGAGTGATTGTGAATGCAAAAGAATGAATTATATTATATGTGCCGCCGCGGCTCTCCTTTGTTATGGGGCATTGCAGGGCCGTGGGACACATATGATATAATATAACAATTGAAATGCTTTATATGCACTGATAATTGCTATGATATAATACAACAATGATGAGTGCAAATGATTTGAATTATATTTATATGTGCCACCACGGCTCTCCTTGTTATGGGGCATTGCAGGGCCTTGGGACACATATGATATAATATAACAATGATGGGTTTACTTACATTGCATATTTGAGTATTTGTGAAATGTTTATGCATGCAGATCATTTATATGCTTATTGATTGCTATGCTATGATTGACTGTATAACATGGTTTACTTACTGAGTGTAATCTCACAAAAATATTATAACGTTTTTGCTACAGGACCATGAGATTTGAGAATAACATTTGGAGTGATGGACCTCAACTCAAATAAAATATAGATTTGTTTTATTGTTATACCAGTGTATGCCCAGACTATATTGTGTGTGTAAGGAACCATAGGTTCGTTGGAGCTTCTATAAAGTGGATTCATATGTTGATGTAACCCCTGTAATGCTTATGTGTAGGGCTTGTAGCCCAAATCTTTAGTTATGGATTGTATTAAAGACATGGACTTGAATGATATATAGGTTGTTGCTTTTCTGAATTCAGTGTCATGTTTCGGGACGCCTTGCGTGCCCGGCACGCGGCGGGTTGTCACCCTAGCTCAAAATTTTTGGGTCTGGGGCATGACAGCTTTTATGGTATCAGAGCACTAGGTTATGACCCTAGGGACACAGACATATTGACATGATAACAGGTAGAGAACTTATGGCCCTAGGGACACAGACATATGGACATGATAACACGGAGAGAACATATTTTGATGACATTATACTTAGAGACACCTGACACTTTAGTTTATGATATTAACCACATCTAATTTATCAAAAATTAGTTATGGCTCGCCATACTAGGAGCTAACTGTATGAGGAAGACTCTCTGGCCGGTAATGCTGATCAGCTGGTGGGTTGAGGAACTACTGGAGGTATGGCCCCTGCCAACCCAGTAGGAGCTGAGCACCAGCGATTTTAGTCCGAGATGCTTCAAGCTCTCTCGGGTATGGCGCAGTCTATGCAGGACATGCAGCATCAGAGTTGCGCAGCGGAAGCATGGTGGGCCCATAACCCACAAGACCCAGGTTATGATCTTAGGGACATATGCATAATGACACTCTAGGCAAAATACTTGGATGACATTGAGACAATTATGACTTTCAAGGAATTTCATGAATTATGCTTTGGGAGCTTGAAATTTAAAGTTTATCAAGACATTAATTGAATTACAAGTCTGATAGGAATTGAGAATGAACCATCGCAAGTCAATGACATTGTGAGACTCCCAAGCTGGTGACCTTGATCAATGGGGAGGTCAAGGGGCTTCTAGAGGTTTTAGCTCAATTAAACTTGTTGGAAACGACTTGTAGCAGTTTCAGACCTTTAAATAATATGGGAGGTGAAATTTTAATTGGATATGCAATAAAAGACTGATAGATATATGGAATATGATAGTAGTTGAAAAATTACAATTGATGACTAATTTGACTAAGATATCATCATTATGTTCATATTGCAATGGAGTTGATATGTGGAATTGGAGTTAGTAAATCTAAATTGAATGTGGATATATATAATGAATTTTATTTGTAGAACTTACATTGTTGATATTGTAAGTTTAAGATTATGAGCTAATCTGCCGATTATAGGGATGATTAATATGATGATGTTTTCATAAGGCTTAGTGAATTAAGCTGAATTTCTGTCCGACCTTCCACCCTAAAATTGATGGACAACCTGCATGAATCAATTAGATTTTGATGATATACTGCGAGCCTATGTAATGGACTTAAGAGGTGCTTGGTATTGTTCTTACCCTTAATGAAATTGCCTATTTATCGATTACCAAGCCAATATTCAAATGAATTCATTTCAATTGTCTACGATATAGGGTATAGATTTCCTTCATATTGAGATGAGGTGAGAGCAATAATTTTGGACTGAGTTTGTTTAACAGCTATGAAAAGTATCATTTGTAGCTCAAAGTTAATAGAAAAGTTATGTTAATGATCAAAAGAAAGATTTGAAATTTTAGGTTAAAGATCATCTTGTGCACACTATGGACCGTAAGAATCAAGTTCTGAAATAGTGTAGTATTCCTTATGTCAAAGATCAGTAGAATAATCATTCTGAGGGAGAGACTATTGGGAGCCTAAGGAGGAAATGGGAAAGAAAAATCCATAATTAATTGTATCTTATGACAGATCAATGATATCAATGACCGTGACTTTTAATGAAATTTAATTGATTATGAGAGAGGAAAATTTGGATTCTATATTCTATTGGATGTATATCAATTTCGAGGACGAAATTCTTATAAGGAGGGGAGAATGTAGTACCCGGTTCCTACGAACCAGGTTTAGGTTAATTCTAACTCGGTTCATGCGAACCAGGCCTGAGTTAATTCTAACCCGGTTCATGCGAACCAGGTCTGGGTTAATTCTAACCCGGTTCATGTGAACCAGATCTGGGTTGAATTAATGTGTTGATTTAATGTGTTGAGCAACGCTATGACTCTTTGGTTCTCCAGATCTCATAACCGAAGCGTCTCGCTGCGACATTAAAAAGGCAGGGGGAGCCCTCCCTCCTAGTACTCGGAGTCCGCATCCCCTCCAGGTAATTTTCTGCCCATCCTCTTAGTGCTAGAGAGAGGGAGAGAGAGATAGTGCCCGAGAGGAGAGAGAGTTGCCATGAGAGATAGCCAGAAGAGAGAGAGAGATAGTGCCCGAGAGGAGAGAGAGAGAGAGAGAGAGAGAGAGCGTGTGAGAGAGAGAGAGCGTGTAAGAGAAACAGAGAGAGATCGCGAGAGGGAGAGAAGAGAACCCGGTCGTCCCCCTTGGTTCAGGCCCGGCGGCGTGCTCGCCGCCGCGCCGGGCCTGATACTTGGCCGACGACTCCGCCGCCGCCAGGGGAGGCGTCCGGTGGGGTGGTGGTGGAGAGAGAGTAGAGAGGAGGGCCAATTGGCCCTCCTCTCGCGCGGTGGCGGAAGCCGGTTCCGGTTGGTTCGGGCCCGGCGGCGTGCTCGCCGCCTCGCCGGGCCCGATACTTGGCCTGTCGCCTCCACCGGCACCGGGCATGCGTCCGGTGGAGGTCCGGCCGGCCATGGTGGCTGGCCGTGCTGTCGGCACACTTCCGTGCCGCGCGGAGGAGTTAGAGAGAGTGGGAAAAATTGAGGGAGAAGGAGGGGTTTGGCAGCCGACCGCGGCGGCGGCCGGCTCTGGCCCGGCCACCGGCGGCCGGGCCGCCCTCAATTTGGCCGGCGGTGGCCCCGACCGCCGGCCATGTCCCCGTCCCCTGTTCGGTGAAACAGGGGATCGGGTGGGATATAGTTTGAACCGGGCCGGCTGGGCCGGCCGGTTCGGGCCTTTTGGGCCGTGCAGCATAGGAACTTTGGGCTGGATTTTAGGCCCTGTATCGGGCTGGGATTAGAAAAATAATTATATGGCTAGAACCAGGGTGAATTGTAGTTTCTTGGGGTATTTTTACTTCCCCAATTGGGTGTGTGAAGTGGGAGATATTCGAGCCCAAAGTAGGGCCCATGAACTAGTTTGGGTAGAAACTCTAAGGGTCATTTTGATATTCGTTGCTAATAAATTAATTGTGTAAATGACCCTGTAGGTGGTCAGACATTTGACTAGCTGATTTATACCTTTGGATTGCGTACTGAGGTAAGTAAGCCAGTTATCAGTTTATTAAATAATTTATTTCAGGATATGCGTAGTTAAATTGTGAATTGTGACATGAAGAATTGTTATTGGCTAAAATTGTAAGTAGATGAATACTACGAATACATGGCTGTTTATGTGCTATGATTTCATGTGTGGATGCTATGCATGCGAGCAGTTATTATGCATGAGAGATGCAGTTATTATGATGTTGATGTGATATATTACATGCAATTATTCAGTAGGTATAATCCATTGTTTATGCAATATTGAGTTGTTATTGACATGATGAGTGCATGTGATGTGAGGTACTGTTATGTGTCGCCGCGGTTCTCCTTTATCCTGTCATACCACACACACGTCTAGAGGACGTGTTCTGGTGAATTTCGACATGGCGTGACCTTGGTATCTCGACCTTTCGGTAGGGGGGATGCTTAAGGGAATGCTGGTTGATACATTATTGGCGTGACCCTGGTATCTTGACCTTTCAGTAGGGGGATGCTTTAAGGGAATGCTGGTTGATACATTATTGGCGTGACCTTGGTATCTTGCCCTTTCAGTAGGGGGGATGCTTTATGGGAATGCTTGTTGGTACATTATTGGCGTGACCCTGGTATCTCGACCTTTCGGTAGGGGGGCTTTAAGGGAATGCTGGTTGATACATTATTGGCGTGACCCTGGTATCTTGACCTTTCAGTAGGGGGATGCTTTAAGGGAATGCTGGTTGATACATTATTGGCGTGACCCTGGTATCTTGACCTTTCAGTAGGGGGATGCTTTAAGGGAATGCTGGCTGGTACACTATTGAGATATCGCAGGGCCGTGGGTCACATTTACAGTTACCATTGAGAGTAAAACAGTGGGTTTACCTATATATAATTGAGCGGTTATGGATGCAAATGATTGGTATTATATTCATAAGTGCCGCCGCGGTTCTCCTTTGCTATGGCCATACACATCTGGAGGATGTGCTCAGATGAGGCATTGCAGGGCCGTGGGACACGCATGATATAATACTTACATTGCATAATGGAGTGATGTGAATGCAAAAGAATGAATTATATTATATGTGCCGCCGCGGCTCTCCTTTGTTATGGGGCATTGCAGACCGTAGGACACATATGATATAATATAACAATTGAATGCTTTATATGCACTGATAATTGATATGATATAATACAACAATGATGAGTGCAAATGATTTGAATTATATTTATATGTGCCACCACGGCTCTCCTTGTTATGGGGCATTGCAGGGCCTTGGGACACATATGATATAATATAACAATGATGGGTTTACTTACATTGCATATTTGAGTATTTGTGAATGTTTATGCTGCAGATCATTTATATGCTTATTGATTGCTATGCTATGATTTGACTGTATAACGTGGTTTACTTACTGAGTGTAATCTCACAAAAATATGTTTTTGCTACAGGACCATGAGATTTGAGAATAACATTTGGGTGATGGACCTCAACTCAAATAAAATATAGATTTGTTTATTGCTATACCAGTGTATGCCCAGACTATTTGTGGTGTGTAAGGAACCATAGGTTCGTTGGAGCTTCTATAAAGTGGATTCATATGTTGATGTAACCCCTGTAATGCTTATGTGTAGGGCTTGTAGCCCAAATCTTTAGTTATGGATTGTATTAAAGACATGGACTTGAATGATATATAGGTTTTGCTTTTCCTGAATTCAGTGTCATGTTTCGGGACGCCTTGCGTGCCCGGCACGCGGCGGTTGTCACCCTAGCTCAAAATTTTGGGTCTGGGGCGTGACACATCAGAAAGAGAAAGCATATACACATCCTATTTTAAGTTCTTAATAGAATATTAAAAGACCATAATCTGTAACATTAGGATTCTTACCAGTCACCATATGAACCTTAATAAGATTTTAACCTATGGCTCTATGTTTGAGGGTTGCAATGATTTGGGTGGTGTTAGCATTGTGTATTGAGGTATATAGGCTTGACTTAGACCTTTATGCCCTGACTACTGTTTCATTGGTTCTTGACCCATAACCACTAGGTGGCAGATTGATAGAAGATCAATCTTAGTGGCCTGTCTTGATCCGCCAATTTGCACACCAACATTTTTAGCCTCTTCAATTTTACACAATCTGTTTCCTTCCATTCTCTCTTTGATCATGGTAATTAGCTATCAATACTAGCACATATCTGGATAAAAAAATTGTCTATTTTATAAGGATCACCAACAGCATAGTGCTATGGATACCTAAACTGTTTAGCTCGTGGGTTGCTACTGCTTGGTCCATACCGGACACGCAAATAAAAAAATTGTCTGCCCATGTTTGCATTAGTGAGTTATGTTGACAATCGATCACTGGAACTGGACGTCGGGAAGAAACTTTGTTTGCTGATGCAGCCCTCTTCAGAGCGAGCGATCTGCAAGAAGTCCCGGTACTGGAGGAAGCTCCGATGGGGACCCTCCGACAGTCAAGTTAGCAACCAAGGTCACAGTAGAGAAGAAGTTCGAAGGAGCTCCGAAGAGGAAGAAGTCTCCGAGAATCGAAGTGTATTCTGGGGTTAAAGAGTGTGTAAGCGAATGTAAATATGAGAGTGTAATGCTTGTATCTTTGTTCTGGAATCTCTCACCCTTTTTATAGACCTTCAATATCTGCCTGGGATTAGTCACTTGGAGTTCTGTGAAGGGGAATGTCTGTGGGGCATGTGGTAATTACGTGAACAGGGACTGGTCGATAGGCCTAGTCCCATCGAACACATGGACCTGATAGTTGGTGGGCCTGATCCCATCGACTGTGTAGGTCAGACGGTAGGTGGACTTGGTTGTGTCAGACGGTGCAGGTCAGACAGTAGGTGGACCTGGTTGTGTTAGGCACGCAGGTCAGACGGTAGGTGGACCTGCCAGGGATCGTTGGGGCCGACTTGAAGGAGTCGGGATCGCTGGGGGTAGACTTGAAGGAGTCGGGATCACTGGGGGCCGACTTGAAGGAGTCAGAGCCGCTAGGGTCCGATTCGGAGGAGTCAGGACTACTGGGGGTCAGCTTGAAGGAGTTGGAACGTCGGAAGCCAACTTGGAGCAGTCGGGACCGCTGGAAGCCAACTTGGAGGAGTCAGGGCCACTGGGGGCCAACTTGGAGGTTGGGTCCGCTGGAGAAGCGCAGCCGACTTGGAGGAGTCGGGACCATTGGGGGCCGACTTGAAGGAGTTAGGACTGCTGGAGGCCGACTTGAAGGAGTCGGAGCTGTTGGAGGCTGACTCGAAGGAGTTGGGGCCGCTGGGAGCCAACTTGGAGGAGTCGGGGCCGTTGGGGGCCGACTTGGAGGAGTGGGTCTGCTGGAAGGAGTGCGGCCGACTTGGAGGAGTCGGGACCGCTGGGGGCCAACTTGGAGGACTCGGGTCCGCTGGAAGAAGCGCGGTCGATTTGGAGGAGTCGGGACCGCTGGGGGCCGACTCAAAGGAGTCGAAGCCACTGGGGGCCGACTCGAAGGAGTCGGA
Source organism: Calamus simplicifolius (assembly GCA_900491605.1). Taxonomy (NCBI): domain Eukaryota; kingdom Viridiplantae; phylum Streptophyta; class Magnoliopsida; order Arecales; family Arecaceae; genus Calamus; species Calamus simplicifolius. Next base: position 18,295 of record UESW01004782.1, read on the forward strand.
ACCACTGGGGGCCGACTTGAAGGACTCAGGGCCGCTGGGGGCCGACTTAGAGGAGCCAGGTCCACTGGGAGGAGTGCGGCCGTCAGCTTTTGCCTACGCCATTCGTTAGCTTTGCCGTTAATGTCCATGTGGCTATCAACCACATCAGATGCCCCCCCGCTCCTGAGCGCAAGGGGCCACACGTCTGTTGGCCCTCAGGCGAAAGGAGCAAAAATTGAAAATAATTGCTGGCTTTCGTGCGCCTTTAATTGCCGAAAGTGTGGCGCATTCTTCCGAGGTGATGTCACTTCAAAATCCTCCGTAGTCAAGTGAAAAGGTGGGGGATGCGTCAGCACCGGGTGCACCTAGAGGATATCTCTCGAGGGATGGGAGAGGGATGGGAAAAAGACGGGTGCCATCATTACTTTGCTGTTCTCCATGTCTTATCATTGGCCGGAAGTCCCGCTCCCTGGGCAGAATCGAGGCATTGCATCTCGGGCACTGGCGGGATTGTCGACAGTTGGATATCCCGTGCAATGGCTGAGACCACGTGGTGAGACCTCGGGCAAGGCAATTTCAAAAACTGGTATAAAACCGTCCCTCGCGCCCAAGAGAGACCTTTATGCTACCATTGTCTTCTTCATCATCCTTCTCCTTCTGAGACCTGAGCCCTCGAAGCCCGAAAGTTCTAGCCTTCGTCTTCTTCCCTGACACCAGGTTAGTTCCCCATTTTGCCTCCTTTCTTGCGCCCATGGACCGTCGCGCCATTAGGGAAGGTAAGATGACCATGGTGAGTTCCTCCCGATCCTCGGATGACGAGGATGAGGTTCCCTTGATCCACCGTAGGCGCCGGCCGGTGGGGGAAATCACCATCCGTGGTCGGTCGATGGTAGATGCCCAGTCGCCACCCCAAGCATCCCCTTCTAGGGCATCCCCAACTAGGGTAACCTTGCCGCCTCCAGCTTGCTCGGCCCTTCCTTCGGCAGCTAGTTTTGAACTAGCAGGGCCGGGGGGGGGGTGGCTTCCACCATGACATTCGAAGAAATAGACAACGTTAGGAGTAGGTACAGAGTTCTTAGCTTCATCTGGTTGTCCGCACACTGACCCGAGGACAGGGTGACCTTCATCGACCCGATCGGATAGCTCTGTACGAGTTCTTTAAGTGCGGGCTGTGTCTTCCTTTTCATCCTTTTTTCTTGAATTTGCTAGATATGTATAGATTAGTTCCTGCCCAGTTGACTCCGAACTCGATTCTGATCATCTGTGCGTTTGTCGTCCTTAGTTTCTTCCAGGGCTCGAAAGCTAGGCTTTCCTTATTCTGGGCCCTCTACAAGCTTCGTCACCACAGCGAGGATGCGTGGTGGGTTTTTACCTTTAGGTTGGGTTAGGCCCTACCTCTTTCTCCCCTCCAAAGTCAAGGGATGGAAATCTCGTTTTTATTTGCCCATATGGAAGGGGTGAGGGCGGACTGGAGAGAACCCGACGTCAGCCCTAACAAAAATTCCACCATGGACGAGAGGGATCAGGAGCTTTACGACGCCTAATGTCCTCTGAGATCCCCTCCTACAAAGAACTGTTGGCCGAGGAGAATCTTTATGAAGCCGAGTTGGCTTCGGCAGTTGGTGAGCGCGAGACCCGCCCTTCTCGTCCGGGCCTGAGTTTTTCCTTTACTAATTGCTGATTTTTTTGTTGAGCGATGAAGGTGCCTGCCGAGAAGCTGAAGGCAGCCTTACGCAAGAGAATGCAAGAGGCTAGCGAGGATGTGAGGCCGGTGAGGAGGCACGACACAAGGCCTAGGTGAGCCGACCCAAGCCTCAGAGAATCTCATGGGGGTGTCCTCATCAACGGCGGCTCCCGCGGAGGAGCCGAGAGGGAGGATCTCGATCAAGGCACTAGCGAGCGAAGCGGCTCCCACGCCGATCGAGGCAGGAGCGGCGGAGGGGGGCCAGCTGGCCACACTCGCCGATACCAAGGAAAGAGCCCCAATCGCTCATGAGCCAACGGTCATAGAGCTGGATCCTGAGGATGGGACCCCCGCTGCCGCGGAGCCAGCCGAGGCAGGGGAGGCGAGAATTGAAGGCAGATCTTCGGCTCCTTCTGAGCCGAAGGCAGAAGAGGCTCCCCCGATGGCCAAAGAGGGGGAGGTGACGGCAATGACGGGAGATGTCGAAGCGGGGCCAGCAGGCAAAGGCAGGCCGAGCCTGTAGATGAAGACGGGGCCAAGCCGGAGGGCTCGCCGTCACCAATCGCACGAGCCACGATCTGACGGGCGATTAGGAAAGTGCCAGCCCGACCTTCGCGGTCGACGCCGAGGCTCTCCACCATGGAGAATGCTGGGTAGGCGGAGCGCTTGCTGGAAAGGTTGCAGCTGCCATAATTCCGCATGCAGCTGCGCCACCAGACCGCCGCCGGGCTCCACGACACGGCCTACATGTCGGTACTCCAGGTAACCCTCGTTCATGCTTCTCTTTATGCTTATTTGATGTGATACATAGCTGACAAGTCGATTCATGCAGGTGGCCAACGGGGTCCTTGCCCTCCATGACTCGATGATCTGGACGTGCGACGTGGTCACACGTTCCTAGGAGAGGGTAGAAAAGGTCTGAGGCCAATGTCGAGAGGCGACCGAGAAGCTCACCCAGAAGTTGGAAGAGGCCAAGGTCCGGGAGGACGATTTGGCCGGCAAGCTTCTCGCATCGCAAACCGACCGGGGTGAGTGGAGGGCCCGATTCAAGGAGGCAGAGAGCAAGGCGATAGTCGAGCTCGGTCAAACCTTTGCGGATGAGGCCAAGCTGGCCGTAGTTTCGGCCAGTTTGGAGTCAACCGAGAAGAGAATGGAGGAGTTGACCTGCCAGCTTAAGGATGCTGAGGACTGGGCCGACGAGGCGGTGGCCGAGGCTCAGGTTGCTGTGGGGAGAGCTGCCACAGCGGAGATGGCGGCACGCGAGGCGGAATAGAGGCGGGTCAAAGCTGGGGCCCAAGTCTGGGATACCGGGGCCTGGGCTGAAGAGGTCGAAAGTCGGGCCTGGGGAGCCGAGGTACGAGCCTGGGAAGCTGAGACCCGGGTTCAAAGCACTGTCGCGAGTTTTGGGGGTCGCCGGAGTTCGAGCAGGAGGTGACCGAGGCCAGCATCAAAGCCTATGCCCAGGGCTTCAACCATGGCAAGGCAAAGGTTGCCGAGGTCTTTGGAATCAACAGCTCTGATCTCGAAGCTATCCAGCCCGGGGACCTGGACGACGAAGAGTCGAACGGGAACAAGGCTGGCGGAGAGTCGGGGCTCGGCGAGCCATAGATTAGGGACTCCTTGTATCTTCTTTTTTTTTTTCTCTTGTAGCCGATTTCGAGTCAGATTTGTAACCGCTGAGGATATCAATAAAAGAAAATATTTTCTCAAAAATCTCTCTTTGTTCTCTATAATTGCTCCACGCATAAGTAGTGTCACCGTAGTTCTAAAGATTTAGGCTCGATAGTGAGTAGTCAGTGCTTTTCTTGCAGTCCGACTTGGGCCTACAAGGTCTTGCGTTGCTGACCGAGTCCTTCATCCTTTAGGTACCCGATGGGCAAACATAGGATGTTAGCGCTGGTCAAGGAAGATTCGAACGCATTTAGGAATCCTTTTAGAATCATCCCGAGGGCTTGGAAGCCAACCCGAGGGGCGACTCGAACAGGTACGAGGTTGCTAGGGACTTGAACCGACTCGGGGGCGTCTCCTAGCCGGACCGAGTGGTATCCCATTAGCTGCGATGCCGATGAGCTCCTTTAGAACTGCCTTGGGGGTTTGTGTGTCGGCCCGAGGGGCGACCCGATCGGGTATGGAGCTGTTAGGGATTTGAATCGACTCGGAGGCATCTCCTAGCTTGACCGAGTGGTATCCATTAGCCGTGATGCCGATGAGCTCCTTTAAAACTGCCAAGGGGTTTGTGTGCCGGTCTGAGGGGCGATTTGATCGGGTACAGAGCTGTTAGGGATTTGAATCAACTTGGGGGCATCTCCTAGCTGGACCGAGTGGTATCCTGTTAGCCGCGATACCGACGAGCTCCTTTAGAATTGCTTCGGGAATTTGTGCCGGCCGAGGGGCGACTCGATCGGGTACAGAGCCATTAGGGATTTGAACTAACTCGGAGCGTCTCCTAGCCGGACCGAGTGGTATCCTTTTAGTCGCGATGCCGCGAGCTCGTTTAGAACCGCCTCAAGGGTTTGTGTGCTGGCCTGAGGGGCGATTCGATCGGGTATGGAGCTGTTATGGATTTGAACAGACTCAAGGTCATCTCCTAGCCGGACCTAGTGGTATCCCATTAGCCATGATACCGATGAGCTCCTTTAGAACTGCCTTGGGGGTTTGTGTGTCGATCAGAGGGGCAACTCGATCAGGTACAGAGCTGTTAGGGATTTGAATCGACTCGGGGGTATCTTTTAGCTGGACCGAGTGGTATCCCGTTTGCCGCGATGCTGACGATCTCCTTTAGAATCGTCTCATGGGTTTGTGTGCCGGCCCGAGGGGCAATTCGATCAGGTACGGAGCTGTTAGGGATTTGAATCGACTCGGGGGCATCTCCTAGCCGGACCGAGTGGTATCCTGTTAGCCGTGATGCCAACAAGCTCCTTTAGATAACAAGTCCCTAGATTCGGAGGTGAGCCGAATGTAGTTTTAGAAGAATTCTTTATTGACAATCATGGGGCGTAATACACTATTGATGGTATTGGCGGAGGTTATCCGCATTCCAAGTACGTAGAACGGGTCGTCTGCCGAGTTCTTCGATCCGGTCCTCCGATGAAGCACCTCGGTAACGCGGTAAGGGCCTTCTTAGTTAGGAGATAGCTTGCCCCCTTCATTGGTTTAGATACCTCGGCCCTTCTGGGGACTAGATCTTCGGGATGAAACATCTTGAGATGTACCCGGGCATTGTAGTATCTGGCCACTCGCTAGCAAAAGGTTGCCATCCGGAGCCGTGCTCGATTGTGCGCCTCATCGATAAAATCGAGGTTGGCTCTCAGCTGCATGGGGTTGTCATCTTCGTTAGATGACTCCACCCAGAGACTTGGCAGGCCAATCTCGACACGGATGACCGTCTCAGAGCCGAAGATGAGACTGAACGGGATTTCTCCCGTCGGGGTCCTTAGAGTTGTGTGATACGCCCACAGCACGCTGGGAAGTTCCTCCACCCATCAGCCTTTGGATCCATCCAGCCGGGTTTGGAGTTCCCGAAGGATGGTCTAATTCGTAACCTCAACTTCCTCGTTAGTTTACGGATGACTGACGAGGTAAACTGATGGCAGATGTTTAGCTCGGCACAAAAGGTCTTAAATGTGGCATTATCGAATTGCCAGCCGTTGTCAGTGATAATGGAGTGAGGCAAGCCAAAACGATATATGATAGGTTTTCAAAAGAAGGCTTTAACTTTGCCCTTGGTAATCTTTGATAGTGCCTCGACCTTAACCCACTTGGCGAAGAAGTCGATGGCGACGAGCAAGAACCTCCGCTGGCCTGAAGCCGGGGGGAACGGTCCAAGGATGTCCATTTCCCCATTGGGCGAAAAGGCCAATGGACCGAGAGCAGACTTAATGAGACGGACAGCTATCATTGGATGTATGCATGTCACTGACAGCCGTCGCATTTTTGAACCAGCTTGGCGGTATCCTCCTTAATGGTAAGCTAGTAGTAGCCTTGGCGGAGGGCCTTTTGAGCTAGCGATCTGCCCCCTAGATGGTCTGCAGATGCTTTCGTGGATTTATTTGAGGATGTAATCGGCGTCTGCAGGTCCAACACATTTGAGAAGGGGGTAGGAAAACGACCTTCTATAGAGGCGTCGTCTAGAAGGGTGAACTTGGAAACTCTCCATTTGAGTAACTTAGCTTCTCCACGATCGATAGGAAGGGTGCCGTCTGCAAGATAGTGAACGTAGGCATCCATCCAAGCCGGCTCCTAGGCGAGCGAGAGGACCTCCTCTTTGTCCTCGATGCTGGGCCTCTCCAAGTGCTCAATGTAGGCGTCCCCCGTGATGCCGCCAGCCGAGGTGGCAAGGAGGAGAGGGTGTCGCCTTGGCGTTCTCGCTCCGAGGGATATAGCCGATGTTGAAGTAAGCCAGTGAGACTAGGAGTCAAACCTTATCCAGGTACCGTGCCATGGTAGGGCTTGTGCCTCATACTCTCCGTTGATTTGTTCGAAGACAAGTTGGGAATCGGTAAAGGCTTTGAGACGCTTCACTCCGAGCTCCTGGGCAAGTCTTATCCCGGCCAGAGGGCCTCTACTTAGCCTGGTTGTTCGTAGCTTTGAAGAGGAGTCTAAGGGTGTACTCCACTTTCTCGCCCTCCGAACTCGCAAGGATGAGGCCGACACCGCTCCCTTGGGAATTTGAGGCATCATCCATGTGGAGGATCCAAAATTTTTCTACGCCATCAAGCTCGGCATTGGGTTGTACCATAGGGAATTCCTTTGCTTGTTCCTCCATCCAAGTGCACTCGATCATGAAATCGACCAAGACTTAGATTTTATAGCCGACCTTGTTTGGAACGAGAGGTCAAACTCTTCCAGTTTGATCACCCATTTGGCAAGCCGGCCAGAGGTGTCAGGATGAGCCAATATGGCCTTGAGGGGTTGGTCCGTAAGCACCACAATGGGATGAGCCGGGAAGTATGGCTGGAGAAGCTGGGCGAGATGATCAGAGCAAAAACAATCTTCTCTATCCTAGAGTATCTGACCTCAGTGTCCTGAAGTACCTTGCTTACATAGTAGACAGGCTTCTGGGTTTCGTCGACGTTGAGGCGCACCAGGACGGAGCTGACAGCTTCTGAGGAGGCGGCAAGGTAAAGGAAAAGACTCTCTCCATCCTTCGGCTTTGATAGGAGTGGCGGGGAAGATAGAAATGCCTTCAATCCCTCGAAAGCTCTCTAGCAATCATTCGTCCACTCAAACCCGTTCACCTTATGCAGGGCTTTGAAGAAAGCCAAGCACCTCTTGACTGACTTAAAAAAAAATCGGCTTAGGGCTGCCATCCTTCCGGTGAGCCGCTGCACCTCCTTGCTAGCCGGTGGCCTTATGTCGAGGATGGCGCTGATCTTCTTGGGATTCGCTTCATTCCCTCGCTGAGTCACCATGAAGCCCAAAAATTTTTCCACCATGACCCTGAAGGCACACTTCTTCGGGTTTAGCCTAACTTTGTAGCGCGAAGGTTGTTGAAGGTCTCCTTCAGGTCGGAAACATGGTCGGAAGCACAAGTGCTCTTCGTCAGCATATCGTTCACTAGACCTCCATGTTTTGGCCCAGCTGATCTTGGAAGACTTTGTTCATCAACCTCTGGTAAGTTGCTCCTGCATTCTTGAGGCTGAAAGGCATTGCTTGTAGTAGTAAATGCCCTTCTTGGTCACAAAAGAGGTGTGTTCCTCGACGTTCGGGTCCATCTTCATCTGGTTGTACCCGAAGAAGGCATTTATGAAACTGAGAAGCTCATGATCGGATGTCGAGTCTACCAGCTGATCAATCTGAAGCAATGGGAAGCTGTCATGCATTGTTGAGGTCGGTGAAGTCGATGCAGATCCTCCAGCTTCCATTTGCCTTACGGACCATAACTACATTGGCCAACCAACTCGGGTAATGCGCTTCCCGGATGTGGCCGATGGCGAGCAGCTTGTTGACCTCCCCGTCAATGGCTCTCTGCCGCTCGGAAGCAAAACTCCTTTTTTTTGCGGACCGGACGGTGCTTCGGGTCGATGTTGAGCTTGTGGGTGATTACCAATGGTGGAATCATGGGCATGTTGAACACTGACTGCAAAAATATCCGAGTTGGCCCACATGAAAGTTAGGAGGCGATCTCGGCCTTTCGTGGGGAGAAGTCCGCTGACTCGTACCATCCTTGTAGGGTCGTCCCTCAGCAAAAAGTCAACAGTCGCTCCACCGGTTCTCCTCCCTTGCTAGACTCCCTGGGTTCGGCACTTCTGAGGCCGGCTCGACCTCTTGGGGACTTGAAGTTGTGTGATAGCGGGGTAGGATCGGGCTGGTCTCTCCTTGCATCTTGCCAACCCCGCTACTGGTGGGGAACTATACGAACAAACACTTGGCGAGATAACCACATCAAGAAGGTGAGGCCAGGTCGGCCAGGATAGCGTTGTATGCCAAAGGTATCTGGACGACTAGGAACCTCATCATGACTGTACTCTGACATGGCGATGTTCCGGCCATCACTGGTAAGGAGATTTTTCCTTCTACCCTCACTGAATCTCCTGTGAATCCGACTAAAAAAGCCGTTATTGGCTGAAGAGAATCAAAGAAAAAATTCATCCTAACAAACGCGTCATAGGTAATGATGTCAGTCGAGTTGCCACTATCAACCAGGATCCTCTTTACAGGGTGTTTGGTGATCGTCATCGAAACGACGACACCTTCATTGTTTACATTATCGACCCTGGCCAACTCCCTTCTAGGGATTACATCATCTAAGTCCCCACCTTCCCTAGGCCGCTTGGATGAAGAGGCTGCCCCCCAGGACATCATTCCCACCGTCCTCTCCATCGGGCATTGTCAACAACAGCTTGAGCAGGTGGAGGTTCCATAAGTGCGGGAATAGCTGAGGGTGTCTTCTGGACATAGTTTCCATGATAACCCCACTGGATAAGTTCCTCGATGGCACGCTTTAGGCTATAGCAGTTGTCGATGTTGTGGCTATAGTCCCGATGGAAGCGGCAATAGCGGCTTTTGTTGCGAGGAAGGCCTTTCTTCATAGGAGGAGGGCGTTGGAGATATGGCTCGCCCTCGATCTTCATAAAAATAGAAGAGTGGGGGGCGAGAAGGGGCATGAGCTCGCTTTCCCTGGGGGCGAAAGCTTCGACGCTTGTTGTTCGGTCGTGTGGTAGCTCGGGCCTACTAAGGCGAGAGGACCTGCTTGGCTCAGGACGGGCGGACCTCCGGCTGGATCCCCTTCGGACTCTCAGCGGGTGAAGTCGGCCTCGTCCGCATGGATATACTTCTGCGCACGGAGAAGAAAGTTGGAGTAGGAGCAGGACAGCTTCTTATCCAGAGAGAAAGTGAAGCGAAAGGGAAAAGTCCCGCTTCAATGCCAGAGTTGCCATCGCGTCATCTAAATGGTAAACTTCGAGGGCGACCATTTTGAAGCGGACCACAAAATCCCGAAGTGACTCCCCCTCCTTCTGCCGTACGGAGAAAAGGCTATCCGTGACTCGCGGGATCCTTCGAAAGCGTCAAGTGCGCTAGGAATGCTCTTTCCAGCTCTCGAAAGGAGTTGATACCGTGCGGGGACAGCGGAAGTACTAGGCGCGAGCGGCTTTCCATAGAGTGGCAGGGAAAGCCTTGCATAAAAGGGTGTTCGTAGCCCCTTGGACCTGTATGAGAGCTTTGTAGCTCTCGAGGTGATTGAGAGAATCTGTCATACCATCGTACGGATTCAGTTGGGAAAGATGAATCTAGAGGGGACGGGGCTCGTCCAAGATTCGGCGAGTATAAGGAGGACGGGTGTCGTATTCCTCCTCCGATTGGTTGTTGACTTTTTTGGTGAGCTCCTCCAGCTGTTGATGGTACTCGTCTAGACGTTTCTTCGCTTGGCGATTGATAGTTGACATCTTCTTTGGTGGCCCAGAAGACGATGAAAAAGATGAAGGAAAAGAATGTGGGAGGTGAAGCCTTCGCTTTGGCTCTTCCTGGTGCACCGGGGCTTTAGAGAAGATTCGCCCGGGTTATGAGCAGGGGAGTGTGACCTCTTGAGGGGCTCCCGGCGGTGCCCTCTGGGAGAGGTACGATGGTGGCCAGCCTCTCGGCGGAGGATCTTTCCCGCACAGATTGCTGACTAGCCAGTATGGTAGGTGGTGGTGCAGGTAGAGCAGGTTGATGCTGGATGGCCACGGACTGCTGTTTTCGAAGTCCATGGATCATCGCCGTGAGAGTTTGGACTTGTTGGGTGAGTGCGGCTAACTGCTCAGCTTGAGTGGCCGCAACTGGTGGTGTGTGAGTAGCCGGAGGTTTGGCAGCAGGGAGGTTGGCCTCCTGCTGCTCCGCCGGTTGGAGATGCCCCCTAGGATAGATGGCGGAGGCATCTTGGGCATGCGTCATTACCATTGTTGATGAAGAGGGAGAGGAAAACTCGCAAACAAGTGTTATAGAGCTCGTCTTTCTCCCCCTTCCTGGCGCGCCAATTTGTTTACGCTCGATCACTGGAACTGGATGTCGGGAAGAAACTCCGTTTGCTGATGCAGCCCTCTTTAGAGCGAGCGATCTACAAGAAGTCCCGGTACCAGAGAAAGCTTCGATGGGGACCCTCCGACGGTCAAGTTAGCAACCGAGGTTACAACAGAGAGGGAGCTCGAAGGAGCTCCGAAAAGGAAGAAGGCTCCAAGAATCGAGCATATTCTGGGGTTAAAGAGTGGGTAAGCGAATGTAAATATGAGCGTGTGGATGAATCTCTCACCCTTTTTATAGACCTTCGGTATCCGCCTGGGGATTAGTCACTTGGAGTTCCGTGAAGGGGAATGTCTGCGGGGCACGTGGTAATTACGTGAACAGGGGCTGGTCGGTGGGCCTAGTCCCATCGAACACATGGGCCTGATGGTTGGTGGGCCTGGTCCCATCGACTGCATGGGTCAGGCGGTAGGTGGACCTGGTTGTGTCAGGCAACGCGGGTCAGGCGGTAAGTGGACCTACCAGGGGCCGTTGGGGACCGATTTGGAGGAGTCGGGACTGCTGGGGGCCGACTCGGAGGAGTCGGGGCGCTGGGGGCCGACTTGAAGGTGTTGGGACCGCTGGGGGCCGACTTGGAGGAGTCGAGGCCGCTGGGGTCCGACTTGGAGGAGTTGGGTCCGCTGGAAGGAGCACGGCCGATTTGAGGAGTTGGACCACTGGGGGCTGACTCGAAGGAGTCGGAACCGCTGGGGGCCAACTTGGAGGAGTCGGGTCTGCTGGAAGGAGCGCGACCGACTTGGAAGAGTCGGGTCCGCTGGAGGCCGACTTGGAGGAGTCGGGACCGCTGGGAGCCGACTCGGAGGAGTCGGGTCCGCTGGGAGGAGCGCGGCCGTCAGCTTCCGCCTACGCCGTTCGTTAGCTTTGTCGTTAATGTCCACGTGGCGCTATCGGCCACATCAGCAAATGGCTACCCTTGTTTAACACATTGACAGCACACTACTACTTATTTTGACCTGTTTACCCTGTGGGTAATTGGTGCGTGATATACCTGACCTGCAAGCAAAATGTGCCTATGTTTACAATACCATGTGTGCACTACGTTTGATTGGATTGTTGAGTAGAATTGAATGGAAGTTAATGGGAACCATGAGAAACAAAAAAAAAAAAAACTTTTGGCCAGGAATGTAGGTTCAAGAAGGTTGGTAGATCAAGTTCTTCTGTATGGTTAATTGGCTTTTTTTTTCTTCTTAATATATATATAGAATCCACTTATTTTCCTTATGCTATTGGGTTTATGGATTTTAGAGATAAATTTGGGTTTTGATTTGTATCACTTTGGTGTGATCTAATGAGCTCTGTCATGGTTGACACCAGTACACAGCTACTTCTATGCTTCATGATTCAACAGTGAAAACAATAATGCACCGTAGCATCTGTAGTTTTCATCTACTTCTCTCACCAACTCTGCAACTTCAAACATTCTTTTGAAACCAGCATGTAGGTAATGAATTCCCAAGTAGAAAATAATGAGATCTTGACCAAAAGTGGAAGAGGGTTGCATTGTTTTCAAGAGAATCTTTATTATCTTATTCCATCTATTGAACATTTTATCTAGAAAATGTATTATTATGGAACTTTCCAAAAGAAGAAACTCTAATACCAAAGGGAGTTTTTTTAAAAAAAAAATTTGTTTGATCTAATTTAATTATATCCTTAATTCACATCAAATCTATGGCCTTAACTTGATTTCTGTCTAAACCTTTCACCCTCCCTAATTTCAAATCAGGTACTCTATTGGAGTAAATAAATCCCACAGAATCTGAAATGCACTCTCCATTTGTTTCAACCTTAAAAGCACTCATTATAAGTTATTGTTGTGACTATAGTACAACTAAGCAAAGTTATATTGATTAGTGTGACAAGTTTTTCCAGGTGCATCGAATTCACTCAATGTTACTACCTCATCTCCTAAGCTAGAAACTGAGTTATATGTGTTATCTTGTCAAGGAATAACCCACAGACCCTATATTCTTCACTTCTTCTATCAAAGTCACTTGTATTCCACATCTAGTTTACTATCTGGGAGTCATGCGTGAGGTAAAATATCATGCATGCATAAATAGAAGAGCATTATTTACATCTGTTCCACCTAAATTACTTCAGAATAGGATATTCTAATGCGTTCCTAAGTTCAACAAATGCATATCGCCAGATCCATATTCTAAAATAGACCTTCAGAATGATTTTGAAAGATAAATAACATATATCAGAATTTTCCAAGTAACCACAATGACAAGTAATTTTTGCCTTTCCTGATAAAATTTTTGGGCCATCAGTAAATAAGCCTTCTTATTCAAATGATCTGGATTTACTTTCTGTTGGGTTAGTCTTTCATATATTTTAGTTATTGATACATTTGGGGTATTCCCATGATGTGTCTTTTTGCTACCACTAATTTTAGTTCTGATCTGGACTTATTTTAAGATTCTCAATGCTCGATAGAAATAAATGTCGCTCTTTATAATTAATCTAACAAAATTTATTGTTGTCTTGTAAAATAAGCATTCACTGTACTTTGGGCTACTAATTGTTAACAAATTAAGTGCCATTAATATTTTTGTCACTTACCATGTGCAATACAACATCAAAATAAGAGATCTATTTTTTGAAGATCTCTCTTTGACTCTTTGATAAGTATAGGCAGTTATGTAAGAATTAGTTCACTAGTGACTGCATTAACATGATATTGGCGTTGAGCTGCAGGATATCATAACCTTTTCATAAAAGTAACAAGGATACCTCTCAACTCAGGATAAATCTATGATGACCTCATGAGCCTTTGTATCAGGATTTTGCTCATCCTTGAGCTTTCTGTTTGTTCTATGGATATGCTACATGCCAATTGCTCAACATATCTGACTACCATTTGAAGCTGAAGCTTGCATCTTTTGAAGACTTCCTACTTTATTTATCATTTTGGGCATTTTGTTGGTTGCAAGAAACTTTTAGTTAGGATGCTCCAATTGCTATGGTGTCTCTCTGGAAACCCACTTCTACATTGACTTGCTAAGCACTTCCTATTATAAATTCTTGACCTGCCTTCATACACCACACTTGAACATGCTTCTATGCCTGCTTCTGCTTTGGATAAGTAAAGTCATGTCAGTACTCCGATTCTTTAGGTACACTTCCTGCCATTCATAGAGCATCAAGGTTTGAAATATTGAGGATTGATACCATATTGATCAAGGGTGGTATGGCATGCATTGTATGAAGGATTGTTCTGATAAAGGCTATTTACAATTTTGCATGTCTGTGTGTATATTCCTCAAACAATCTTGGCACAATCCTTTTTGGCTTCCAAGCTTTGATTTTTGTTTTTTTTGTTTTTTGTTTAAAATATGGTTTTAAGAGAAACAAGGTGTGGACATCAAGTTAAATGCCCTAGTCAATAATTTTTTTGTGTGTCCTAAAGTCATTAACATACATGAACACTAGAGAATATCACATGACTTGTAATAAAAAAAATGTGTTAAAATTATCAATTGAAATGCAAGTAAAGAAAGAAAATATATTTATAATATCATTTAATAGTAGCAGCACTTCTAGCACGCTTCTCGAGTGGTGCTCAGTTGTATCATTCCGTGTGGGAGTAGTCTAAAGTTGATTTGGGGTGAACTGACGTCGATTTGCCCTTGAGTTCCTGATCCATCATTGAATGGTTTTTTAGGGTGGTTCGGACAGTTTTTATTAGAGCCGATGCTTCTTCTACCAAGCAGTACTCACTGAACTGCTCAGTATTTCAGTACCTGTATAGCATTAGACATTGCAACTAGATTTAATACTAACTTTGATCTGTATTGAAAAATAAATTGCTTTATGGAGTAAATTCTGTAGTAGCACTAGGGAATGGATTCTATCTAGCATATTTATAAATTACTTTTTCATCATATTATTTTATGCATTAACATTATGTTGCACTTAGATATAATTAGTATTGTGTCTCTGGTAAACAAATTGTCATTTGCGACATTTATGTTGTGCGCTTATTCATCCATCTATACCGTGTTAGGCCAAGTAATCACAGGCAGTTGGGACAAAACATTGAAGTGCTGGGATCCTAGAGGTGTGTCACGCCCCAGACCCAAATATTGGGCTAGGGTGACAACCCGCCGCGTGCCGGGCACGCAAGGCGTTACAAAATTTTTACACATAACACTATTATATATATAACCAAGTCAAATTCATCACTGAATACTAAAGTTTTGGGTTACAAACCCTTACACACCACAATAATAATGTTTGGGCATCAAGCCCTACACAAGTAATACTGGGGTTACAACAAAATAATGGGTCTTGATTTATTTAATAGAAGATCCATCACCCCAACCATCCATCTTCAATCTCGTGGCTCTGACAAAAACATTGTAAGATTTTTATGAGCTTACACTCAATAAGTAAGCCACGTTATACAGTCAATTCATAGCATAACAATCTATAAGCACATAAATGATTTGTATGCTTAAACATTCCACAAATACTCAAACATGCAATGTAAGTAAACCCACTGTTTATACCCTCAATGGTAGCTGCAAATGGGACCCACGGACCTGCAATATCTCAATAGTGTACCAACAAGTATCCCTCTACTGAAAGAGTCCAGATACCAGGGTCACGCCATATCATAATCCACTAGAACACATAATCTATATGTGTGATGCCACCTCGAACCAAGCAGAACACATCCTCTAGATGTGTGTGTGACATAATCATCAGAACACATCCTCTAGATGTGTGTGTGGTATGACATGATAAAGGAGAACCGCGGCGACACATAGCAGTACCTCACATCATGCATAAATATATCAATAACATCTTTATATTGCATAAACAGTGGATTATACTTACTTAACAATTGCATATAATATATCACATCAATGTCATAATAACTGCATCTCTCATGCATAGCATCAACATATGAAATCATTCTCAATAATAGCACACAAATACTCAAACATGCAATGTAAGTAAACCCACTGTTTATACCCTCAATGGTAGCTGCAAATGTGACCCACGGCCCTGCAATATCTCAATAGTGTACCAACAAGTATCCCCCTACTGAAAGGGTCCTGATACCAGGGTCACGCCATATCATAATCCACCAGAACACATACTCTATATGTGTGATGCCACCTCGAACCAAGCAGAACACATCCTCTAGATGTATGTGTAGCATAAATCATCAGAACACATCCTCTAGATGTGTGTGTGGTATGACATGATAAAGGAGAACCGCGGTGACACATAGCAGTACCTCACATCAGGCACAAACATATCAATAACATCTTTATATTGCATAAACAGTGGATTATACTTACTTAACAATTGCATGTAATATATCACATCAATGTCATAATAACTGCATCTCTCATGCATAGCATCCACATATGAAATCATTCTCAATCATAGCACATAAACAACATTGTATTCATAATATTCATCTACTTACCATTTAACCAATATCCATAACAATTCTTCATGTCACAATATAATTCATAATTTAAATATTCATATAATGAATAATTTATTAAATACTGATAACTGGCTTACTTACCTCAGTACGCAATCCAACAGGTATATATCAGCTAGTCAGATGTCTGAGCACCTACAGGATCATTTTACACAATTAATTTATTAGAATATGAATATTAAAATGACCCTTAGAATTCTACCCAGACTAGTTCATGGGCCCAACTTTGGGCTCGAATATCTCCCTCTATACATACCCAATTGGGGAAGTAAAAATACTATAAGAAACTAGAATTCATCCAGATTCTAGCCATATAATTATTTTGCTAATCCCGGCCCGTTACGGGGCCCAAAAACCAGCCCCAAATCTATTCGCTGCACGGCCCAATAGGCCTGAACCGGCCGGCCCAGCCGGCCCAATTCAACCCAAAGCCATCCCGATCCCCTATTTCACCGAACAAGGGATGGGTATCTCGCCGGCGGCCAGGGCCGCCACCGGCCAAATTGAGGGCGGCCCGGCCGCCGATGGCCGAGCCAGAGCCGGCCGCCGCCGCGGCCGGCCACCAATCCCCTCCTCTCCCTCTCAATTTCTCTCTTTTTCTCTCTCACATCCGTGCGGCACATCACTGTGCCAGCAGCACGGCCGGCCACCTTGGCCGGCCGGACCTCCACCGGACGCACGCCTGGCGCCGGTGGAGGCGACAGGCCGAAGCTCAGGCCCGGCGAGGCGGCGAGCATGCCGCCGGGCCCGAACCAACCAGCGGCCACCACCGCACGAGAAGGGCCGATTGGCCCTCTCTCTCTTCTCTCTCTCCACCACCACCCCGCCGGACACCTTCTCCGGTGCCGGCGGGGTCGCCGGCCGAAGCTCAGGCCCGGCGAGGCGGCGAGCACGCCGCCGGGCCTGAACCAAGAATCGGCCGGCCCGTCTCTCTCTCGCTATCTCTCTGTCTCTCGCGCTCTCTCTGTCTCTCTCTCTCTCTCCAGAAGTCAGGGGATTACCTGAAGGAAACGGAAGCCAGGATGATGGAGGGAGTCTCCCTCCCTCCATCACATATTTAATCCCCCCGCGCAACGCTTTGGTTTAAGGGGGTCCGGGAAACCGAAGCGCTTCGCTGAGAGCGAAGCGTCGGACAGCACAGAACCAAGTCCTGAACCTGGTTCACATGAACCGGGAACCGGATACTACATCCTCCCCTCCTTATAAAAATTTCGGCCTCGAAATTGCTACATGACCTCATAACTACGGATCAATCAAATTAATCAAAGGTCAACAATTGTAGGTAGATAAATTACCTTCAAATAATTGTGGATACATCGTTTTAATTTCCTCCTCCAGCTCCCAAGTAGCCTCCCTCTCAGAGTGATTATTCCACTGAACTTTGACATAAGGGATGGTACGCCGCCTCAGAATCTGATCCTTGCGGTCCGCGATACGCACAGGATGTTCCTCATATGATAAATCCTTCCTTAACTGAATAGGCTCATAAGCTATAACATGACTGGGGTCTGAAACATACTTCCTCAACATAGATACATGGAATACATTATGAACACCAGATAAAATCGGAGGCAGTGCTAAGCTGTATGCAACCTCCCCAACTCTGCTCAAGATCTCAAAAGGTCCAATATAGCGTGGACTAAGCTTTCCTCTAACCCCGAATCTCATCACATCCTTGGTTGGTGATACCCTTAAGAAAACATGATCCCCAACCTGGAATTCTAACTCTCTCCTTCTAACGTCAGCATAACTCTTCTGCCTACTTTGAGCTGTACGAAGACGCTCCTTGATCAAATGCACCTTATCAACTGTCTGCTGGATCAGCTCAGGGCCTAGCAATTTCCTTTCCCCTACGTCATCCCAACACAAAGGAGAGCTGCACCTCCTACCGTACAAAGCCTCAAATGGGGCCATCTGGATACTGGCTTGATAACTATTGTTATAAGCAAACTCCACCAAAGATAAGTGGTTATCCCAAGCCCCACCCAAGTCCATTACACAGGCGCGCAACATATCTTCTAGAATCTGTATGGTCCTCTCTGACTGCCCGTCAGATTGGGGATGATAAGCTGTGCTGAAGTTTAATTTGGTTCCCAAGGCCTTATGAAGGCTCTTCCAAACTGTGATACAAATCTGGTATCCCGGTCAGATACAATAGAGACAGGAACATCATGAAGTCTCACGATCTGCTCAATATACATGCTAGCCAATCTATCACTCGAGACTCCAACTCTGAAAGGTAGAAAGTGGGCTGATTTTGTCAGTCTGTCCACAATAACCCAAACAGTATCATTACTCCTGGGAGTTTGGGCAGACCAGTCACAAAATCCATAGTAATCTTTTCCCATTTCCACTGAGGAATCATCAAAGATTGAAGAGGTCCTGCAGGTTTTTGATGCTCGGCCTTCACCCGCTGACATACTAAGCACTTGGCCATAAACTGAGCAATATCCCTCTTCATCCCTTTCCACCAAAAATTCTCCTTTAAGTCTCTATACATTTTAGTACCACCAGGATGCACAGTATAGGGAGAGTAGTGAGCCTCCCTCAAAATCTCGGCTTTCAACTCCTCATTGCTAGGTACACAAAGTCTGCCTTCAAATCTCAGGGATCCATCATCCATTACGTAAAATCCACTGTGATCTCCTGACTGAACAGCAACTTTAATTCTTTGAAGATCTGGATCTTCCATCTGGGAGGACTTAATTCTGTCAACAAGAGTCGGCTGAAGAATAAGTGCAGCAACAAGTCCATTAGACTGCTGCACTCTCAGTCCAATCTCCCACCTCTCGAGGTCCTTCAGAATGTGAGGCTGGGAGGTAAGCATAGCAGCTAACTCAGAAGAGGTCTTCCTACTCAAGGCGTCAGCCACAACATTAGCCTTCCCTGGATGATAATGTAGATTCATATCATAGTCCTTCAGAAGTTCCAACCACCTTCTCTGCCTCAAATTGAGCTCCTTCTGTGTGAAGATATATTTTAGACTCTTATGGTCTGTATACACATCACACGACACCCCATAGAGATAATGCCGCCAAATCTTCAAAGTAAAAACCACCGCAGCTAATTCCAGATCATGAGTAGAATAGTTCTGCTCATAAGGCTTCAGCTGTCTGGAAGCATAGGCTATCACCTTTCCATTCTGCATTAGGACACATCCCAATCCTTTCTGAGAGGCATCAGTATAAAGTGAAAAACCCTCAGATCCTATCGGAAGAACAAGGATGGGAGCTGACACCAAACGCTGCTTTAACTCCAGAAAACTTTCCTCACACTCCTCTGACCAGTCAAACTTCACTCGTTTCTGGGTTAAACGAGTTAGGGGTAGAGCGATGCGAGAGAAGTCTTCCACAAATTTTCGATAATACCCGGCTAGCCCCAAGAAGCTTCTGACTTCAGCCACATTGGAAGGTCGGCTCCAGCTAGTAATAGCTTCAATCTTCTTTGGGTCCACAGAAATGCCAGAAATTACGTGACCCAAGAAAGCTACTTGGTCCAACCAAAACTCACACTTCTGCAGCTTGGCATAAAGCTTCTTCTCCCGAAGAGTCTGAAGCACAATCCTCAAGTGATCCTCATGCTCCCTGAGACTCTTAGAATAGATCAAAATATCATCAATAAATACAACCACAAACTAATCCAAGTATGACCTAAATATTCTGTTCATCAAATCCATGAACGCTGCCGGAGCATTAGTCAAACCAAACGGCATCACCAAAAACTCATAATGGCCATATCTAGTTCTGAAAGCTGTCTTAGGCACATCCCCATCCTTGACTTTAAGCTGATGGTAACCTGACCTGAGATCAATCTTAGAGAATACCCGGGCTCCTTGAAGTTGGTCAAACAAGTCATCAATCCTCGGCAAAGGATACTTATTTCGCACTATCACCATGTTGATTTTTCGGTAATCAATGCATAGCCGAAGACTGCCATCCTTCTTCTTAACAAATAGAACTGGAGCACCCCAAGGAGAAGCACTAGGCCTGATAAATCCCCGATCTAGGAGTTCCTGCAATTGGTCCTTCAACTCTTTTAGCTCAGCCGGGGCCATACGATAAGGGGCCTTGGATATAGGTCCAGTTCCAGGAATCAAATCAATGGAGAACTCAACCTCCCGGTCAGTGGGCAACTCCGATAACTCATCCGGAAAGACATCAGGGAATTCTCTAGCTATAGGAATATCCTCCAACTGGCCTCTTTCTTTGAAGATCATTAATAACAGCAAGAAATCCTTGGCCACCACTCCTCAGATACTTTTCAGCCTGTAGTGCCGAAACAAACACTGAGGCTAGAAGTTTCTGGCCACCAGTAAAATTAAATTTGGGCTGACAAGGAATTTTGAAGTTGACGATCTTCCTGAAACAGTCTACAGAAGCATGATAGGAAGCTAACCAATCCATGCCAAGGATAACATCAAAGAATTTCAGTGGAAGGACAATAAGATTGGCATTCAGCTTCCTATCCTCAATGATAATCAAGCAGGATTTGCATACAGTATTAACTTTCATAGTATCACCATTTGGAAAGGCAATGTGTAATTCATGGTCTAGAGATTCAGGTGTCAATGATGCATTCTTGCCAAGATAGGTGTCAGATATAAACGAATGTGTGGCACCCGGATCAATTAGAGTCTGAGCATAATCATTGCCTATTAAATTAGTTGTGGTTAAAATCATCATAAGCTAAAGTGTCAGGTTTCTCTAAGTATAATGTCATCAAAATATGTTCTCTATGTGTTATCATGTCATATGTCCGTGTCCCTAGGGTCATAACCAAGCTCTGATACCACTAAAGCTGTCACGCCCCAGACCCAAATATTGGGCTAGGGTGACAACCCGCCGCATGCCGGGCACGCAAGGCGTCACAAATTTTCACACATAACACTATTATATATATAACCAAGTCAAATTCATCACTGAATACTAAAAGTTTTGGGTTACAACCCTTACACACCACAATAATAAAGTTTGGGCATCAGCCCTACACATAAGTAATACTGGGGTTACAACAAAATAATGGGTCTTGATTATTTAATAGAAGATCCATCACCCCAACCATCCATCTTCAATCTTATGGCTCTGATAAAAACATTGTAAAATTTTTATGAGCTTACACTCAATAAGTAAGCCATGTTATATAGTCAATTCATAGCATAACAATCTATAAGCACATAAATGATTTGCATGCTTAAACATTCTACAAATACTCAAACATGCAATGTAAGTAAACCCACTATTTATACCCTCAATGGTAGCTGCAAATGTGACCCACGGCCCTGCAATATCTCAATAGTGTACCAACAAGTATCCCCCTACTGAAAGGGTTCAGATACCAGGGTCACGCCATATCATAATCCACCAGAACACATACTCTATATGTGATGCCACCTCGAACCAAGCAGACACATCCTCTAGATGTGTGTGTGGCGTAAATCATCAGAACACATCCTCTAGATGTGTGTGGTATGACATGATAAAGGAGAACCGCGGTGACACATAGCAGTACCTCACATCATGCACAAACATATCAATAACATCTTTATATTGCATAAACAGTGGATTATACTTACTTAACAATTGCATGTAATATATCACATCAATGTCATAATAACTGCATCTCTCATGCATAGCATCCACATATGAAATCATTCTCAATAATAGCACACAAATACTCAAACATGCAATATAAGTAACCCACTGTTTATACCCTCAATGGTAGCTACAAATGTGACCACGGCCCTGCAATATCTCAATAGTGTACCAACAAGTATCCCCCTACTGAAAGGGTCCAGATACCAGGGTCACGCCATATCATAATCCACCAGAACACATACTCTATATGTGTGATGCCACCTCGAACAAGCAGAACACATCCTCTAGATGTGTGTGTGGCATAAACATCAGAACACATCCTCTAGATGTATGTGTGGTATGACATGATAAAGGAGAACCGTGGCGACACATAGCAGTACCTCACATCAGGCACAACATATCAATAACATCTTTATATTGCATAAACAATGGATTATACTTACTTAACAATTGCATGTAATATATCACATCAATGTCATAATAACTGCATCTCTCATGCATAGCATCCACATATGAAATCATTCTCAATAATAGCACACAAATACTCAAACATGCAATGTAAGTAAACCCACTGTTTATACCCTCAATGGTAGCTACAAATGTGACCCACGGCCCTGCAATATCTCAATAGTGTACCAACAAGTATCCCCCTACTGAAAGGGTCCAGATACCAGGGTCACGCCATATCATAATCCATCAGAACACATACTCTATATGTGTGATGCCACCTCGAACCAAGCAGAACACATCCTCTAGATGTGTGTATGGCATAAATCATCAGAACACATCCTCTAGATGTATGTGTGGTATGACATGATAAAGGAGAACCACGGCGACACATAGCAGTACCTCACATCATGCACAAACATATCAATAACTTTATATTGCATAAACAATGGATTATACTTACTTAACAATTGCATGTAATATATCACATCAATGTCATAATAACTGCATCTCTCATGCATAGCATCCACATATGAAATCATTCTCAATAATAGCACACAAATACTCAAACATGCAATGTAAGTAAACCCACTGTTTATACCCTCAATGGTAGCTGCAAATGTGACCCACGGCCCTGCAATATCTCAATAGTGTACAACAAGTATCCCCCTACTGAAAGGGTCCAGATACCAGGGTCACGCCATATCATAATCCACCAGAACACATACTCTATATGTGTGATGCCACCTCGAACCAAGCAGAACACATCCTCTAGATGTGTGTGTGGCATAAATCATCAGAACACATCCTCTAGATGTGTGTGTGGTATGACATGATAAAGGAGAACCGCGGCGACACATAGCAGTATCTCACATCAGGCACAAACATATCAATAACATCTTTATATTGCATAAACAGTGGATTATACTTACTTAACAATTGCATGTAATATATCACATCAATGTCATAATAACTGCATCTCTCATGCATAGCATCCACATATGAAATCATTCTCAATCATAGCACATAAACAACAATGTATTCATAATATTCATCTACTTACCATTTAACCAATATCCATAACAATTCTTCATGTCACAATATAATTCACAATTTAAATATTCATATAATAAATAATTTATTAAATACTGATAACTGGCTTACTTACCTCAGTACGCAATCCAACATGTATATATCAGCTAGTCAGATGTCTGAGCACCTACAGGATCATTTTACATAATTAATTTATTAGAATACGAATATTAAAATGACCCTTAGAATTCTACCCAGACTAGTTCACGGGCCCAACTTTGGGCTCGAATATCTCCCACTATACATACCCAATTGGGAAGTAAAAATACCCAAGAAACTAGAATTCATCCAGATTCTAGCCATATAATTATTTTGCTAATCCCGACCCATTACGGGGCCCAAAAATCAGCCCCAAATCTATTCGCTGCACGCCCAATAGGCCCTGAACCGGCCGGCCCAGCCGGCCCAATTCAACCCAAAGCCATCCCAATCCCCTGTTTCACCGAACAGGGGATGGGTATCTCGCCGGTGGCCAGGACCACTGCCGGCCAAATTGAGGGCGGTCCGGCCGCCGGTGGCCAGGCCAGAGCCGGCCGCGGCGGCCCCGGCCAAATTGAGGGCGGTCCGGCCGCCGGTGGCCGGGCCAGAGCCGGCCGCCGCCGCGGCCGGCCACCATCCCCTCCTCTCCCTCTCAATTTCTCTCTTTTTCTCTCACATCCGCACGGCACGTCACTGTGCCGGCGGCACGGCCGGCCACCTTGGCCGGTTGGACCTCCACCGGACGCACGCTCGATGCCGGTGGAGGCGACAGGCCGAAGCTCAGGCCCGGCGAGGCGGCGAGCATGCCGCCAAGCCCGAACCAACCAGCGGAAGCCAGGCCGCCACCGCGCGAGAGAAGGGCCGATTGGCCCTCTCTCTTCTCTCTCTCCACCACCACCCCGCCGGACACCTCCCCGGTGCCGGCGGGGTTGCCGGCCGAAGCTCAAGCTCGGCGAGGCGGCGAGCACGCCGCCGGGCCTGAACCAAGAATTGGCCGGCCCGTCTCTCTCTCGCTATCTCTCTGTCTCTCGTGCTCTCTCTGTCTCTCACTCTCTCTCTCTCCAGAGGTCAGGGGATTACCTGAAGGAAACGGAAGCTAGGATGATGGAGGGAGTCTCCCTCCATCACATATTTAATCCTCCCGCGCAACGCTTCGGTTTAAGGGGGTCCGGGAAACCGAAGCGCTTTGAGAGCGAAGCGTCGGACAGCACAGGACCAAGTCCTGAACCTGGTTCACATGAACCGGAAACCGGATACTACAAGGTGCTAGTGGGTCAGATCATACACTCATTGGAACATATCCACAACCGGAACGTATATTCACTTTCTCTAGTTGGTCACCGCTTAGTGTTGCTACTGCGGGAAGGCATGTGAATGTATATGATTTACGCAATATGTCTCAACCCGAACAACGGAGGCAGTCTTTATTGAAGTATCAAACTAGATGTGTACGTTGTTATCCCAATGGCACAGGTAAACATATGTAAGAACTTAAAGTGGTGATTTAGTTCTAAGATTTCCACATATGTATTTTTGCATGTTATACATGAATGGATGCCTTGCGTATCAACAAGATAATTTGTCCACAAAAGCAAGTCCTCCTAATACTCTTCTCTATATATATAAAAAAAAAGATAGTTGTGATATTTTATATATTAATACAGATGGGCTTTAAATATATGTGTGTGTGTGTGTGGTGTGTTATCTCAGTCGTATGTGAGGGGCGGTAGCCTTCTCTTAAGAGAGGTCAGAGGAGATAGAGGTTAGTGGATGTTGTCTAATCCTTGCTGAATGGTTTAAGAAGGGAAGGACCTATTTTAACATTGGTAAAAGTTATGAAGAACATGGAAAAGCTTGCAAGAACATTATGGCAGCTACTACCCAGCACCACAGATAACAAACACCTATAGACCTGAAATTAAATTTAAATTATTGGCATTTCTACGGTTTTGATGCATGGAAAAGCACAGATAATGTATGGATGCTTCAAGGGTAAGGACCACAATTTTTTGTGCATTTAGTATGGGAAGAACAAATACATTCACTGTTAGGATTCGGTGATGAGGGGAATTGATAGCTTAAATGTTTCGATCCATGACAACACTTTGTCCTGAATAGATAAGCCTTGATGTTGGTACATGTTTAAGTTTACGATGGAAGGGAGATATTGGTGAAAAAAATACAATCACATTTCTTGATGTAACAGATGATGAAGATGCTGACACTGCACAAATAATTGAGTACTCCACACTTGTAACAAAGTCTTTAATCATTTATTTGCTCATACAATACATAGAAGAAGAGATTGTATTGAGTGAATTGATGATTAATAAGTTGGTTTGCAAAATACAAAGGTGAAGGAAATCTAATGCAATATTCTGAAATGTGGTCTAGGTAGCTGAATATGTACTAGAATATGCAGATATGGCCTGGTGACTGAATTGTGTTAGTATTCTGTTGAATAGCATGCTACTTGACATCATATATTGCATATGCAGCCCCAGCACTTACGGGTTGTGATAAATGTGTCTGATAACTCACTTCCCAATGAAGAAGATTGACTTTTGAGTGCCTTTTGGAAGATTGGTAGTTTAAGTACTACTTATCTTGTTTAACAGGCTGGAACTTTAAGCTTAAAAGTCAGGCATCCTTATTACTTGCTTTTTACTCATCATTAGTAATTTGTAGATTTACCCATTGTGTTAGCAGACCAAAAATTTGAGCAGACTTTGTAAAGAGTGTTCTTCTCTGATTTTTTTTAAAATTTATTTCCTTTTCACTTCTATCAACTTTTACATGCTTTATTTATTTTTATGTATTTTTTTAAGTGCCAACCACATAGGTATCCTGCATATGCATTATGTGATATCTCAATGAACAGCTCCCACCTGGGCTTTTTTGAAGCCTTGATCTGATGGACAAAAAGACATGAAGTAGTAAAAAAAATGGTTAGTAGCATTGTGTTAAAAATTAGCTGCTATGGCTGCTCTATTAGCCATTGTGGCTGTTTCAGCCCAAAAATGCTACACCGAGGATCGTATTAGTGCTATATGGTGTCTGAGTATGAAGCAGCTAATATATTGAGCTAAGACCCAGTATGACGACCACTATGCTATAGGTTCAAAGCGAGTGATATATTCTATAATGAGCTGGAACGGTCTCTAATTAGATTGGTCTGGCAATCAATCTGTCTAATAGGATACTTAGAGCATTGGCCGGTCTAATTATGCCATGACCTAGCCAAATAGAGTGTGGGAGAGAAGAAAGAGAAGTGAATTATGTTATATGATTGCATATATCTTTCTTCTATGATTGATACGATGCGATAGTGGACATTTTTATGTGATGAGTGATGTTATTACATTTGGTGGATAATAATGTCTTATTAGATTGTGAGCCACACTATATAAATGGTGACATGACATTATAACATTGGGTGGATGATGTTTTATAGATTTGCCCTTGCCTCCTTTTTTTTTCGGAACATGAAGTTGATGTTAAGTATTGTTTTTGATGCTTGGTAAGAAAATATTGATTTGTTTTAGCAGCTCACTTTGGGTACATAGCACCTGACGTCCACAATCCGCTATGAAATCCTCCAACCACTACATGCATGCTATTTGCTTTTAAATATCTTGGTTAATGGCATTGGTATATGTCACGCCCCAGACCCAATATCGGGCTAGGGTGACAACCCGCCGCGTGCCGGGCACGCAAGATATCATAAAATTTTCACACTTAATATTATTATATATATAATCAAGTCAAATACATCACTCAATACTAAAAGTTTTGGGTTACAAACCCTTATACACAACAATAATAAAGTTTGGGCATCAAGCCCTACACATAAGTAATACTGGGGTTATAACAAAATAATGGGTCTTGTTTTATTTAATAGAGATCCATCACCCCAACAGTCCATCTTCAATCTCGTGGCTCTGACAAAAACATTGCAAGATTTTTATGAGCTTACACTCAATAAGTAAGCTACGTTATACAGTCAAATCATAGCATAACAATCTATAAGCATATAAATGATTTGCATGCTTAAACAATCCACAAATACTCAAACATGCAATGTAAGTAAACCCAATGTTTATACTCTCAATGGTAACTATAAATGTGACCCACGGCCCTGCAATATCTCAATAGTGTACCAACAAGCATCCCCCTACTGAAAGGGTCCAGATACCAGGCCACTCCATATCATAATCCACTAGAACACATACTCTATATGTGTGATGCCACCTCGAACCAAGCAGAACACATCCTTTAGACGTGTGATGCCACCTCATAGTAACTCAGAATACATCCTCTAGATGCGTGATGCCATCTCGAACCAAGCAGAACACATCCTCAAGACGTGTGAATGGCATAAACAAGCAGAACACGTCCTCTAGACGTGTAGGTGGCATAAACAAGCAGAACACATCCTCTAGATGTGTGTGTGGCATAAACAAGCAGAACACGTCCTCTAGATGTGTGTGGTATGACATGATAAAGGAGAACCGCGGCGACACATAACAGTACCTCACATCATGCACAAACATATCAATAACATCTCTATATTGCATAAACAGTGGATTATACTTACTGAACAATTGCATGTAATATATCACATCAATGTCATAATAACTGCATCTCTCATGCATAGCATCCACATATGAAATCATAGCACATAAACAACCATGTGTTCATAATATTCATCTACTTACAATTTAGCCAATATCCATAACAATTCTTTGTCACAATATAATTCACAATTTAAATATTCATATAATG
The DNA here is from genome assembly GCA_900491605.1 of Calamus simplicifolius. NCBI lineage: Eukaryota > Viridiplantae > Streptophyta > Magnoliopsida > Arecales > Arecaceae > Calamus > Calamus simplicifolius. Next base: position 45,824 of record UESW01004782.1, read on the forward strand.
AATAAAATAATTATTAAATACTGATAATTGGCTTACTTACCTCAGTACATAATCCAATAAGTATATATCAGCTAGTCAGATGTCTGAGCACCTACAGATCATTTTACACATTAATTATTAGAAAAGAATATTAAAATGACCCTTAGAATTTCTACCCAGACTAGTTCATGGGCCCTACTTTGGGCTCGAATATCTCCCACTATACATACCCAATTGGGAAGTAAAAATACCCCATGAAACTAGAATTCACCAAGATTCTAGCCATATAATGCTAATCCCAGCCCGTTACAGGGCACAAAAACCAGTCCAAACTTTCAATGTTGTACGGCCCAAAAGCCCTGAACCGGCCGGCCCAGCCAGCCCGGTTCAACCTAATCCACCCGATCCCCTGTTTCACCGAACAGGGGACGGGGACCTAGCCGCGGCCAGGGCCGCCGCGGCCAAATTAAGGGCGGCCCCACCGGTGGCCGGGCAAGAGCCGACCGCCGCCGCGGCCAGCCGCCAAACTCCCCTCTCTCCCTCAATTTCTTTCCTCTTCTCTCTCACATCGCGCGGCACATCCCTGTGCCGGCAGCACGGCCGGCCACCTTGGCCGGCCGGACCTCCACGGACGCACGCCCGACGCCGGTGGAGGCGACAGGTCGAAGCTCAGGCCCGGTGAGCACGCCGCCGGGCCCGAACCAATCGGCGGAAGCCGGTTGCTTCTGCCACCGCGCGAGAGAGGGCCGATTGGCCCTCTCTCTCTTCTCTCTCTCCACCACCACCCCGCCGGACACCTCCCCCGGTGCCGGCGGGGTCGCCGTCGAAGTTCAGGCCCGGCGAGGCGGCGAGCACGCCGCCGGGCCTGAACCAAGGGATCGCCGGGTTTCCATTTCTTCTATCTCCCTCGCTCTCTCTCTCACACTCTCTGTCTCTCTCTCACGCTCTCTCTCTCTCTCTCTCTCTGGACCAGGGGATTACCTGATGGATGAAGTGCGCCAGCATGAAGGAAGGAGTCCTCCTCCTTCCTATTTAATCACCTGTGCAGCGCTTGGATCGGGGGTTTCCCGGAAGACTAAACGCTTCCTGAGCGAAGCGTCAGTCCGGAGAACCCAACAGACTGGAGCTTGGTTCATCTGAACCAGGCCTGGTTCATCTGAACCAAGCCTGGTTCGTTTGAACCGGGTACTACATCCTCCCCTCCTTATAAAAATTTTGGCCTCGAAATTGGTATACTATAAATCTCAAAAGTCAACAATCTAAGATAGATAAATTACCTTCAAATAATTGTGGATACTTCGATTTCATCTCTTCCTCCAGCTCCCAAGTAGCCTCCCTCTCAGAGTGATTATTCCATTGAACTTTGACATAAGGGATGGTACGCCGCCTCAGAATCTGATCCTTGCGGTCCACGATACGCACAGGATGTTCCTCATATGATAAATCCTTCCTCAACTGAATAGGCTCATAAGCTATAACATGACTGGGGTCTGAAACATATTTCCTCAGCATAGATACATGGAATACATTGTGAACACCAGATAAGATCGGAGGCAGTGCTAAGCTGTATGCAACCTCCCCAACTCTGCTCAAGATCTCAAAAGGTCCAATATAGCGTGGACTAAGCTTTCCTCTAACCCGAATCTCATCACATCCTTGGTTGGTGATACCCTTAAGAAAACATGGTCCCCAACCTGGAATTCTAACTCTCTCCTTCTGACGTCAGCATAACTCTTCTGCCTGCTCTGAGCTGTACAAAGATGCTCCCTGATCAAATGCACCTTGTCAACTGTCTGCTGGATCAGCTCAGGGCCTAGCAATTTCCTTTCCCCTACGTCATCCCAACATAAAGGAGATCTGCACCTCCTACCATACAAAGCCTCAAATGGGGCCATCTGGATACTGGCTTGATAACTATTGTTATAAGCAAACTCCACCAAAGATAAGTGGTTATCCCAAGCCCCACCCAAGTCCATTACACAGGCGCGCAACATATCTTCTAGAATCTGTATGGTCCTCTCTGACTGCCCATCAGACTGGGGATGATAAGCCGTACTGAAGTTCAATTTGGTCCCCAAGGCTCTATGAAGACTCTTCCAAAACTGTGATACAAATCTGGTATCCCGGTCAGATACAATAGAGACAGGAACACCATGAAGTCTCACAATCTGCTCAATATACATGTTAGCCAATCTATCACTCGAGACTCCAACTCTGAAAGGTAGAAAATGAGCTGACTTTGTCAGTCTGTCCACAATAACCCAAACAGCATCATTACTCCTGGGAGTTTTGGGCAGACCAGTCACAAAATCCATAGTAATCTTTTCCCATTTCCACTGAGGAATCATCAAAGATTGAAGAGGTCCCGCAGGTTTTTGATGCTCGGCCTTCACCCGCTGACATACTAAGCACTTGGCCACAAACTGAGCAATATCCCTCTTCATCCCTTTCCACCAAAAATTCTCCTTTAAGTCTCTATACATTTTAGTACCACCAGGATGCACAGTATAGGGAGAGTAGTGAGCCTCCCTCAAAATCTCGGCTTTCAACTCCTCATTGCTAGGTACACAAAGTCTGCCTTCAAATCTCAGGGATCCATCATCCATTACATAAAATCATTCTGATCTCCTGACTGAACAGCAACTTTAATCTTTGAAGATCTGGATCTTCCATCTGGGAGGACTTAATTCTGTCAACAAGAGTCGGCTGAAGAATAAGTGCAGCAACAAGTCCATCAGACTGCTGTACTCTCAGTCCAATCTCCCACCTCTCGAGGTCCTTCAGAATGTGAGGCTGGAGGTAAGCATAGCAGCTAACTCAGAAGAGGTCTTCCTACTCAAAGCATCAGCCACAACATTAGCCTTCCCTGGATGATAATGTAGATTCAGATCATAGTCCTTCAGAAGTTCCAACCACCTCCTCTGCCTCAAATTAAGCTCCTTCTGTGTGAAGATATATTTTAGACTCTTATGGTCTGTATACACATCACACGACACCCCATAGAGATAATGCCGCCAAATCTTCAAAGCAAAAACCACCGCAGCTAATTCCAGATCATGAGTAGGATAGTTCTGCTCATAAGGCTTCAGCTGTCTGGAAGCATAGGCTATCACCTTTCCATTCTGCATTAGGACACATCCCAATCCTTTCCGAGAGGCATCAGTATAAAGTGTAAAACCCTCAGATCCTGTCGGAAGAACAAGGATGGGAGCTGACACCAAACGCTGCTTTAACTCCTGAAAACTTTCCTCACACTCCTCTGACCAGTCAAACTTCACTCGTTTCTGGGTTAAACGAGTTAGGGGTAGAGCGATGCGAGAGAAGTCTTCCACAAATTTTTGATAATACCCGGCTAGCCCCAAGAAGCTTCTGACTTCAGCCACATTGGAAGGTCGGCTCCAGCTAATAATAGCTTCAATCTTCTTCGGGTCCACAGAAATGCCATCCGCAGAAATTACGTGACCCAAGAAAGCTACTTGGTCCAACCAAAACTCACACTTCTGCAGCTTGGCATAAAGCTTCTTCTCCCGAAGAGTCTGAAGCACAATCCTCAAGTGATCCTCATGCTCCCTGAGACTCTTAGAATAGATCAAAATATCATCAATAAATACAACCACAAACTGATCCAAGTATGGCCTAAATATTCTGTTCATCAAATCCATGAACGCTGCCGGGGCATTGGTCAAACCAAACGGCATCACCAAAAACTCATAATGGCCATATCTAGTTCTGAAAGCTGTCTTAGGCACATCCCCATCCTTGACTTTAAGCTGATGATAACCTGACCTGAGATCAATCTTAGAGAATACCCGGCTCCTTGAAGTTGGTCAAACAAGTCATCAATCCTCGGCAAAGGGTACTTATTTCGCACTGTCACCTTGTTGATTTCTCGGTAATCAATGCATAGCCGAAGACTGCCATCCTTCTTCTTAACAAATAGAACTGGAGCACCCCAAGGAGAAGCACTAGGCCTGATAAATCCCCGATCTAGGAGTTCCTGCAATTGGTCCTTCAACTCTTTTAGCTCAGCCGGGGCCATACGATAAGGGGCCTTGGATATAGGTCCAGTTCCAGGAATCAAATCAATGGAGAACTCAACCTCCCGGTCAGGGGGCAACTCCGATAATTCATCCGGAAAGACATCAGGGAATTCTCTAGCTATAGGAATATCCTCCAACTTGGCCTCTTTCTTTTGAAGATCATTAATAACAGCAAGAAATCCTTGGCCACCACTCCTCAGATACTTTTCAGCCTGTAGTGCCGAAATAAACACTGAGGCTAGAAGTTTCTGGCCACCAGTAAAACTAAATTCGGGCTGACAAGGAATTTTGAAGTTGACGATCTTCCTGAAACAGTCTACAGAAGCATGATAGGAAGCTAACCAATCCATGCCAAGGATAACATCAACGAATTTCAGTGGAAGGACAATAAGATTGGCATTCAGTTTCCTATCCTCAATGATAATCAAGCAGGATTTGCATACAGTATCAACTTTCATAGTATCACCATTTGGAAAGGCAATGTGTAACTCATGGTCTAGAGGTTCAGGTGTCAATGATGCATTCTTGCCAAGGTAGGTGTCAGATATAAACGAATGCGTGGCACCCGGATCAATTAGAGTCTGAGCATAATCATTGCCTATCTTAATCATTCCTGGACGTAAATGAAATTTCATTTTAACAATAAGAATATAATGTCCTAACTAATTATTAATGCATTGCACAGGATAAGAATGTAATGCTAGATGTGAAATATTGATATACCTATCACCACAGAATTAGAAGCGGCAGCATCCTGCTGAGTGAGAGCGAAGACCCTTCCCTGAGTCCTCGGTGGTTGCTGCTGCTGCTGACCGTCCCTTGACTGGAAGATGGCTGCTGGTTCTGTCGAAGGGGACATGTGGCTATCTTATGGCCAGTCTTTCCACAGGAGAAACAGGCACCAGACACTCCACGGCAAGGTCTCCCCGGGTGGAAATTCCCACAGCGATAGCAGCGAGCCTCTCTATTTGGTTGTCCTCCTGGGGCCTGAGGTGCACCTCTCTTCTTGGCATGAGCTGGGGGCTGGCTAGAATTATGCCCTTTCCTCTTCTTCTGCTGCTCCCAATCCCTCTGAACCGTATTCATATCTCTCTCAATTACTAAGGCCTTATTTACCACGGCACTGTAAGTGTGAAGCTCAAATGCGTTGACCGCCTGCATCAGTCTGGGTCGAAGTCCCTCCGTGAATCGGGTGATCTTGGCCATTTCATTAGATACTATACTTGGAGCAAAACGGGCCAACCTGGTGAATTCAGCTTCATATTGGGCCACCGAAAGATTCCTTTGCTCCAACTTAAGAAATTCTGATTCCATCCGCCTCTGCATACTCCTGGGAAAATACTTGTCGAAGAATGCCTCCTTAAACTGTTCCCAAGAAATAGTCTGACCACCCCGACGCTGCTCCTCTACTAACCACCAGTCATAAGCCTCCCCTTGGAGAAGATAAGTAGCAAATCTGATCCTCTCCATCTCCTGACTACCATGGGCCATAAAAGCCTTCTCCATATCTCGCACCCATCTCTCAGCATCAATAGGGTTGCTTGAACCAGAGAAAGGAGCAGGGGCAAACTTCTTGAAATCTGCAAAGCTGCGGCCGTTCCCCACCCAGGATTGAGATAAAGCAGACTGGGTCGGCGGTGCTGATTGAGTGGGTAAGGTTGGCTGCAGCTGCGGAACAGGAAGGGTAGGCTGAGTCGGAGCAGAAGGGGGTGCAGACTGAGCGGTCAAAGCCTGCTGGATCTGATGCTGCATGTCCCGCATAGACTGCGCCATACCCGAGAGAGCTTGAAGCATCTCGGACTGGAATCGCTGGTGCTCAGTTCCTACTGGGTTGGCAGGGGCCGTACCTCCAGTAGTTCCTTGACCCACCGGCTGATCAGCATTACCGGCCAGAGAGTCCTCCTCATATGTTGGCTCCTAGTACGGCGAGCCATAACTATTTCCTGTTAAATTAGTTGGTTAATATCATCATAAACTAAAGTGTCAGGTGTCTCTAAGTATAATGTCATCAAAATATGTTCTCTACGTGTTATCATGTCAATATGTCTGTCCCTAGGGTCATAACCTAAGCTCTGATACCACTAAAGCTGTCACGCCCCAGACCCAATATCGGGCTAGGGTGACAACCCGCCGCGTGCCGGGCACGCAAGGCGTCACAAAATTTTTCACACATAACATTATATATATAACAAGCCAAATACATCACTGAATACTAAAAGTTTTGGGTTACAAACCCTTACACACCACAATAATAAAGTTTGGGCATCAAGCCCTACACATAAGTAATACTGGGGTTACAACAAAATAATGGGTCTTGTTTTATTTAATAGAAGATCCATCACCCCAACATCCATCTTCAATCTCGTGGCTCTGACAAAAACATTGTAAGATTTTTATGAGCTTACACTCAATAAGTAAGCCACGTTATACAGTCAAATCATAGCATAACAATCTATAAGCACATAAATGATTTGCATGCTTAAACATTCCACAAATACTCAAACATGCAATGTAAGTAAACCCACTGTTTATACTCTCAATGGTAACTGTAAATGTGACCCACGGCCCTGCAATATCTCAATAGTGTACCAACAAGCATCCCCCTACTGAAAGGGTCCAGATACCAGGGTCACGCCATATCATAATCCACCAGAACACATACTCTATATGTGTGATGCCACCTCGAACCAAGCAGAACACATCCTCTAGATGTGTGATGCCACCTCATAGTAACTCAGAACACATCCTCTAGATGCGTGATGCCATCTCGAACCCAAGCAGAACACATCCTCAGACGTGTGAATGGCATAAACAAGCAGAACACATCCTCTAGACGTGTAGGTGGCATAAACATCAGAACACATCCTCTAGATGTGTGTGTGGCATAAACAAGCAGAACACATCCTCTAGACGTGTGTGTGGTATGACATGATAAAGGAGAACCGCGGCGACACATAACAGTACCTCACATCATGCACAAACATATCAATAACATCTCTATATTGCATAAACAGTGGATTATACTTACTGAACAATTGCATGTAATATATCACATCAATGTCATAATAACTGCATCTCTCATGCATAGCATCCACATATGAAATCATAGCACATAAACAACCATGTATTCATAATATTCATCTACTTACAATTTAGCCAATATCCATAACAATTCTTCATGTCACAATATAATTCACAATTTAAATATTCATATAATGAATAAATTTATTAAATACTGATAACTGGCTTACTTACCTCAGTACGCAATCCAACAGGTATATATCAGCTAGTCAGATGTCTGAGCACCTACAGGATCATTTTACACAATTAATTTATTAGAAAAGAATATTAAAATGACCCTTAGAATTTCTACCCAGACTAGTTCACGGGCCCACTTTGGGCTCGAATATCTCCCACTATACACCCAATTGGGGAAGTAAAAATACCCCAAAACTAGAATTCACCAAGATTCTAGCCATATAATATTTTGCTAATCCCGGCCCGTTACGGGCCCAAAAACTAGCCCAAACTCATGCTGCACGGCCCAAAAGGCCCTGAACCGGCCGGCCCAGCCGGCCCGGTTCAACCAACCACCCGATCCCCTGTTTCACCGAACAGGGGACGGGGACTAGCCGGCGGCCAGGGCCGCCGCCGGCCAAATTGAGGGCGGCCCGGCCGCCGGTGGCCGGGCCAGAGCCGGCCGCGGCACCAAACTCCCTCTCTCCCTCAATTTCTTTCCTCTTCTCTCTCACATCCGCGCGGCACGTCTGTGCCGGCGGCACGGCCGGCCACCTTGGCCGGCCGGACCTCCACCGGATGCACGCCCGGCGCCGGTGGAGGCGACAGGCCGAAGCTCAGGCCCGGCGAGGCGGCGAGCACGCCGCCGGGCCCGAACCAACTGGGGAAGCCGGTTCCCACCGCGCGAGAGAGGGGCCGATTGGCCCTCTCTCTCTTCTCTCTCTCCACCACCACCCCGCCGGACACCTCCCCGGTGCCGGCGGGGTCGCCGGCCAAGCTCAGGCCCGGCGAGGCGAGCACGCCGCCGGGCCTGAACCAAGGGATCGGCCGGGTTTCCTTTCTCTGTCTCCCTCGCTCTCTCTGTCTCCGCTCTCTCTGTCTCTCTCTGTCTCTCTCTCTCTCTGGACCAGGGGATTACCTGATGGATGAAGTGCGCCAGCATGAAGGAAGGAGTCCTCCTCCTTCCTATTTAATCACCTGTGCAGCGCTTCGGATCGGGGGTTTCCCGGAAGACTAAACGCTTTACCTGGAGCGAAGCGTCAGTCCGGGAACCCAACAGACTGGAGCTTGGTTCATCTGAACCAAGCCTGGTTCATCTGAACCAAGCCTGGTTCATTTGAACCGGGTACTACATCCTCCCCTCCTTATAAAATTTCGGCCTTGAAATTGGTATACTATAATCTCAAAGTCAACAATCTAAGATAGATAAATTACCTTCAAATAATGTGGATACTTCGATTTCATCTTTCCTCCAGCTCCCAAGTAGCCTTCCTCTCAGAGTGATTATTCCACTAAACTTTGACATAAGGGATGGTACACCGCCTCAGAATCTGATCCTTGCGGTCCACGATACGCACAGGATGTTCCTCATATGATAAATCCTTCCTTAACTGAATAGGCTCATAAGCTATAACATGACTAGGGTCTGAAACATATTCCTCAGCATAGATACATGGAATACATTGTGAACACCCGATAGATCGAAGGCAGTGCTAAGCTGTATGCAACCTCCCCAACTCTACTCAAGATCTCAAAAGGTCCAATATAGCATGGACTAAGCTTTCCTCTAACCCCGAATCTCATCACATCCTTGGTTGGTGATACCCTTAAGAAAACATGGTCCCCAACCTGGAATTCTAACTCTCTCCTTCTGACGTCAGCATAACTCTTCTGCCTGCTCTGAGCTGTACGAAGACGCTTCCTGATCAAATGCACCTTGTCAACTGTCTGCTAGATCAGCTCAGGGCCTAGCAATTTCCTTTCCCCTACGTCATCCCAACATAAAGGAGATCTTCACCTCCTACCATACAAACCCTCAAATGGGGCCATCTGGATACTAGCTTGATAACTATTGTTATAAGCAAACTCCACCAAAGATAAGTGGTTATCCCAAACCCCACCCAAGTTCATTACACAGGCGCGCACATATCTTCTAGAATATGTATGGTCCTCTCTGACTGCCCATCAGACTGGGGATGATAAGCCGTACTGAAGTTCAATTTGGTCCCCAAGGCTCTATGAAGACTCTTCCAAAACTGTGATACAAATCTGGTATCCCGGTCAGATACAATAGAGACAGGAACATCATGAAGTCTCACGATCTGCTCAATATACATGTTAGCTAATCTATCACTCGAGACTCCAACTCTGAAAGGTAGAAAATGAGCTGACTTTGTCAGTCTGTCCACAATAACCCAAAAACTTCTCAGAGTTAACCTTGAAAGCATATTTGGTTGGGTTGAGCTTCATCTCGTACTTTCAGAGGGTTGCAAAGCTTTCTGCAAGGTCTTCGACATGTCGAGATGCCTCCTTGCTCTTCATTAGCATATCGTCAATGTACACCTCCATGTTCCAACCGATTTGCTCCTTGAAGACTTTATTGACCAGCCTTTGGTAGGTTGTGCCTGCATTTTTTAAACCAAAGGGTATAACTCGGTAATAATAAATACCTCGGTCGGTGATGAAGGCAGTTTTTTCTTCATCCTCGGGCGCCATCCGAATCTGATTGTAGCCTGAATAAGCATCCATAAAAGTCAACATTTAGTGGCCCGAAGTTAAATCCACAAGCTGATCATTTCGAGGAAGTGGAAGTTGTCTTTTGGGCAAGCTTTGTTGAGGTCGGTGAAGTCGATGCAGATCCTCCATTTGCCATTTGATTTTTTCACCATAACCACATTCGCCAGCCAGTCGGGGTAATTAACTTTTTGGATGAAGTTAGCTTTAATAAGCTTGTCTACCTCCTCTTCGATAGCCTTTTGGTGCTCGGGGGCGAAACTTCTCTTCTTCTGCTTAATCGACCGAAATGTCTCATCCACACTGAGACGGTGGACCAGAATGTCTGGGTTAATCCCGAGCATGTCCGATGCAGACCAGGTGAAGACGTCAGCATTTTTTCGATGGAATTCGATCAAGTCTTGCCGAAGCTTTCCTTTCAGTTGCGACCCGACCTTTATGGTTTGGTCCGGCCGAGCTTCATCGAGTGGTATTTCTTATAGTTCTTCGGCTGGCTCTCCTCGCTACTCAGCAAAGTCTTCCCGAGCATCCAGCCCGTCAACCTCGGGTTTCCTTAATTGAAGGTCAGCGATGAAGCAATGCCGAGCTATAATTTGACTTTCCCGAACGACCCCCACTCCCCATTCGGTGGGGAACTTCATAGCGAGATGAGGAATGTAAACGATGGCTTTGAGAGATACTTGTCCTGTTCTGCCGAGGATGGCATTGTAAGGAGATCAGAGCTTGGTTATAAGAAAATCCATAAGCGCAGTAGCTATGCGGGGCCAAGTGCCAGCTCGGACTGTTAGAGTGATAACTCCTTCAGGGATTATGGAGTCAACCGTAAAACCTACTAAGTTGGACTCTACGGCTCGAAGGCTTTCCATCTGGAATTTCAATTTCACAAAGGCATCAAAATACAAAGCATTAACAGAGCTTCCACTATCAATTAAAATGCAGTGTACATCATAGTTGTTCATGTTTAGGGATACAACTAGAGCATCGTCATGGGGGTACTATACCTCCCGAAGATCTTCATTAAAAAAAGAGAGTTGATCAACCCGAGCCTTCTTCGGCGGATTTTACTCCTCGCCTGGCCAAGATGACGGGGAGCCGGCCGCCGCTATCACATTAACATTGCCGATAATCAGAGGATTTGGCGGTGGAAGCTGGCGAGGCTCGGGCTGGCAATCCCCTTCATTGTTCAGCTCAGGGGCTTCTCTGAATGTGTTCAGTCTGCCCCGTCGGATCAGTCGCTCGATCTTGTTTCGGAGCTGCCAACATTTCTCAGTGTCATGTCCATGATCCCGATGGAAGCGACAATGATTGGTTATGTCCCTCCAAGTTGCATTGCTTCGGAGAGGAAGAGGCCGAGGAATCTATCGCTCAATCTCCATCAGGATTTGCACTCTTGACGTAGTGAGAGGAGTGTAGCGGTTAAACCTTCGAGTTGGACTCCGGGTTCAGTCTCGAGGCGGTGGTGGAGGAGCTCTTTGGCAGCGAGGTAGGCTTGCATGGCGATAGGCTTGATGCTTATATGAGCCTTTTGTCTCCTTCTTGTTTAATTGCTCGGCTCGAGCGGACCTTCACGATTCTTCAACCCTAGCGTACTTATCCGCCAGGGACATCATATCTGAAAGGCTCTTCAGGTAGTTGACTTCTAAAGCTAAGTAGAAGTTCCCTTTCTTCGACACTCCTCCCGCCAAGGCGGACATGGCCACCTCATGATTGAGATGGTCGACCTCCAGGAGGGCCATATTGAAATGGCCAAGACAATTCTTTAGGGATTCCCCCTCTCTCTGCTTGACTTTAGAGAGGGAATCGGATCTCTATCGTTGGCAACAGCTGCTGATGAACTGGCTGATGAATAAACGGCTCAGCTCGTCAAAAGAATCAATGGAACCTAATTTCAGCCTGTTGAACTAGGTTCTAGTAGATCCCCTAGTAAAGGGGAAAGCTCGGCACAGGATTGCATCCGATGCTCCATGGAACATCATAATGGATCTGAAGCTGCTTAGGTGGTCATCAAGATCAGCGGATCCGTGGTATGGTTCGATGGTGGATCAGCGGATCCGTGGTATGGTTTGATGGTAGGAAGCTTGACGTGGGGAAAAATTACTTCCCGCATGATCCTTTCAGAGAAAGGAATGCCCTGCTCCACCCTTGGCTGGGACAGAGGGGCTTGCCTGGCAGCGTCCAGCTCCTGACGCCACTCTCGATGCATCTCCTGCATTTGCTACCTAATCCCCTTATCCAAAGTGGTAGGAGGGATTGGGTGATGGGAGGATGGCAACATGTCGAATCTTAAGAGGACACCGAGAAAGAGAGCGAGCCCATCGAGATTTGAGCGGACTTTTCCCTCCGGCCCGTTGCGGCACTGGCTTTGCCTTCGCGGGCCGGTGAAGATAATCCGCTGCCTCAGGCGGATTGGAAGAAGAGATTGCCGGTGGGGCCCGAGCAGCTTTTTCTTTGCGAAGCTGTGAAGCAGGGGCAGCTGGACGGGGAGTCCCCTGAAGCCCCTGGATCAGCTGGGTCAACACCTGGACTTGCTGAACCAGAGTAGCGAACTGATCCAGCGTCACTGCCGTCGTTGGTGGTAAAGGGGTCTCAGCTAGCGACGGTAGCGGAGGAGCTACACCGCTAACTGGATCAGGCCTTTGAGAGGCGGCTTGATCTTGAGCATCGGACGTGGCTCTTTTCCGATTGGCCATTAGAGGATGCTTCTTCTTGTTTTGAACCTTGTCTCCTGAATTACAAGTTTATGGGACTTAAGGCCCTTCCTCTAGCGCCAATTTGTTGCTGCGGAAATTTGCTCTCCGACTCGAGCGCAACTCAACTCCGGATCTGGACGCTGGTCTCTCGCCCAGATGGGACCTGCAAGATAGTCCTCACGCAGGGAGCGTTTGGGGTGGCCCTCTGCGGAAGACCCTTCGATGCCCAAGTCAGTGGAAATTCACAGCAAACAGATATGAGGAGAAGGCTCTCGCAGAAGAGTTCCTCAAGGTCAATGGCCTTTCGAGAACCCGGAGCTCTGCTTAAGCTCTAATGGAGTTTTTTAGTATGAGAGTTAGTGAGAGCGCATGTCTATCCGAGAGGCTTCAGGACTGTGGTATTTATAGGCGATCACCTGATTCCTTGGCGCATCATAGGGGGTCTAAAATTGTTAGGATTCGAAACGGATTGGAATCAAGTTTATTACGAGGCCGGTAGGATCCGTATCTTGTTCGTTAGAGGATCGACGGCTAGGAGAGCTCGTTGATGCCTTGAGATTCAGTAATTATGTAGGCCTTAGGCCACTTTTATGGCCCTTAGGCCACTTTTGGTATCGTTTGCATAATTTTTCATTTGGAATCTTGTTCAGCTATCATGAATTTGAACTCTTTTGCGCTTGATCCTGCAGAGGTGCTTGAGTACCTCGGTCCGATCGAGGCGTAGGACTGCTTGATTCGCCGAGGCATGAGGATGGCTCGGTTTGCCGAGGGATGGGAATAGCTTGGTTCACCGAAGCATGAGGATGGTTCGTTCGCCGAGGCATAAGAATGGCTCGGTTCGTCGAGACGAGTTGACTTTGCTGAAGGCGATTCGGCTTCGCTGTCTTTCAGATATGACAGCTGGCTGACGGAATGTTGAGATTGATCTTAACTCAATTGATAGTACATACAAATATTAATGCGATGATAATTTTATCCCTCATCAGATTCTATCACTTCTCCTTTCGAACAGCCCCTAAAACCTTCATTTATAAGATGCTTGCTTTTCTTTCTGGTATAGCATGGATCCTCTCAAACCTCCATTAGTTGGTCCCTTTTTATCCTTTCCGGCAACAGCGCCAGCCATCCGCAAGCTGCACCGTCCTTTTTTTAAGTGTCTTTATCATATCCAGTTTGCAGAGGTTCTAGTCCAATCACCCACCTCTGCTCGGTTACTGATTGATTAAATGAGTCAACTGCATTTGGTGGATCCAATTGGCATTTGACACCTACATTACTCTTTGGTGTATAAATAATTGGACATGATGCTTTGATTCAGAAACCAGGATATGTATGCAACTCAAATTATTTGAAATCTTTCTAATGTGATTCTTAAATTTTAATTACCTTTAAACCTTTTATCTTACATTATATATATATATATATATACATACATGTTATCATGTAATTATTCAACTAGTTGCTTTCTCGAACAAAAAGAAACAACCGAACCACAGGAGGAGACAGATATATAGTTCACCTTACCTAACATGCTGGTCAATCTAGTCGACAATCTACTGTGTTAGGTCACCAGACACTCCGTCTGTACACTGTTACGAGTCCAGATACAAGATGGAAGTAACCTTCCAGTCATCTATAGCTTAGATTCGATGAATCTTTCATAAGAGCTATCGTTCGGATAGATTTTGGAGTTCATGCAGACTTTCAAGTCGCAACATGCATCGAAGGCAGACGGAGAGAGGGATTAGTAGTCGTCCACGATTTGAACAGGCCAGTTACGCGGTACGTGGTCGCATTACACGGTCACACGCGTTATACTGTGAAACCACGGCTAATTGGTTTGAAGAGTTTACACGTGCAAAAGAAAACGAGAAACACGTGGCATCCATTCGATGCGTTTCCCACGAAAACTCTCGTGCTCTTCTATAGTAAAATCCAGCTCTAAGTGGTATGGCAAGAGGTTGGAAAGCAAAGGCCCCGAAAAGCCCAACTTTAATGTTCCTTCTGTTCGATATTACTCCACATTCCGCCTAATAAGCTAAAACGATTCACGAAGGACATGTGGCAGCACGAGAAGGATATATTTATCGTGCGAGCCGGTTTTGTGTTCTTTTGACCAAGGAACAAGTCCACTCTCGCCAAGACCAGGCCATTAATACTCCGCGTTCCTGCGCCACTTACCCTGCTCCAGCCCACCGAGATTGACGCCACTTCCTACCTATACATTTCTACCACCAAGCACCGTCGTCTTGACACGCACACGCGCTCTCTCTCTTCTCTCAACAACCCCCCCTCCCCCCGCCCTCTCTCTCTCTCTCTCTCTCTCTCTGGAAACAATCTCCTCTTATCGTACTTGGTGTTTGAAGTTGCGATGACTCTGGAAGATATGGACGTAACGCCGGTGCAGGCGCCGGCTTTGGTGTCGGAGTCTACTGACGCGGCGGCGGAGAAGGTGGCGCCGCCGCAGCAGCTCGAGGCGTGGACGAAGCGGAAGCGATCAAAGCGTCACCGCTTCTTAGACCACCTCCCGAGCGACGAGGAGGACCTGGCCCTCTGCCTCATGATGCTCGCCCGCGGCGACGCCGGTCACCGCCTCCCTTATCCATCTCCACCTCCGCCGAGGCAGGAGTACAAGTGCTCGGTCTGCGGTAAGGCCTTCGGGTCCTACCAGGCCCTCGGCGGTCACAAGGCCAGCCACCGGAAGCCCTCCTCCTCCTTGCCCGCCGGCGGCGGCGGGAGACGAGAGGAGGTGGACTCCACCGGTTCCGCCGTCTCCGGCACCGCCTCGTCGTCCGTGGGTGGGGGGAAGTCGCACGAGTGCTCGGTGTGCCACAGGACGTTCCCGACGGGGCAGGCTCTGGGGGGCCATAAGAGGTGTCACTACGACGGCGGCGCCGCCGGAGGAAATGGGTTGACGACGTCAGAGGTGGCGAGCTCGGGGCCGGGGTGATCGACCTGAACGTGCCGCCGCTGCCGGAGTTCGGGTTCGAAGCTGCCGCAAGTCGGTGTGTGGCGGCGGAGGAGGAGGAGGAGGAGGTGCAGAGCCCTCTCGCGCTGAAGAAGCCGCAGTTCTTAATTCCGGCTTAGAGAAAGGCGGCGGTAGCTGAAGAGCCTGTGGCGGCTTTTGTTTAGTTTATTATATTTTCTTTTTATTTTGTTACTGGTTGGAATTATATTTGTTGGTGTACAGAGAATTATATTTGTTGGTGAAGTTTTGTATCTATTTAGTTGCTAGTTATAGATAAAAATATTGTTTGAGAATTATAACGATTATTAATTTGGTTAGTTGTGAACTTATATTAATAGAGTTTGAGTGTGTGAATTGAGATGTTGCATGTTTCGGTGAGTCGATAAGAAGGAAGAAGACGAGAGGAGAGGGCGGACTTCACAGTTCTGAAGTGAAACAACTACTGACTCAACGACCACAAAAGAAAGGAGTCGTTTTTCACAGTGAGATGGGATCCAAAGATATTGCAGAGGAGGTGTTAAAGGGGAAAATGTCATTTAAAATGGCATTTTTTCGGTGCCATTTCACCCCTCGGAGCTCGGCCCAGTCAGCTTGAGCGCTGACATGGAAAGAGCTGAAATCGTCACACGGTGTGACAATTTCATAATAAGTGAAATCGCCACACGGTGTGGCGATTTTACTATTCTGAAATCGCCACACCATGTGGCGATTTCATATCACTTGAAATCGTCACATGGTGTGGCAATTTCACTTATTGTGAAATCGCCACACCATGGTGTTTTTCTAGGCTTTTTAACTCCAGCAGTCCGATTCTCTTCTTCTTCTTCTTCCTTCTCCCAGGCGTCCATCTTTTTCCCGATCTCCTGCTCGGTGGCAACCCCTTATTCCTCCTCTTTTTCGGTGAGCTCCCACTTCTTCCTTCTCTTACCTCTCACCGCCCTCGCCTCCCCGGTCATTAACTGCAGTGAGTGTTTAAATTTTTTTTTTTATAACCACAAATCCCATGCCCTAAATATATTTGCCTCATATTCGTTTATTCGTTTAATGTGCTAGGCTATTGAAGTAAATGCAACTAGTTATTCAGATGCTGATTTTATTGATCATATAGATGATCAAATAACAATATTTGGACATTTAAAATTTTCTTTTTGATGGCATCGTCATATCTTGGTTTGGCAAGAAATTAGATTACATTTATAGGTGTATACGCAAGAGGTTTGATAAATTTATTATTACCTTTTTTTTAGATGAAAACTGTACGTGTTCTGCTATATTATGATGGATCAATTGAACATGGCGGCCAAGAAGGGATACATTATAATCAACCTCCACGTAAATGTTTGAAATTGAGCACGGGAACACGCTTTGCTGAGTTAGTTGATCAAGTACATACAGTTCTAACAATTCCAATACAGAGATATATCATCAGATTGATGTGAAGATCTTCGACATTGAATCAAAAATATGTGCTTCTTCCAATTTAGGACGATGACAATGTGGAGCACATGTTGACATTTCCCTCGAAGTTTCCAGAATATCGGTGTATTGAAGTCTATGTTTTAAAGGATGATGTTCCAGAGCCATATAGTGTTGGTTATATAGAGAATGTTTATAACAGTTCTCCTATAGCCCAGCAGCAGGAACAGGTTAGGACTCCTGTAGATTTTCCAATGATTGAGGGATTTATGCCAGCAATGCAGAGTGATGATGTGGTAAACAATCAGTGTAATATTGATAGTCGGGGAATGGAGTCAGACGAGAGTGCAGATGATGACTATTGGCCTGAACATGATAACTCAGATAAAGAGTCAAATGAAGATGAAGAGTCATATGGAGATGATATAGTTCATGAGACTGGCTTTAGTTTCATTCCTGCATATAGTCATCCAGAACATATTCCAACTCAGGTACACGATCACCAAGCCTTTGCAGATGAACAAGTACCAGAATTTTATGATGAGTTGAATTTGCATGATGGTGGATGTGTTAGTACTCCGAGAGAGTTACCCTTCAACTCTCAATTTTGGGATCCATCAATGACTGAGTTTGCTAAAGGATTATTGTTTAATACTAAAGATGAACTGAAGAGAGCATGTGACATGTATCACATCAAGAAGCATCACATATATAATGTGGTGGAGTCGAAAAAGCTATTCTGGTCTATGAGATGTGCCTCTTCAAGTACTGTCCAACGGTGTCCGTGGAGGTTGCGTGCTACCAAGTTGAAGAAGCATAGATTTTTTGAGATCACAAGGTATGAAGGGCCGCACTCTTGTTTATTCAGTAATTTAACTCGGATAACAAACATATTACTTTTCGAGTTATTAGCCATGTTGTTCGACACATTGTGGAGAAAGATCCAAGTATGAATATTGAAGCTATTATAGCAACCATTGCAGAACAATTTCACTATACAGTGTCATATTCGAAAGCATGGCGTGGAAAGCAGAGGGCATTGATTGATATATTTGGTGAATGGGAACCGTCATATGCAAAGCTTCCTAGATACATGCTTGCACTGCAGAATGCTAACCCTGGAACAGTTGTATGTTGGGATTTCTATAGTGAAGCAAGTTCTTCTGAACGGGTCCTGAATTATGTATTATGGGCATTTCAACCATCTGTTGAGGGGTTTCGGTATTGTCGCCCGGTGATTTCTATTGATGGAACACATCTTTATGGAAAGTACCAGGGGAAGATGCTAATTGCAACAGGCACTGATGCCGATAATAGGATATTTCCACTGGCCTATGCAATTGTGGATGAAGAGTGTACAGCTAGCTGGAGCTAGTTTTTGCTGAGGCTTAGGAGGCATGTTGTGAAAGATAGAAATGGCATTTGTCTTATATCTGACCGACATCCAGGTATACTAAGTGTCATAGCTGATAATCTAATTGGATGGGCTCCACCAAGAGCTTATCATCGATATTGTTTGAGACATGTTTGCAGTAATTTTAACTTGAGATTCTCAAATGTTCAGTTGAAAAGAGCAGTATGGAAAGCAGGGAGCGAACATCAGCTTCGGAAGTTTAACTTTCTGATGGAAAGGATTAAAACAGTCAATGCAGAAGCTTGGACTTGGCTATCGGAGTTAGAGCCGAAGAAGTGGACATTGGTACATGATGGGGGGTTTCGTTACGGAACATTGACAACCAATCTCTCGGAGGTTTTTAATTGCGTGTTGAAGGGAGCTAGAAATGTGCCAATTACTGCGTGTGTTCAGATGACATTTTGTTGTCTCGTTAAATACTTCAACACCAGACATGCAGAAGCCTTAAGGTATGTACAGGAGAACCCTAATAACCTTTTCACTCCTCAGATTTCGATTAAGGTTGCTGAAGGTCAGGCCAAAGCTAATGAGTATAGAGTAACTAGATACAACATGCAAAGAGCTACTTATGAGGTCGTGACTAGGAGGTCCAGTGAAGCTCTCAGGGGTGGAGGCAATGTTCAGACTGTTTCTCTTAGTGACCGTAATTGTTCATGTGGGAAGTGGACAATATATAAATATCCATGTACACATGTGTTAGGAGTGTGCCAGGAGATTGGCATGGACTCAGCGGCTTTTGTTGATGAAGTATATAGTATTCGCTCCTACATTACTGCCTGGGGTGGGGAGTTCAATCCGGTACCACATGAAGACTACTGGTTGCAAACACCGATCACGTGCTTACCTGATCGGGATCATCTTAGGCCGAAGAAAAGAGGAAAGCCAAAGTCAACTCGGATCCACAACGAGATGGATGAGGTTCAGCCTAGAAGAACAATTCGATGTTCTATTTGCAAGCAAACGGGTCATTCCAGACGCCGTTGTCATAATGTAACTGGTGGACCTTCAGGATCGTAAATTTATGTATTCTTTAAGTAAAACGGTCATTCTTGTGCCTATTATGTACTTGTCTCAGGAACAAGACTATATATTGCTGCATTAATGATGTAATTGTGCCTATGATCAAAAATTTATGGATGCATTTTCTTTTTGTCATGATTAGCATTTGATGATGTGAGTTTCGATTGAGTTTCGGTCGAGTTTAATTAAGTTTCGGTCGAGTTTCGATTGACTTTTACTAATTGATTTTTTTCTATTTCGCATTTGGCACTCAGGCAAATGCATAAAAAAATTCAGACTGAAATATGTTTCCGTGGTGGGGGGGCTTGGTGTGAGTCTGCTAAAATTTAAGTCCCCCAAAGGATGTGCCCTCGGGTTGGTACTCTGAGAAAATTGCCACTTGGAGTGAAGATTTCAGGGCTGAAATCGCCACTTGGAGTGGCGATTTCCTCCCAGAAATCGCCACTCCAAGTGGCGATTTCCTCCTCCTTCCTCCAACTAGAAGAAATCGCCAAATGAAGTGGCGATTTCATTACTGAAATCGCCACTTCAAGTGGTGATTTCCTTATTTATGCAGCACGATATCAGGGTCATCTGAAATCGCCACTTGGAGTGGCGATTTTAGGGTCATATGAAATTGCCACTTGGAGTGGCGATTTCAGGGTTGAAATCGCCACTCCAAGTGGCGATTTTCTCAGGCTACCTTCCTTGGTCGTGAGCATCCTTCGAGGAAAAATTTCAGCAGAAATCAAATGCTTGAGTGATAAATTTCAGCAGAAATCATTTTCTTAGGCTATCTGGCAGGCCACCCCACGGAACTCCATCGAAACTCGATCGAAACTAGGCCCAAACTAACTCGAAACTCAAAAATTGACTAAAACTCGACCAAAACTCAATCGAAACTCTCGATCGTCATTCAATTTTGATTGAATCGAAACTCGACCGAAACTCATTCGAAATTGAATCGAAACTTGATCGAAACTGGAAACTTGATCGAAACTTGACCGATACTCCATCGAAACTCGATCGAAACTAGACCCGAACTAACTCGAAACTTGATACTTGACTGAAACTCATTCGAAACTCAATCGAAAGTCGACCGTCAATCAATTTTGAAACTCAACCGACACTCGATCGAAACTAGACCCGAACTAACTTGAAACTCGATACTTGACCGAAACTCATTCGAAACTCAATCGAAAGTCGACCGTCAATCAATTTTGAAACTCAACCGAAACTCGACCGAAACTCATTCGAAATTGAATCAAAACTTGATCGAAACTCGACCGAAACTCCACCGAAACTTGATCAAAACTCGACCGAAATTAAATCGAAACTTGACCGAAACTCCACCGAAACTCGATCGAAACTCGACCCAAACTCGACCGAAAGTAAATGCCATTCATGACAAAAAGAAAATGCATTAGAACAACACATTCTTATAAAAATTAAAATTTCCAGATACATTTCAAAATAGAATTTTTACAGCAGTTGGTTAAAGTACAACAATCTATAAAACCTAGGTTCCACATCCTCGTCGAGGAGGTCGGCGAATGCGTCCAGTCCGTCGTCTATATGTCACCAATGGTATGGGATCCTCATCAATCACCTGAGATACCGCCTCCTGCATGGGTATCGAGGTAGGATGAAAAACATCATGCATAGCAGCATCCAAATGTGACTGGGAGACATCAGCATCCTCACAGATCTCGGCAATGTCCGCATCAACAATGTCATCAATGCGATATGCATTATGATCTCGACAGGCAGACGTACCCTCCCCGGCGTCCCTCCTCTGCGAATACTCGTGTGGTAATGGGGACCGCATGCAAGAAGGCGATGGGGTATAGTGAAATGTCTCCATCATCCGATCAACATCGGCTCGTGTAGACTCCGGAACCTCCAGGACCTCCGGGTACAGTGCTGAAGGAGCTGTGCTCCGAACGTGCTGATGCCCGACCACTGACAATGTACCATGAGCCATTGCCGTTGCGCTTCTCAAAATCTTTAGCCGCTCATCGTCCACTGGGGCGGCTACATCCCGCTCGAGCTCCACAGTCAACTGTTGAAACCTCTCATGCTGCATATAATATGACAACAAAATTCATATGAAAGCTTATGAAGTTGCAAGAAAAAGAGATCCAAAAAAATTTATAAATAGTACCAGAAACTCAAATGAAGTGCCTTCCCCTTCGTAGCCCCTTGTACTATACTCAGAACGGCCTACACATATTCGAGTGATGCTCCTAAACCAAGCCATATAATCGGGTGTGCATGGGAATCCTGCTACTATAGGCTCTCCCATAATCAGATGCTGACGCCGTGCATTCCATGTTTTAATATAAGTCATATGCACGACATCCCATGCAACATTTGACCTCCCTCATCGATCAATCTGATGAAGATATAGCGACGTATCGCATGGACATGGAATGGACTGGCAACATCCAAATTGACGAAGCACCCGGTCCGGCAAATGCCACTCAACTACATCAAAATATATCAGCGGGATCCGTGCCATCCAAATATCCGAACTTACCAAGCAGCTTGGAGGTAAAATAGAGATAACTGCCGGCGAGTAAGGACACCATAAGAATTACTTAGAAAATATTTAATTAATCCATATTCAACATAATGAATCGATTTAATTGAATTCCATATTACAACATGACATACCCATTGCTCACTATCATCCAACACATCCAACTGGTCCTTATAAGCACGTAATGTATGGGTTGGAATATTTTTCATGTTATATCTAATGTGCCATCTAAACCCTCACGGTGCACCTAAGTGCCAATCATCATCAGCATCCGAAGGTCTCACCTCTGGAATCTCGAGTCTCGTGGGATGAAAAATAGGAAATCGTTCCCATGCCCAAATCTGAATGTTTGGATAATTCAAAATGTTAATTAACAATAAAAATTACCTCGATCTCAAACATAAGAATAAAGTGTTTACCTGTAGCAATGGAAGATATCCTCCGATGTCAGACTGGGTAGGGCTCGTAGCACAACATAGTGCTCTATATAAACCAGCCAGCGTTGCTGAACCCCAGCTAAGAGCAGCAAATGCCTCCAAGTCTTTCAGAAATGGCACATACATCAACTTAACTAAATTACCAGAGGTATCCGGAAGAATAACTCCACCAATGATTCGAAGAAGTTGTCCCCTCACGAACTGCTGGACAACCTCATCATCCACATCTTCGTCCAAGTGAAGGTCACGATAGAATTGATCGAAGAATGCCAATCGAAAACGACCTTTTGGAAATGCTTCGACAGGAGGTTCGACACCAAATAACCTCCCAAATATAGCCTGCCACTCCGGAATAGTATGGCACGGATCTAACCCAGTAACAGCAGAACCATCAATCCGGAGGCCACTTAAAATACTCACATCCTGTAGTGTAATGGTCGCCTCACCAAAAGGTAGATGGAATGTGTGGGTCTCTTGCCGCCATCTCTCAACTAGTGTAGAAATAAGGCCAACATCCAGTCAAATATGGCCAATCCGATATATGCCAAACATGCCGACATGATCTAGATAATACTGTACTCGTAGGTGTGACATTCCCGGTGTCTCTTTCCATATACGTGCGTCATGACGACGACATCTAAGAACCGATAACTCCTAAAAAAAAATAAATTAAATGATACATCCGCATTAACATAAATAAATATAAATTATTTAAGGACCATTGATCAATAATACACACCTCGCCCTAAATATATTGGTTGATCTATGCATCTCTTGCAAAGTGAGAACAGTAGTATCACGAGGCCCTGAATCTAAGACATTATGAGCCATATCTGACATAACAAGTTAAAAGAATTATTAGCTGACAGTATATCTCATTGCATCAATGTGTTTATAAAACACTTCAACATTATTACCCTTGTGCAGCAGAAGGCAAACAACTTAACATCTATAAATCGTTGAATCTAAATAGCATAATTAGATACTATAGTACAAGCAATATAAATA
This sequence comes from Calamus simplicifolius, assembly GCA_900491605.1. Lineage (NCBI taxonomy): Eukaryota > Viridiplantae > Streptophyta > Magnoliopsida > Arecales > Arecaceae > Calamus > Calamus simplicifolius. Next base: position 69,068 of record UESW01004782.1, read on the forward strand.
TAATCTAATTTCTTGCAAAACCAAGAAATGATCAATAAAATCAGTATCTAAATAACTAGTTGCATTTACTTCATTAGGGGCCATGTAGATTTAATTCGATCAGCATCTAAATATCTAATTACATCTAATTTGATTCAGCCTGTATTGTTGCAGATAAAACATCTCCCATGTCTATCACAGTGCTTCATCCACGACCAGCTGTTATGTCAATTTGGAATCTCCTTATCAAACGTTAAAAAAGATATGAAAGAAAGATTTATGCTATGTGAAAATATTAATGATCCCATGCAATATGTTCATTTCATTCTTTTAATTTATAAATTCACTCTATTTCTGAATTAGGATTTCTGTCACAGTGAAGATCCACGGCCGGCTATTGTGACAGTCATGGGCCATTTGCATGGATCATGGCAAAACAGATCGGGGCCATTTGGATCATTCGTGCCACAAAGATCATGCAAAAAAAACAACTTACTTGTAATCGATCGGGAGGCGAGGGCAGCGAGAGAGAAGAGGAGGAAGAAGGGGGATGATGCAATAAAGCTCCGCTTGCGCCGACCGGGCTTCGGACGATCGATTGGAACGCCGGGGAGAAACAATGCTTGGGAACGCTCGATCGGAACTCGATTGGAACGGCTTTGAGAGAAGCCTCGATCGAGAGAGGAAGAATAATGTTCTCTCGTCGCGCACAGGCACCGATCGGGCTCTGGTATAAGAGGCTGAGAAAATCGCCACATGGAGTGGCGATTTCTTAGCGAAAATCGCCACTCCATGTGGCGATTTCAGTAACTTGAAATCGCCACATGGTGTGGCGATTTTAGAATAGTAAAATCGCCACACCGTGTGGCGATTTCAGCTTTTTCCATGTCAGCGCTCTAGCTGACTGGGCCGAGCTCCGAGGGGTGAAATGGCACCGGAAAAATGCCATTTTAAATGACGTTTTTCCCTTTAACACCTCCCCTGCAATATCTTTGGAACCTACCCCTTGACTGTCAAACCGGTGCCAAAATGCATCGGTTAGAAAAACGACTCCAAAAGAAAGTTTATGAAAACGAAAAAAAAAATAAAATATTTTATAAAAAAATTAAAAAAAGAGTGCCCCTTGAGGAGCCCTCTATTTTCATTGTTTCCCCTTCGCTGTATTAAATTTTGTAGCATATTTCTTGCAAGAAAATCTAAAAAATAACATGATAACGAAAGAAATTAAAAAAAAACTCAAAAAAAATATTTTATACAATTTTTTTCATTAAACAGATTAGAATTACTATTATTATTATTATTTATATATTCTAAAATTCATGTTATTGAGAAAATAATTTTGGTTCCGTTCAGACAAACACAGACAAAGAAAGAGGCGGCAGGAACGTGGCGGAGTTGGAACTTTTTGCGACGTGGAGGTGCCGTACGGCAAGCTCCGTGGTCCATTTAAAATAGAGAGGTTTGTTCAATTATTAATCTAAGCTTAGAATGATGATGTGGTGGGTGGTGGCAGACACCGTTCTCCCGAGTCTGTAGGCTGGATTCCAGGCACGTGGCCCCTCTGTTTCGTGCTGGGGATTCGCTGTTCCAAGTATTTTTAAACTAGATATTAACAATTAATGATATTTTTCAACTATATATTTTTATGAAAAAATAAAAACACTTTCAGCAAGGCCAGTGCGTCCGTTTCTTCAATTCCACATGGAAAGCTCTACAGAAGCACAGGTCAATATTAGCCTTTATATTGTTTTTCTCAGTATTTTAAAAATTGGATCAGACAGGACAATCAAACTGATTCAATAAAAATTTGATCATTAGTTTAATCTGAAAAAAAATTTATCGGACAAGCCAAATTTTGAAGAACCTATTCAATTTAAACTTTTAGTTTTAATAAATAAAAAATAATAATTAAGGAAGAATACTTATATTCAAATGGTCATGGGTTAGTTTGATAATGAAATTAAGATTGATTTTTTTGAATTTAAAATTTTTTATTTAAAATAATATTTATATTTTATTATTAAATAAAAAATTAATTATAATACTATTCGGTTCAACCAAAATTTAATCTATCAATTGATTGACGCATGAAATGTCAACCCGATTTATTATTTCATCCAATTTCAAAACATTGATTTTTCTCCAATAGAAAGTAGAGATCGGGTTTTAGATTGGGTGGCAATTAATCGGCAACTAAAATAATTTATTCTAGCTGGCCGGTGGATCTATCATGGATTGGTCTACGTAGGTGAATTTATGAGGTGCCACGTGGGAAGTGGGTTTGATGGGAGCTGCGTTCGGTTGCAAGTCAATTGTCCCGAAGCTATATTGATACGGGTTCTGGGTCCCATGCCAATTAACTCGAAGCGTAATTTAGGTTAGTTGTTGTTAGAGACAAGATAGTGCCTTAACAAAAAAAAAAAAAAAAAAATCATAGATTGGCTTGCCGCCGAGATCCATCCTCCAACTCGGGCACAGTCGATCTTCTGGAGCGGACCTGCACAGAAGTCCTCACGCGAGAGACGTTGGGAATGACCCTCCGCGGAAGACCCTCCGACGCTCAAGTCAGTGGGGGAATCGGCGATCAACAGAAAATGGGGAGGTGGATCTCTCTGGGAGTCTCTCCAGAGACGACCGATCGAAAGCTCTAAGGGGAAGCATCGACGAGCAGCTGGGGAGAGTGGGAGAGTGGGAGTGAGCGCATACCTGAGGGAATCTAGGAGTGTCATATTTATAGGTTGTCACCTGGATCTTGAGCGCCTTCTGGAAGGTTCGAAGGTTGTTAGGATACGGAGATGGATCGAATCAGGCCGTTGTGATCCGTATCTTGTTTGTTAGGGGATCGACGGCTAGGAGAGCTCCTTCATGGCTTGGGATCTGGTAGGTGCGTAGGTCCCAGGTAGCCGTATTAGGTTCTGACCACTCTTCAACATAATTCTTCGTCTGAGATGCTGTTACGATAGGTCTGGGCTCTCCTGCGCCAGGTTCCGTGGGGGTGAGTATCGGATCATGGATCGCTCGGGAAAGACGAGCTACGGGAAGCTCGGGGAAGCCGAGCTACGGAAGCTCGGGGAGAGCCGAGCTATGGAAGCCCGGAGAAAGCCGAGCTATGGGAGCTCGGGGAAGACGAGCTACGGAAGCTTGGGGAGAGCCGAGCTATGGGAGCTCGGAGAAAGACGAGCTACGGGAGCTCGGGGAGAGCCGAGCTATGGAAGCTCGGGAAAGACGAGCTATAGGAAGCTTGGGGAGAGCCGAGCTATGGAAGCCCGAAGAAAGCCGAGCTATGGGAGCTCGGGGGAGCTGAACTATGGAAGCTCGAGGAAGCCGAGCTACGGGAAGCTTGGGGGAGCCGAGCTACGAGAAGCTCGGGGACATCATGGCGGGCGAAGGGATGGGGTCGGTCTTAGCCTCCTCGCACGAATATTGATGCAATAACGATTTTACCCCCTAACACATGCCCTTCACTCCCTAGTTCGAAGCGCAGTTTCGGGCATAGGGAGTATAAGTCCAGGTGGCACGCTTTGGATGGGACGATCCGGTTTAGACAGCCCGCGTAGTGATGACCTAATTAATGCAGCGAGGTCATCATGCCTTCGTGGGTAAGGCTCCTCCAGGGGTGACGGTTGGGGAAACGCCACGTAGCAAATCCCGATTAATGCGGCGTTTATCGGGGCGGTTCCGGATGCCTCGGGCGAAGCGCCTCATCTTTTAAGATGGCTTCCTTAGGGAGGAAGCAAAGCGATAGCAGCGCTATATCTGTTTGCAATATCCTCTCATTCTGTTTCCTGAAGAGTCCCGTCCTCTACAATGTTTGCCGTTTCTCCTGGTGCTTTTTTCGGCTAGGATTACGATGAGCCCCGACGACGTAGCTTCGAAGATCGTTGCTGAGGATGCGGGAAAGATTCGCCAGAGGTATGGTATACCCCTGACGTTGTCCTGCGATTGCCGAGACCTGAGCACAGGGTCTCGCAAGATCTGGAGCATGGGGTCTTCATCTACGAAGACAGTTTGAAAGCAGGCCTCCGGTTTCCTCTTCATCCCTTGGTGAAAGAAATCATGACGCATTACAATATCTGTCCGGCGATGGTGGCCCCAAATAGCTGACGGAGTATTATCGGATTTATCTCAATGTGCCATCAGATTCAGATTATCGCCACTCTCCCTCTTTTCCGCGCCTGCTATCATTAATACCCGGGAGGAAATCGGAGTGGCCTTACATCGGACCTCGGAGGTCCTTCAAAACGATTGTGGATAAGCCATCCTCCATAAAGGGATGGAAGAGTCGATTCGTCATCGCCGAGGGGAACATTGGTTCCGACTTCCCTTGGAGATGGGAAAATTTCGTTCGGGATGCGGAAACGCATCCAGTTTTGTCCGAGCGGGAGGAGAAAGATTTGGATGTCCTCCGCAATGGCCAGGTGTTCTCGGCCAATGATTTGCTATCGGAGGGTGCTTTTTTCGCGGCCGGGCTTAGTCCTCAGGACCCGCAACGTGAGTCCTCCCTTTTGTTCTCTCCGTTGTTTGTTATCCAGGCGAACACGTTTGGATTTAATTGCTTACTTTCCGCTCTTGCAGCCAAGAGGTCTGCGTTGTCAAGCCTTGTCAAGAGGAAGAGAGGCAAGCGCCCAGGGGAGAGCAGCGGTGCGGAGGGAAGTAGGCCCGAGAAGAGGGCTCATACTTCCGTAAGATGCTCGCCGGATGCCGGAGTGACCACGACGGGAGTGTTGGAAGCAAGGGAGGATTTGAGGAGGACAGCTGATATCCCTTGTCCCCCTGTGGTGGAACTATTGGATAGCTCGGATGAGATTCCATTGGCTCCTCCGGCCGCATCCCCTTTAAAAGATGAGCCGATGACGGATTCGGCGGAAGTCGTCGTTTCTGGGGGGCTTTCCCCAACCGCGGGTTTACTCCCGACCTCAGTAGGAGGGCAAGAGGGAGCGGCCACAGTTGGTGAGGTTCGGGGGAGCTCCCTCTTGGGCCTTTTGCGGGAGAATCCGGGGGTAGCGATGTTGGATCGCCCACAGCGGTTCGAGAAGCAAGCCGGACAGAGGTTTCGGCAGAGCCGGTAGAGGAGACGCAGGTGACTGTGACCGAAGGAGACGAGTCGGGAGAGGGAGCGCAGCGAGATGAGAGTCCCGCAATGGAGACTCCTTCAAAAAGGGTTTTGGGGAGGCTGGCGCTTGGGTTGGCCGAATTGTCTGAGGAAGCCCAAGCCAGAATTCTGATAGAAGAGGCTGGGAAGTTGAAGGCTTCTCAGTCGGAGGTCGCCCGGGTTGACTCCTCGGGTGGAGACGGCCAGCCCAGTAGCTCGAAGATGGACGTTGAGGAGGCATTTTCCGCTTTAATGAGGTCTGCTCTGTACCCGGGTGCGGATCCCTCGGCGGACAAGTTTGCGGACTTGGAGTTGGTTGATGCCGCGTTCGGGCAGCAGGGCATGGCCGAAAGTGTCCATCTTCTTCCCGACATTGACAATCCGACCCTCATGAAGATGACACGGGCCTATGCCTCTCGGGTGAGTCATCATTCTTGGGTGGCGGATACTTTCCGGCTAACTTGATTGCATATTCTTACTCATTTTTTATCCTGTAGAGTGTTTTGCTTTCTCGGGCGATGTGCTGGCGTTTGAGTTTGGTGACGGGGGCCAGCGTTCAGGCCAGGAGAGCCAGCGCCGAGCTCCGATCGCGAGCAGAGGCATTCGAGAAGTTCAAGGAACTCCTGGCCGTTAGCAACAAAAGCTTGGCGGGGATGAAGGCATCGTATCAGGCCGCTCTAGCTAAAGCGTCTAAGCAAAAGCGTAAAGTGGAGGAGTTGCAGGGGCTCCTGGCGAAGAACGATGATGCGTGCTTGGAGTTGGCTCGAGTTAGGTTAAAGCATTCTGAGGAAGTGGCGGCGATGCAGAAAGAACATAATGAGAGTTTGGGCTGGCTGGGGAAGGAGGCCACCGACGAGAGAAAATGCCTGGCCAGAATGCTCGATGAAGTAGAGGAGAAGCTGCAGCGGCGCGATTGCGAAGTCGCTGACTTGAGAGCCAGCACTAGATGGCACGAAGGGATGATAGCCCGGCTGAGTGACGAGCTATCCCAAGCCTGGGGAGAGGTCGAAGATAAGCAGTTGAGAATTAACGCTCTCCAAGAAAGGGTCGAGTTGGTTAGGGCCGATAAAGCGAGGGCCAGGGGTGAGGCCGAGGAGCTGACCAAAATGTTGGCCCAACAAAAGGAGGAGGTACGATCATATTCCCCCTTTTTTAGTTTCCTTTGTTGGTTCCTCATGGCGCCGACTGATTCTGGCTTCACAGATGGCAAAATTAGGGCTGGACAATCGGGCCTTGCAAGGTGAGCTTGCCTCTAGCCGAGGTAGGAGTTCGGAACTCGAGGCGCGGGCCGGCGAGTTCGAGGAGCAAACTGTTTTTCTGCGGGCTCAGGTCGCGGAAGCTGAGAGGCAAGTTGCCCTATTGCGGAGCCAAATGGCTGAGGCTGAGATGCAACTCGCCATGCTCAAGGGCGAACAGGACGTAATTGGTACGACGCCTTCCAACTCGGAGTGGAAGAATGCAGAGATAAGATATCCAGTGAGCATCTAGAATGGGATCTCTCTTTCCTGGATGCTGAAGCTCTTGATGCCGATGACTCCGGGGGTGAAGAGGAGGATGAGTACATCGACGCTTCGGATACCGATCTTGGTGCCGCCCTAGGTCCCAGCGAGGCCGCAGCTTCTGGAGGACATTCGAAGACCGTCGCCAAGGAGGCTAAGATATTCGAGAAGGGCGAATCAAGTCATGCCTCTGCAGACGTAATTGGGGGTTCTCCTGGAACTGACGCGGTTCCCGGCTTTTAAAAGTCACTTCTACGTTTTGCTTCCCGGGCTGTAACTATGCCTGACATTCTTTAATGAATGAACTTTCTGCTTCCATTTGAGTGCTTTTTCTTGGGCGGTCCCTCCCTCCAAATTTCACCCCAATCGCAAGCGACTTATGGCTTGTTGGCGCTGTTTGGTCGTTTTTATCTTAGGATCAAGGGAACGCATTGGATGGGTCCAAGGCGGGGCGATAGCCTTGACTGGTGAATCGAGAGACGATCTGGTTTGGTTCATGTTTGAGCGATGCAATAGATTAATTAAAACTTGAGGAGCGAAGCAGGTCGGTTAAGACCGACGGATAGGATAGGTCGGCTAGGGCCGACAGACGAAAATTATGGCTGGAGCAGGTAGATTTCTTGCTTGGATTGGTTTAAATACCAATGGGGGGTCCGGTTATCGTTGGCCATTTCATTCGACGACCTTTGCTAGCTTGATATGAGCTTGCGCCGACGGAATGGCTTCCAAGGATGGCGGAAAGTCAACCGAAGCACCAGCCGACGATGCCAACACTCGCTGGGGGGCTCGTAGGAGCCGTACTCAGACCGTCGTCGATGGGGAGGTCCTGGCCTCCTTGTTGGCGAGTCGATAATGACTTCGGGAGGCGACCGAACAATATGTGATCGCCTCCACCAGGGAGATCATGCACCTCCGTGCGGTTAATGATCGCTTAGAGAGGCGCGTGGCATCTCTCCAACAGCAGGCGGGTAGCCTTGCGGCGGATCAGGGAGAACGGTCGGCGGTTCCGAAAGACAATGGTGAGCCCCTGTGAGGGCTGATGTATTTTTCGTTTCTTTTGTCATTCCCTTTTTCGGTGAATGAAAGAATAGTTTGCGTAGCCCTCGCGCTCATTTTGGTTTTGAGATGTTCACTTTTATTGCACAAGTTCTTCGAGCGATTAACTTCCTTTGGGAGCAATCGACGAACAATCGGTTTTCGTGCTTTTTGCTGCCCTGCCAGCGCTCTGCCGTTCCGTAGGTAAATCGGTTTTTATTTAACCGGAGTTGATGATACGGCTCTGCGGGGAGCAAAAAGCCGCTTCTGTGCTTTCCGGAAGGCTTTTATGGCATTGGTCTTTTTCCATGCAGGTCGTTTTGGCGTACGGCGCACGCACCCGTTTACCATTGGAGGATGTTACTTTCGTAGGACGATCTCCTGAACCTGTCAGTTTCCGTAATATTAGTGGCGATTCTCTGCGTTTAATAACCGTGATTCGGGATCAAAAGAAAATCTTTGCATGCGTCATGGTTCAGGCGATGGGCTCGGCGCGCAATGGGGCGTTGCTTCCATCTTGGGAGGCCACGTGGATGTACGGGCCAGGTGTTTCGAATCTCGGGGCTTCCGGCCTTGATAGCTGTTCCCGGCTCATTTTTGCCTATAAGAAGGGGGAAGAGGGGTCGTTAGGCCATCCTCAAAGTTTCCTTCCCCTTTGGAGTTTCTACCATGCTTATTTCTCTGGCGTTGCGAGTGGGAGGGTCGAGCTTTCCTTTCATAAGCCCTTCGCCTCCGGGCAGTTGGGGCGACGAAGGAGCCACTGGAGAATGGTCCGCCCTTAGGGGATGAGCCCCGGAGATCATATGGAGAGCGCACAGGAAGGGCACAGAGATCACATGGAGAGTGCACATATGTGCTTCCCGTTTGACCTTTGTGGTTCCCCTTTGGGGACGTACGGTAGGAAGTGCACGCGGGCTCCCCATGGGTTGCGTGAATTTCGCCTCCTCCCCTGGTTTGGATTCCTGGGCTTGTCCGCTGGGGAATCTTTCGCCACATGGGGAGGGGGCGACGGTGTGCCGCCCGCAGGTACCTTGCCTTTGAGTTTGGGCAAGGTGGGGCGGTACACACTCGGTTTGGAAGAGCGTTCCGGCGCCAAGGTCCGCGGGTTTCCTGCCTACTCGTCGGGGGGCCTCCTGGTTGGGTGGTTTGGGGTAATATCCCATCCACCCTTTTCAATCACTCTGATATCTCGGTTGGGTCACCGAGATATCATTATTTACCGAAGTTGGCCGCAACTGTTGGTCCATGTCGCCCGCCCATTATCGGCTCGAGCTGACTGTTTGCGGTTTATCTGGTTTGTCGGTCCGAACATCGGAGCATCACATTTGCCCAGGTCTGCTTTGGAGTAGTTGCCTGAGTTTTATGCTTGTCTTTATTTTATGTATTTCAATGCTCTTGTAACGCCTCTCAGGCATTTGTAATTGGTTCTGATGTCAATGAAATAAAGAAAGTTTTGCCTTATTTCTCAATCTCAATTTCTCCTGTGCCAAGTTGTTGTTGCTGGCCGTGGGATACAAGGACGTCCCGTTCGTTTTTAGGCGAGGATCCCGCGCTATCCAAACTAGTCGGGGCTTGCAAGCTGCCCTGGTCCAGACGGAGGTTTAGAGGTTGTTCGGTGGTAGAATACGTTCCTTAACTTGGTCCGAAACTCGGAGATTCATGCCTCGACCCCATTGGAGTCTGAATATTTATGGCTCGGCCTTGCCGAGGTTCGGAGAATTTGTTGTTCGGCCCAGCCGAGGTTCGGAGAATTTGTTGCTCGGCCCAGCCGAGGTTCGGAGAATTGTCACTTGGCCCTGCCAAAGTTCAGAGATTTGGGGCTCGGAGAAGTGACTTAGTCACCACCATGAGTAATAATGCCAGGTCCCTACAGTGTTCGGTGAGGGGCGTCAAGGTGGAACGGGCGGTACATGGTCACGCCCTCCATTTATGACACGACCCCTCTTGAGGGGACGAATTACTGTCAAGCGTTGGAATTCTTTCTTTTTCATGCTTCCCGAAAAGTGGCCAGCTTAAAAGAGCTTGGGGAAGTGTTGGGAGCATTTATTACGGGGGGCCGAAAGATTGGGAGGTATTCCGTTCCTAGGGGGGTTCCCGAACAGTCCATCCGCATTACCGATTTCGCTCGGGATGGGGTACGACCTTTCGGATTCTGCAGGCGCTAATTAAAGCGATGATACGTGGCGAGTTCTCACAGGTTGGTGTTTACGGTCCGACTGATCGAAATACTCGCTTGACAAGTATAAATACGGACGGGGGGTGTTGGTTTTCGCCATCTCTCTGGTTTAGTTCTAGAACAGCTTTCGACATGGCTTCTCGAGGAGGAGAGCAGTCATCCAATGGTATAAGGGCGGCGATCAACGACTCGCTGTATCCAGAGGGGGGCCATCCCACCGTCACGGTCGACGGGCTGGCCTTGGCGTCGGCCCTCGCGAGCCGCCAGCGGCTCAAGAGGGTCGTCGAAGAATACGTCGCTGTTACCACTAGGGAGGTCGAGGCTCTACGCCGGGTGGTGGACCGGCAAAGGGAGGAAATAACGTCACTCCACCGGCAAGTCGCCGAGCTTTCCCAACGCCTGGAGGACTTGCTGGCTTCCGAGAGTGATAGCGAGCCCTAGCGAGGGCTTTTTTACTTCTTTTTCTTTCTTTGTCGTTGTTGTCCTTCCTTCCTTTTTAATCAATGAATACAAAGTTTTATCACATTGTGCATTTTGTTGTTTCCAGAGCATTTTGCGAACGTTGGTTGGGTTTTTCCGGCCACCCAAGTCCGAGCTAGGTCTTGTGAGACCATGGTCGGGCTTAATTAGGGCGCGCGAGCCACTCGAACCCGGACGTAGCTTAGGAGGACACTTAGGTCGGTCGGAGCTTATGAGCTACCCGAATCTAAGCTAAGTTATGCACATTGTTTAGGTCGGCTGGGGCTTATGAGCTGCCCGAATCCGAAACAAGTTTTCTTGGGGGGCCACCGGTCTCTGCTCGGACCAGCGGTGGACCTAGGCGATCCTTTAGAAGGAGTCCCTTTACTTCCTCCGGAGTGTCAGGAGGTCTTTGTTTTCGTATTCATTTATAGGGTATCCGAGAAGTCACCCTGCTTCAAACGATGTCTTGGGGTGCGACTAAGGCGCGAGGACTTTGCCCCTTCGGTTGATGGTTCGGCGGTTGGACGCGACCAGGACACGAGAATGTCACTCGGTAGGCCTGAGGAGCTTGATAGCTAAGGTCGCTCCCTGGCTTTGGCCAGGTTTCGAGCGGCGGGGTGTAGTCCTTGGCTTTGGCCAATGCTTGGAGAATTTATTACTCGGCCCCGCCGAGGTTCGAAGAATTTGTTGCTCGGCCCAGCCGAGTTTCGGAGAATTTGTTGCTCGGCCCAGCCGAGGTTCGGAGAATTTGTTGCTCGGCCCAGCCGAGGTTTGGAGAATTTGTAGCTCGGCCCTGTCGAGATTCGGAGAATTTGTTGCTCGGCCCAGCCAAGGTTCGGAGAATTTGTAGCTCGGCCCAGCCGAGGTTCAGAGAATTTGTTGCTCGGCCCAGCCGAGGTTCGAAGAATTTGTTGCTCGGCCCAGCCGAGGTTCGGAGAATTTGTTGCTCGGCCCAGCCGAGGTTCGGAGAATTTGTAGCTCGGCCCAGCCGAGGTTCGGAGAATCCCTGTTCAAATAGATAACTCGGCCGTGCCGAGGTTCAGAGATTTTGTTGCTTGGCCCTGCCGAGGTTTGGAGAATTTGTTGTTCGGCCCTGCCGAGGTTTGGAGAATTTGTTGCTCGGCCCTGCCGAGGTTCGGAGAATTTGTTGCTCGGTCCAGCCGAGGTTCGAAGAATTTGTTGCTTGGCCCAGCCGAGGTTCGAAGATTTTGTTGCTCGGCCCAGCCGAGGTTCGGAGAATTTGTTGCTCGGCCCAGCCGAGGTTCGGAGAATTTGTTGCTCGGCCCTGCCAAGGTTCAGAGATTTCTTGTTCAAATAGGTAACTCGGTTGTGCCGAGGTTGGTGAGCAGTACCTATTTCTTTTCGCAATCTTTGGCAATGTAATGTATGATGATTCACGTTGCAAATTACGAAAGCACATGCCGATAAGAAGGTATAATAAGGTATATTGAAGTGGGCTTATAAGGGACATACCTATTGATAATACTTACGGAGATTGTCTGAGTTCCACGTCCGGGGGATAGACTTTCCATTTAAATCTTGCAGCTTGTAGGTTCCCGGTCCAATGATTTCCGCTACCTGGTATGGGCCTTCCCAGTTTGGCGCCAGTTTTCATTGTTCCAACGGTTTGGAGACAGAGGCTTTCCGAAGAACAAGATCGCCGGGCAGGAAGGCTTTCCCTTTGACTCTGGAGGCGTGGTAGCGGGCCACCCTTTGTTGATAGATAGCCATTCTGATCCGGGCCTTCTCTCTAATCTCCTCTATCAGGTCGAGGTTGGTGCGGAGCTGTTCGTCGCTAGCTTCCTTTGAGTAGCTTTCCACCCGTAGCGAAGGGAGGCCTATCTCTATAGGGATAACGGCCTCCGTGCCGAAGGCCATCTGGAATGGGATTTCACCTATTGGGACTCTCGGGGTGGTGCGGTAGGCCCATAGGACATGATGCAACTCATCTGTCCACCTGCCTTGGGCTCTAGAAAGACGAGCTTTGATCCCCTGAAGCAGGGTCCTGTTGGTCACTTCAGCTGCTCCGTTGGCTTGCGGATGCCCGACCGAGGTGAGGTGGTGACGGATCCCGTGCTCCTCGCAGAACTGGCGGAACTTTAGGTTGTCGAATTGCTTGCCATTATCAGTGATTATAGTATGCGGGAGGCCGAATCGGCAAATGATGGACCTCCATACAAAATCTTTGGCCCGTGCCTCGGTTATTTGTGCAACCGCCTCCGCCTCGACCCATTTAGTGAAGTAGTCGATGGCGACGAATAGAAATTTCCGCTGCCCCGTGGCAAGCGAGAACGGGCCGAGGATGTCCATCCCCCACTTGGCGAAGGGCCAAGTGGAGGATATAGGAACCAGGCTGTTGGAGGGGAGTCTCTGAATGCTTGAGTGCCTCTGGCATGGGTCGCAAGCTCGGACAAGATCATCTGCATCCTTCTGCATAGTCGGCCAGTAGTAGCCTTGTCGTAGCACCTTGTGGCATAGGGACCGGCTTCCCAGGTGATTGCCGCAAATCCCCTCATGCACTTCATGGAGAGCATAATCTGCTTCGGATGGGCAGAGGCATCTGAGCAGTGGCATGGAGAAGGACCGTCTGTAGAGCCGATCGTCGATCAGCACATAGTGGGTGGCCTGCAGCTTTAGCTTTCTAGCTTCTCTCCGGTCGGATGGAAGCGACCCTTCTTTGAGGTACTTCAGAATGGGATAGAACCATGATGGTTCGGCTTCAACTTGCATTATTCGGTCAGCTTTCGCAACGCTGGGTTTCTCCAGGGTCTCTAGGTGGAACTTTTGTTCGACGTCCATTGACTCCGCGGTCGCCAATCGGGAGAGTAGGTCGGCACGGGCATTGTGGGATCTGGGAATCTGAGTGATCTTAAACTCGGAAAAATGGGGAAGCAGGCCCCGCACCTCTTGAAGATATCAAACCATGTTCGGCTCCCAAGCCTCAAATTCTCCTCGTACATGGCCAGCCACTAGCTAAGAGTCGGTGAAGGCGTTAAGCTTCTCCACCTTCAGGTTGTGGGCGATTCAGAGACCGGCTAGCACGGCTTCGTACTCAGCTTCGTTGTTGGAGGCTGAGAAAGAGAACCGGACGCCATATTCAAAGGTTGCCCCCTTCGGGCTGGTGAGTACCAGGCCTGCACCGGAGCGATGAGCGTTGGATGACCCGTCGATGTGAAGGAGCCACCGGGCTCTAGATTTTGGTTCTTCGGAGGAGTCCGGGGTGGAACCGTCCTCCGGGATGGTACATTCGAGGAGGAAATCGGCTAGCACCTGAGCTTTGATGGCCGAGCGAGGTTGAAAGTGGATGTCATGCTCGCTCAACTCGATGGCCCACTTGGTTATTCTTCCTGATGTCTTGGGGCGGTGGACTACCGCCTTGATGGGTTGGTCAGTTAGGATCGTCACAGAATGTGCCTGGAAGTACGGTCACAGCTTCCAAACTGAAGTGATTAAGGCCAACACCATCTTCTCAATTCTGTTATATCTTGTCTCCGCATCGCGAAGTAGCTTGCTGACATAGTAAATCGGCTTTTGGACATTGCCTTCTTTTCTGACCAGCACCGAACAGACGGCACCTTCTGAAACAGCCAGGTACAAGAATAGGGTCTCGCCTGGGCTTGGACTACTGAGGAGTGGGGGTGAGCCGAGGTATTTCTTGAGATCTTGAAATGATTTTTGGCATTCAGAGGTCCATTGGAAATTCTTAGCCGATCGGAGGGTTTTAAAGAAGGGGAGGCATCTCTCGGCCGAATGCGCCACGAAGCGGTTGAGAGCCGCTATCCTCCCAGTTAGGCGCTGGACCTCTTTAATAGATGCCGGGGGCACCATTTGTTGGAGAGCTTGAATCTTCTGGGGGTTAGCTTCGATACCCCGCTGGGAGACCATGAAGCCGAGAAACTTCCCGGAGTTAACGCCGAAGGTGCATTTGGTTGGATTGAGCCTCATCCCATACTTGCAGAGTGTTGCGAAGCTCTCTGAGAGGTCCTCGACATACTGTGATGCTTCTTTGCCCTTGACCAGCATGTCGTCCACGTACACCTCCATATTTCGGCCGATTTGCTCCTTGAATACTTTGTTAACCAGCCTTTGGTAGATGGCACCTGCATTTTTAAGACCAAAGGGCATGACACGGTAACAGTAAGTACCTTGGTCGGTTATGAAGGCGGTCTTTTCTTCATCCTCGGGGGCCATCTGGATCTGATTGTAGCCTGAATAAGCATCCATGAATGACAGCATTTGATGACCTGAGGTGGCGTCCACAAGCTGGTCGATCCGGGAAAGAGGGAAGCTGTCCTTCGGCAGGCTTTGTTAAGGTCGATGAAGTCGATGCAAATCCTCCACTTGCCGTTCGACTTCTTCACCATGACGATATTTGATAGCTAGCTTGGATAATTTACCTCCCGGATGAAGTTCATCTGGATGAGTTTGTCTACTTCTTCTTCAATGGCCTTCTATCGTTCTGGGGCAAAGCTCCTCTTCTTCTACTTGACGGGCCTATGCATCTCGTCCACGTTAAGACGATGGACGAGAACCTCGGGGCTGATCCCCGGCATGTCAGAGGCGGACCAGGCGAAGATGTCAGTGTTGCTTCAGAGAAAATTGATCAATCTGCACTGAGGTTTGCCCTTCAGCAGCGACCCGATTTTTATGGTTCGGTCGGGGCGAGCCTCATCCAACGGCACCTCCTTCAGTTCCTCTACTGGTTCTCCTCACTATTCGGTGAAGTCCTCTCGAGCGTCTAGCTCATCAACCTCTGGCACTCTGGACCGAAGGCTAGTAACGAAGCATTGCCGAGCCATGGCTTGACTTCCCCGAACAATTCCAACTCCTTACCCGGTGGGAATTTCATGGATAAGTGTGGGATGGAGACAACTGCCTTAAGGGACATCAGGCCGGGCCTGTCGAATATTGCGTTGTATAGGGACCTAAGTTTGGTTACTAGGAAGTCCGTGTGAACAGTGGCCACAAGGGGCCAGGCTCCTGCGCGGACCATCAGGGTGACGACCCCTTCCGGGATAATGACGTCGCCTGTGAATCCCATTAGGGTGGAATCCACGGCTCGAAGGTTTCCCATGAGTAGTTTCATCTTGGCAAACACATCGAGATAAAACATTCACCGAACTTCCACTATCAACAAGGATCCGGCTTACATCATAGTTATTTAAATTGAGGGATACAACTAATGCATCATCATGGAGGAACTGTATCCCTTGGAGATCATCGTCGGAGAAAGAGAGCTCGCCCGTCCGCGCCTTCTTTGGCACTGATCCTTCATCATCGTTCCTGGGGCCCGATCCGCCGGCCTCTTCAATCATGTTGATGCGGCTGATCAAGGGCGGATTTGGTGGAGGAGGAGGTTGTTGAGGTTCGAGCTGGCGGTCACCTCCTTGTCCTGGCTCGGGCGCCCTCCTGAACTGATTCAGCCACCCCCGCTGGATCAGCCTCTCAATTTTATTTTTCAGCTGCCAGCATTCTTCAGTATCGTGGCCGTGCTCCCGGTGGTAGTGGCAGTACTTGGTGGGGTCTCTTCGGATCGGGTTCCCTCGGAGGGGAGCTGGCTGGGGGAGTTGGCATTCTATCTCCATGAGGATCTGCGCCCGGGGCATGGTTAGCGGAGTGTAGCGATCAAATCGCCTGGGTGGGCTCCGGGAGCGATTCCTCGACGGCAGTGGGGGAGCTCTTTGGTGGCAAGGCAGACTCGACCGACGGGCGGGTCGGTGCCTATCGGGACCTTTGGGCTCCTTCTTCTTTACCAGCTCGGCGCGGGCAACTCTCCGTGACTTTTCGACCCTAGCATATTTGTCCACCAGGGCCATCATATCAGAGAGGCTAGGGGGGTAGCTGACTTCCATTGCCAGGTAGAAGTCGCTTTCCTTTGAGACTCCTCCCGCCAAGGCGGACATAGGCACCTCATGGTTAAGGTGGTCCACCTCCAACATGGCCTTATTAAAATGGCCAAGATAATTTCTCAAGGACTCCCCCTCTCTCTGCTTGACTTCGGAGAGGGAGTCAGATCTCCGTCGGTGGTGGCGGATGCTGACGAACTGGCCAATAAAAAGACGGCTCAGCTCGTCAAATGAATCAATGGAACCTGGCTTCAAGGCATTGAACTAGGTTCGGGCAGATCCTCTGAGGGTGGAGGGGAAAGCGCGGCAGAGGATCGCGTCGGATGCTCCGTGGAACATCATTATTGACCGGAAGCTGCTGAGATGGTCGTCCGGGTCAGAAGAGCCGTAGTAGGGTTCGACGGCCGATAGCTTAACATGGGAGGGAATCACTTCCTCCATAATCCCGTTGGAGAAAGGGATGTCCTACTCCCCTTTGGGCTGAGGTGGATGGGCCTGCTTGGTAGTGTCCAGCTCCTAACGCATCTCCCGGATCTGCCGATGGATCTCCTCTTCATTGATAAGAGGAGGAGCTGGGCGAAGGGAGCGCAGAGACGACGTCGAATCATGGTAGGAGGACACTGAGGAGGGGGTCCGGGCTCGTCGAGATCTGGATGGATCCCTATCGTAGCCGCCTCGCGGGACTGGTTTGTCCCCTCTAGGTCGATGTGGGGGGTCCGCGGCTTCGTACGGACTGGAGGAGGAAGTCGCTGGCGAAGAAGGAATCACGGCCCCCTTATGAAGGTGCGGAGCGGGAGGAGCTACGAAGCGCTCCTAGACTAGGTGGGTCAGGGCCTGGACTTGCTGGACCAGCGATGTGAATTGGTCCTGGGTCACCGGGATGGCTGGTGGTGATGGGGTTTCGATCGGTGGAGGCTGTGGCACTACACTACTCACCGGATCAGGTCTCTAGGAAGCGGCCTGGTCTTGGGCTTCAGAGGTTGCTCTTCTCGATTGGCCATTAGAGAGGTTCTACTCCAGATCGAGATCCTTATCTCCTTTCTTCAAGTTTTAATGGGACTTGAGGCCCTTCCTCTAGCGCCAATCTGTTGCCGCCGGGATCCATCCTTCAACTCGGGCGCAGTCGATCTCCTGAGGTGGACCTGCACAGAAGTCCTCACGCGAGAGGCATTGGGGATGGCCCTCCGCGGAAGACCCTTCGACGCTCAAGTCAGTGGGAGAATCGGCGATCAACAGAAAACGGGGAGGTGGATCTCTCCAGGGAGTCTCTCCAGAGGCGGCCGATCGGGAGCTCTAAGGGGGGAGCACCGACGAGCAGCTGGGGAGAGTGGGAGTGAGCGCATACCTAAGGGAATCTGGGAGTGTCATATTTATAGGTTGTCACCTGAATCTTGAGCGCCTTCTGGAAGGTTCGAAGGTTGTTAGGATACGGAGATGGATAGAATCAGGCCGTTGTGATCCGTATCTTGTTTGTTAGGGGATCGATGGCTAGGAGAGCTCCTTGATGGCTTGGGATCTGGTAGGTGCGTAGGTCCCAGGTAGCCGTATTAGGTTCTAGACCACTCTTCAACATAATTCTTCGCCTGAGATGCTGTTACGATAGGTCTAGGCTCTCCTGCGCCAGGTTCCCCGGGGGTGAGTATCGGATCATGGATCGCTCGAGAAAGATGAGCTACGGAAAGCTCGGGGGAGCCGAGCTACGGAAGCTCGGGGAGAGCCGAGCTATGGAAGCCCGGAGAAAGCCGAGCTATGGGAGCTTGGGGAAGACGAGCTACGGAAGCTTGGGGAGAGCCGAGCTATGGAAGCCCGAAGAAAGCCGAGCTATGGGAGCTCGGGGAAGACGAGCTACGGAAGCTCGGGGAGAGCCGAGCTATGGAAGCTCGGGGAAGACGAGCTATAGGAAGCTTGGGGAGAGCCGAGCTATGGAAGCCCGGAGAAAGCCGAGCTATGGAAGGTCGGGGGAGCCGAGCTACGGGAAGCTCGGGGACATCATGGCGGGCAAAGGGTGGGATCGGTCTTAGCCTCCTCGCACGAATATTGATGCAATGACGATTTTACCCCCCAATAGGTTGCTCTAAAGGTAACTCGATAGCTCGTGAATAGCTTAAAATTGATTCAAAAAGTATTTAAAATCAATTCGCTGCTTATCGAGTTTAGTTCAAATTTAAATTATTTAAATATATTATCGAATCAAATTCAAGTATTAAAATATTTAACTCAAAAAGCTCTTAAACTTAATCGGGCTTACATAATTTTATTATTTTATTTTATAATTATATATATTTATAATATTATTCTAATTATATAAAACTTTTTTAAATTTTTAGTTGAGAATATAATTTATTTTAATTTTAAAAATTATTTTTAAATTATATAGTAATTCAAGTCGAGTCGAATCGAGTCGAGAATATCGAGTATTTCATCAAGCTCGATTTCAAGCTCTAAATTAAAATTTCAAGCTTTAAATTTTTAAGTCGAGTCGAGTTTGACACTGTGTCGATTCGACTCGACTCATTACACCCCTAAACTGCCCATTTATTTCCGAATACTTGTACATCATTAGGTTACCTTGATATTGCTATATTTTTCAAAAAAATAAAATTAATTTTATTTTTATATTTATTGTAATAAAAATATGTCTGATAACTACTACTTTTTTAAAATAAAAATATATTTTAAAAAATTATTTTTTCAAAAAATTTGTTTCATATTTACAAGAGATAGTTTCCAAAAAAAAAAAATGAAAGTGGAAAAATTTTACTTTCATTTTTTTTATAAATAATAAAAGTTATTTTTAAAAAAAAAGAAATAAAAGTGATACCATATAATCTAAATTGATTTATGAAGAATTATTTTTTTAAAGGACAAATATGCAAGATTTGGGAACTAGACCTCCTCATGGGCAAGTTCTTAGGGATCCAATATCAAATTAATTATACAAAGAGCTCTTGGCAGAAGAAAAGTAGGGTCGGTTGTGCTTTCATCTCTTTGTCCTTTCAAGATCCACTTTTTTAAATATATCTGGTAGGTTTTAACCTTTATAAAAAAAAAAAAAAAAAAAGACAATATATTGGACTAAGGGTGGAAATTTGGGTAGAAAGGTAGGAGTTGGGCAAAATCTGGTCTGATTAAGACAAAAAATAGAAAAACTCCAACTAATCTGGCCTAGATTTTATCCTGAAATGCAAACCAAGATCAAGCTCAGAAAATTTTAATTTGCTCGCATAAAACTTAGACATTTTCCATTAAAAAAAAAAAAAAACAACCAGAAGGTATGATATGGCGAAGGAGTTAAATATATGTCTACTTGAGAGTGGGTAATTGAGTCAAACAACTTGAGCTGGACCGTTGGAAAGGTGACCAAAATATGACCAAATCTCTCTCATATTTCCTTGGACCAGTCATTTGTTTAACCAGGTCAAGTAGAATTTGATCCTAATTTTACCCGTTCATCAAAAGATTGATCCATTTTCAAATTAACAAAGACAGGTTCAAGCAAATCGGACGTCCCAGAGGTCAAATGCTAAGGATGGTCAAATTTGCAATTTAATAGCGTTTCATCCAATCCATTTATCACATCCAATATAAATGATATGGCTCCTTGCATGTGGAACCATGCCTGAATGATGGAGATGATTCATTAACATGAATTCTTATTGTGAACATAGAATACTATACTTCTTGATGAAGACGCATTAGTGGAAGACTGGTAGCTTTATAAACCCACTTTGTTGGAATAGTAATTAAGATGAAAAAGTTTTCCTGCACCGCATGAAGCTATATCGTACATGATTGATGCATAATGCATGCATATGTATTAAAAATAAAAAATATTTTTATTTTTGATATATATACGCATATACATTATGCATCCATTATCTTATGTATTAATTATCGTGCATGATGTGATTGTTGTGGAGAAAAACTTTTTCAATAAAGATTCCATCAGCTGTCCATTGAACGGGTCTAAGAAGTGTGGCCCATAAAAGACACTCGGTTTTATGCGGCCTGGACCGGTATTGCTTATGCGGTTCGGATTCTTCATGTCTGCAGCCTTCTTATTGAGAGGGACTTGCTCACTGTTGTTCGATGGATTCGTAACGACAGTAGCAGCCAAGTTCCTAGTAATCCTCTGCTCCGAGATATTTGGTCTCTTCTCTAAGGAATCCAGAGAGCCCAGATCCGACATATCTATCGCGAAGCCAACTCGGCTGTTGATTGGGTAGCGGTATCTGTGGCCTGTAATGGGAAGTTTTGGGTATGGAAGCAGGGCGACTGGTGTCCCCTAGAGCTGAAGTAAATTTTATACTCTGATATTTTCAGATTGACTCTCACTAGGTTAGTATGATCAACCGTATGTTTTAAAAAAAAAAAGAAGAAGAAGAAGAAGAAGAAGAAGAAGAAGAAGACACTCGGTTGCACGTGTCCCTGGATGGATGCACCGTGCCGACATCATGAGGGCCATTCATGGTCTCCTACCATGCTGACCATAGTTCAAAATACTAAGCATATGATCTATATTATTTCTATTTTTTCTTGTAAAATTTTAGGATCAGTTAATTTGTTAAATAATATCAGAGCTCAAATTTGTTAAGAGTTTATCGGCTCTAATTTACCATTCTGTTTCTTATTTGCAGTGATGGAACTAAAATTTTTCTCCTGGATAAAATTTTGACTTATACTTTTAATTTTTATTAAGGGAGCTGATGACGCCAAATCACCAGCCTCAAGTGTGCGGTTGCCTCCTCCAGTGAGCTCCTCGCGCCTGCAAGCAAGTCCCGGGGGCCAGAGATTCCGGCGGGGACCCTCCGACGCTCAAGTCAGTGGTCTGGGCATCAGCCGTGAGCTTGAGGAAGCTCGAAAGAGAGAGAGATGGCTCCGAGAGAGAGATCTCTCGTGGTGAGCATTTAGGGGTGTCAAGAGCGTGTTACCTGGTCGGGAGTCCCTCTTACCCATCTTATAGGCGCTTAAGAGTTTGTCTGGCTTGAGTGGTTGGAGCCTTGTAATGATGACCTTGATGGGTGAAGTGTCAGAGCTGACGTCTGTAAAGCATGGGGTTCAACCACTTTGTCAGAGCATTTAAGGTGATGGCAGCAATGGCAGAGCTTGCTCCCTTTGATATGTGATTGCAGGACAAGTCCAATCAAGGTCGGTGGCTGCAGCCGGCTGATGGGTCCCGTTCCATCGGAGCAGGGAAAGCAGGGGCCGTCCTCCACGGCTGAGAGGTGCTGGGCCGCCTGGCTGGGACAGGTCGGGGCTGGCTGGAAGACGCCGGGGCCGCCTGGCTGGGATAGGCCGGGGCCGGCTAGGAGACGCCGGGGCCGCCTGGCTGGGACAGGCCAGAGCCGACTAGGAAGACGCCGGGGCTGCCTGGCTGGGATAGGCCAGGGCCGGCTGGAAGACACCGGGGCCGCCTGGCTGGGACAGGCCGGGGCCGATTGGAAGGTGCCGGGGCCGCCTGGCTGGGATAGGCCGGGGCCGGTTGGAAGACGCTGGGGCCGCCTGGCTGGGACATGCCGGGGCCGGCTGGAAGGTGCCGGGGCCGACTGGAAGGTGCCGGGAATGCCTGCTTGGGACAGGCCGGGGCCGGCTAAGAAGACGCCGGGGCCGCCTGGCTGGGACAGGCCGGGGCCGACTAGAAGAAGCCGGGGCTTCCTGGCTGGGACAGGCAGGGGCCAGCTTGGAGACGTCGGGGCCGCCTGGCTGGGATAGGCCGGGGCCGGCTGGAAGACGCCGGGGCTGCCTGGCTGGGATAGGCCGGGGCCGCTTGGCTGGGACTGGCTGGGGCCGGCTAGGAGACACCGGGGCCGCCTGGCTGGGACAGGCCGGGGTAGGCTAGGAAGACGCCGGGGCCGCCTGGCTGGGACAGGCTAGGGCCGGCTAGGAGATGCTGGGGCTGCCTGGCTAGGACAGGTCGGGACCGGCTGGAAGGTGCCGGGGCCGCCTGGCTAGGATAGGCCGGGGCCGGCTGGAAGACGCCAGGGCCGCCTGGCTGGGATAGGCCGGGGCCGGCTAGGAGATGCTGGGGCCGCCTAGCTGGGACAGGCCGGGGTTGGCTAGGAAGACGCCGGGGCCGCCTGGCTGGGACAGGCCGGGCCGGCTAGGAAGATGCTGGGGCTGCCTTGAAGCCGTCAGTCATTGGGGCTGTCGGCCTTTGGGGCCGTCAGTCTTTGGGGCCGTCGGTCTTGGAGTCTCGGGGTAGGATGTTGTGAACGGACCCCAAGACCGACGGGGGGTCTCGGGGTAGGATGCTGTGAATGGACCCCGAGACTGACGGGGGTCTCGGGGTAGGATGCTGTGAATGGACCCCGAGACCGACGGGGGGTCTCGGGGTAGGATGATGTGAATGGACCCCGAGACCGACGGGGGGTCTCGGGGTAGGATGCTGTTGATGCATCCCGAGACCGACGGGGGGTCTCGAGGTAGGATGCTGAATGGACCCCGAGATCGACGAGGGGTCTCAGGATAGGATGATGTCCATGCACCCCGAGACCAACGGGGGGTCTCGGGGTAGGATGCTGTGAATGGACCCCGAGACCGACGGGGGGTCTCGTGGTAGGATGCTGTGAATGGACCCCGAGACCGACGGGGGGTCTCAGGGTAGGATGCTGTGAATGGACCCCGAGACCAACGGGGGGTCTCAGGGTAGGATGCTGTCCATGCACCCCGAGACCGACGGGGGGTCTCAGGGTAGGATGATGTTGAGGCGCCCCGAGACCGACGGGGGTCTCGGGGTAGGATGATGTCCATGCACCCCGAGACCCCCATGCACCCCGAGACCGACTGGGGGTCTCGGGGTAGGATGCTATGAATGGACCCCGAGACCGACAGGGGGTCTTGGGGTAGGATGCTGTGAATGCACCCCGAGACCGACGGGGGGTCTCGGGGTAGGATGCTGTGAATGGGCCCCGAGACTGATGGGGGGACTCGGGGTTGGATGATGTGAATGGACCCCGAGACCGACGGGGGGTCTCGGGGTAGGATGCTGTTGATGCACCCCGAGAACGACGGAGGGTCTCGGGGTAGGATGATGTCCATGCACCCCGAGACCGACGCGGGGTCTCGGGGTAGGATGCTGTGAATGGACCCCGTGACCGACGGGGGGTCTCGAGTAGAATGATGTGAATGGACCCCGAGACCGACGAGGGGTCTCGGGGTAGGAGTGGCCCACGTAGCTTGGACATGGTTGACCGACGCGAGATCAAGATGGGCCTCAGAGGTCGAAGCGGGGCTTTGTCAGCTTCCTTCACGGTTCTCTAACGGCGTTGGATCAGCCACATCAGATGCCCCCTCGCCCCTGAGACGAAGCGGGCCTACCCCAGCAAGGCGAAAGGGGCGTTACCTCCCAAGTGGCTGATCCTCGCTTGATGCAGGGCTTCATGGCTGGCTGGTGTAGGGCTTCATGTGCCGACGGGCGTCGGGCTTCATGCCTAGCTGGGTGCAGGGCTTCATGTGCCGACGGGCTTCATGCCTGGCTGGGTGCAGGGCTTCATGTGCCGACGGGTGTCAGGCTTCATGCATGGCTGGGTGCAGGGCTTCATGTGCTGATGGGTGTCGGGTTTCATGCCTGGCTGGGTGCAGGGCTTCATGCCTGGCTGGGTGTAGGGCTTCATGAGCCGATGGGTGTCGGGCTTCATGCCTGGCTGGGTGCAGGGCATCATGTGCCGACGGGTGTCGGGCTTCATGCCTGGCTGGGTGCAGGGCTTCATGTGCCGACGGGTGTTGGGCTTCATGCCTGGCTGGTTCAGGGCTTCATGCCTGCCTGGCCCAGGGCTTTGGTGCCGGCTCTTGGGGCCGGCCGGGGCCATCCTTGCTAGACCCAACTTTTGTTGCTGAGAACCGGTGGTACACCGCTCTGCCAGTGGTACACTGGGCTTCATGCCTGGCTGGTCCAGGGCTTTGGATGCCGACCGGAGTCGGGCTTCATGCCTTGCTGGCCCAGGGCTTTGGGTGCCGACCGGAGTCGGGCTTCATGCCTGGCTGGCCCAGGGCTTTGGGTGCCGACCGGAGTCGGGCTTCATGCCTGGCTGGCCCAGGGCTTTGGTGCCAGCGCTTGGGGCCGGCCGGGGCCATCCCTGCTGGACCCGGACTTTTGTTGCTGAGAGCCGGTGGTAGACCGCTCTGCCAGTGGTACACTGGGCTTCATGCCTGGCTGGCCCAGGGCTTTGGGTGCCGACCAGAGTCGGGCTTTATGCCTGGCTGGCCCAGGGCTTTGGGTGCCGACCGGAATCGGGCTTCATGCCTGGCTGGGTGCAGGGTTCATGTGCCGACGGGCGTCGGGCTTCATGCCTGGCTGGGTGCAGGGCTTCATGTGCCGACGGGCGTCGGGCTTCATACCTGGCTGGGTGCAGGGCTTCATGTGCCGACGGGTGTCGGGCTTCATGCTTGGCTGGGTGGAGGGCTTCATGCCTGGCTGGGTGTAGGGCTTCATGTGCCGACGGGTGTCGAGGTTCATGCCTGGCTGGGTGCAGGGCTTCATGTGCCGACGGGTGTCGGGCTTCATGCTCGGCTAGGTGCAGGGCTTCATGTGTCGATGGGTGTCAGGCTTCATGCCTGGCTGGTGCAGGGCTTCATGCGTGGCTGGCCCAGGGCTTTGGTGCCGGCGCTTGGGGCCGGCCGGGCCATCCCTACTGGACCCGAACTTTTGTTGCTGAGAACTGGTGGTACACCGCTCTGCCAGTGGTACACTGGGCTTCATGCCTGGCTGGCCAAGGCTTTGGGTGCCAACCGGAGTCAGGCTTCATGCCTGGCTAGCCCAGGGCTTTGGTGCCGGCGCTTGGGGCCGGCCGGGGCCGTCCCTGCTGGACCCGGACTTTTGTTGCTGAGAACTGGTGGTACACCGCTCTGCCAGTGGTACACTGGGCTTCATGCCTGGCTGGCCCAGGGCTTTGGGTGCCGACCGGAGTTGGGCTTCATACCTGGCTGGCCCAGGGCTTTGGGTGCCGACCGAAGTCGGGCTCATTCATGGCTAGCCCAGGGCTTTGGTGCCGGTGCTTGGGGCCGGCCGGGGCCATCCCTGTTGGACCCGGACTTTTGTTGCTGAGAGTCGGTGGTAGACTGCTCTGCCAGTGGTACACTGAGCTTCATGCCTGGCTGGCCCAGGGCTTTGGGTGCCGACCGGAGTCGGGCTTCTTGCCTGGCTAGCCCAAGGCTTTGGGTGCCGACCGGAGTCGGGCTTCATGCCTGGCTGGCCCAGGGCTTCATGCCTGGTTGGTGCAGGGCTTCATGTGCCGACGGGTGTCGGGCTTCATGCCTGGCTGGTGCAGGGCTTCATGCCTGGCTGGTGCAGGGCTTCATGTGCCGATGGGTGTCGAGCTTCATGCCTGGCTGGTGCAGGGCTTTATGCCTAGCTGGTGCAGGGCTTCATGTGCCGACGGGTGTCGGGCGTCATGCCTGGCTGGTGCAGGGCTTCTTGCCTGGCTGGTGCAGGGCTTCATGCCTGGCTGGTGCAGGGCTTCATGTGCCGACGGGTATCGGGCTTCATGCCTGGCTGGTGCAGGGCTTCATGCCTGGCTGGCCTAGGGCTTTGGTGTCGGCGCTTGGGGCCGGCCGAGGCCGTCCCTGCTGGACCCGGGGTTTTGTACGCCAAAGCGAGGTTGGCCTTGGATGTTGATGCAAGGTAGATCTTCCTTGGGCCTTCCCTCGCATTGGAGGCCAGGAAGAGATGTCTGGCCGGGAAGAAGCTAGAAACCGGGACAAAGCTGGAGTCCGTTGAGGAAAGCCCCGACAGTTGGCGGTTATTGAAGATGAGCGGCCGAGAGAGTCCACTAAGGGTGGACGATTAGGAGATGTTGCTGGGAGGCCCCTTTGCCTAGCTCTTTCTTTGAAGAGATTGATTGCCCTCGATGCAAAAGCTTGAGAGCAGCTAGAACGAAATCCATAAAAGGTCCTAGGCTCGGTTTGGCTCTCGGCTTACTACCATCAGAAATTGACATGCCCATAAATCCTTGAGATGACGAATAATGTCTCAAGTTCACCCCTTTTGGAAATTATTCTTCGACCCATGTTGCAGTCCGCCTCTGGTTGATGAAAGCAGCTGAGGTTGGTGGTGAGTGAGGAGCAGAGAGAATGGTTCCTTGTTGCTCAGTGTGACATGGATGCCCCCCAGCATGATTGGTGAGGACCTTCCGGGCGTGCATTACCACCAAAGACTTGACGCTGCCCCCCAGCGTAGCTGGTGGAGACCTCTTGCGCACGGGTCTTCACCAATGTTTAAGAGCTCGGGGAAGGAGGAGTTGTCGATTGCCGATTTGAAGTCTCTCTTATTCCTCCTCCTACCTGGCGCGCCAATCTGATGATGCCAAATCACCGGCCTCAAGCATGCGGTCGCCTCCTCTAGTGAGCTCCTCGCGCCTGCAAGCAAGTCCCGGGGGCCGGAGATTCCGGCAGGGACCCTCCGATGCTCAAGTCAGTGGTCTGGGCATCAGCCGTGAGCTTGAGGAAGCTCGAAAGAGAGAGAGAGAGATGGCTCCGAGAGAGAGAGAGATCTCGTGGTGAGCGTTTAGGGGTGTCAAGAGCATGTTACCTGGTCGGGAGTCCCTCTTACCCATCTTATAGGCGCTTAAGAGTTTGTCTGGCTTGAGTGGTTGGAGCCTTGTAATGATGACCTTGATGGGTGAAGTGTCAGAGCTGACGTCTGTGAGGCATGGGGTTCAACCACTTTGTCAGAGCATTTAAGGTGATGGCAGCAATGGCAGAGCTTGCTCCCTTTGATATGTGACTGTAGGTCAAGTCCCATCAAGGTCGGTGGCTGCAGCCGGCTGGTGGGTCCCATTCCACCGAAGCAGGGAAAGCAGGGGCCATCCTCCCCGGCTGAGAGGTGCTGGGGCCGCCTGGCTGGGATAGGCCGGGGCCGGCTGGAAGACGCCGGGGCCGCCTGGCTGGGATAGGCTGGGGCCGGCTAGGAGATGCCGGGGCTGCCTGGCTGGGACAGGTCGGGGCCGGCTGGAAGATGCTGGGGCCGCTTGGCTGGGACAGGCCGGGGCCGGCTAGGAGACACCGGGGCTGCCTGGCTGGGACAGGCCGGGGCCGGCTGGAAGGTGCTGGGGCCGCCTGGCTGGGACAGGCCGGGGTCGGCTCAAAGGTGCCGGGGCCGCCTGGCTGGGACAGGCCGGGGCCGGCTGGAAGACGTCGGGGCCTCCTGGCTGGGATAGGCCGGGGCTGGCTAGGAGACACCGGGGCCGCCTGGCTGGGACAGGCTAGGGCCGGCTGGAAGGTGCCGGGGCTGCCTGGCTGGAACAAGCCGGGGCCGGCTAGAAGATGTCGGGGCTGCCTGGCTAGGACAGGCCGGGGCCAGCTAGGAGATGCTGGGGCCGCCTGACTGGGATAGGCCGGGGCCGGCTAGGAAGACGCCGGGGCCGCCCAGCTGGGACAGGCCAGGGCCGGCTAGGAAGATGCCGGGGCCGCCTGGCTGGGCAGGCCGGGGCCGGCTAGGAGACGCCGGGGCCGCCTAGCTGGGACAGGCTGGGGCCGGCTGGAAGGTGCCGGGGCCGCCTGGCTGGGACAGGCCGGGGCCGGCTAGGAAGGTGCCGGGGCCGCCTGGCTGGGACAGGCCGGGGCCAGCTAGGAAGACGCCGGGGCCGCCTTGAAGCCGTCGGTCGTTGGGGCTATCGGCCTTTGGGGCTGTCGGTCTTTGGGGCCGTCGATCTTGGATTCTCGGGGTAGGATGTTGTGAACGGACCCCGAGACCGACGGGGGGTCTCGGGGTAGGATGCTGTGAATGGACTCCGAGACCGACGAGGGGTCTCGGGGTAGGATGCTGGTGATGCACCCCGAGACCGACGGGGGGTCTCGGGGTAGGATGCTGTGAATGGACTCCGAGACCGACGGGGGTTTCGGGGTAGGATGCTGTGAATGCACTCCGAGACCGACGGGGGTCTCGGGGTAGGATGATGTCCATGCACCCCGAGACCGACGGGAGGTCTCGGGGTAGGATGATGTCCATGCACCCCGAGACCGACGGGGGGTCTCGGGGTAGGATGATGTGAATGGACCCCGAGA
Organism: Calamus simplicifolius; assembly: GCA_900491605.1. NCBI lineage: Eukaryota > Viridiplantae > Streptophyta > Magnoliopsida > Arecales > Arecaceae > Calamus > Calamus simplicifolius. Next base: position 97,157 of record UESW01004782.1, read on the forward strand.
CCGACGGGGGTCTGGGGTAGGATGCTCTCTATGCACCCCGAGACCAACGGGGGTCTCGGGGTAGGATGCTGTCCATGCACCGGTAGGATGATGTGAATGGACCCCGAGACCGACGGGGGGTCTCGGGGTAGGATGCTGTCCATGCACCCCGAGACCGACGGGGGGTCTCGGGGTAAGATGCTGTCCATGCACCCCGAGACCGATGGGGGGTCTCGGGGTAGGATGCTGTGAATGGACCCCGAGACCGACAGGGGGTCTCAGGGTAGGATGCTGTGAATGCACTCGAGACCGACAGGGGGGTCTCGGGGTAGGATGATGTCCATGCAACCCGAGACCGACTGGGGGGTCTCGGTGTAGGATGCTATGAATGGACCCCGAGACCGACGGGGGGTCTCGGGGTAGGATGATGTGAATGGACCCCGAGACCGACGGGGGGTCTCGGGGTAGGATACTGTTGATGCACCCCGAGACCGACGGGGGGTCTCGGGGTAGGATGATGTCCATGCACCCCGAGACCGATGGGGGGTCTCGAGGTAGGATGCTGTGAATGGATCCCGAGACCGACGGGGGGTCTCGGGGTAGGATGATGTCCATGGACCCCGAGACCGACGGGGGGTCTCGGGGTAGGAGTGGCCCACGTTGCTTGGACGTGGTTGACTGATGCGGAGGTCGAGATGGGCATTGGAGGTCGAAGCGGGGCTCTGTCAGCTTCCTTCACAGTTCTCTAACGGCGTTGGATCAGCCACATCAGGAGCCAAGAATTGGTTCTATTATTTTTCTTTACTTATAACATATTTTGTTAACATGTTACTAAGCTATTGTAAAGAAAAAGACAACCAATTATAAAATACTATATTAAATCAAATAATAAATTTATATAATATTTTATAATTTTGATTGAAGATAAAATTATTACTATTTTTTATCTGAAGTAAGTTTAATTTCATCATATTATTTCTATTATATATTATATATATGCATATTTTTTAAAAAAATTAGTTTTAAAGAAATAAAAAAAACCTTTTAATACCTTTGATAATACCTACAACGAGACTGGCTCCGCGGCGGCCTTTTTGAATCTAAGCTCGTTATCTCTCTACTCCAATAGCACGGTTCAGATTGCGCAAGCCTATCATCATTATTGATCTTTAAATTTTTTTTTTATGTCAATTGCTTAATTAATATGAACCATTCGAGAAGTCATTCAGCTCGTTGAGTCCATGAGGTTGTAAAAGAAATTATGTGGAAATGATGGTGCTTTCCAGAAATTGGAACTAGTCTTTTTGTTAAGTGTTTCATGGAGTCAAGGAACCAGATGGCACTTCCTTTGAATGAAGCCTTCAATGGCTTGGATAAATCAAAAACAGTCTTGAGTCTTCCCTTCTCCCACTTGGATTCCTTCTTCCAACATGCCACCAGTTGCGGGGAAGAAAGCGACTCTTTAGCAGGCAGCTTTCATAACCTTCGATGCAAATAGACTTTGCTAGCTATCACCAGAACTTGATACAAAAATCTAGAGGGGAAGTCGGTCTAGTTAGGAAAAATTGATTATTTGATGAGTTTGGAACCCCATATATATATATATATATATATGATTGATTAGAGATTGCCAGCATTGATTAATTAGAAAATACAGCATATGAATTGATTATTCATGGAAAAAATATGTGCCATATAAAGGACCTAAATTATTGGGAATGCTTAATTTAGTGAAGCTTATTGCTGCGGATTTTCATTCTCCGATTTGGGGGCGAAATGGCCACACACGTGGAAGTTCGAGTGGCATCATCCCGTCCTCGTGAACCTACAAAATAATGTTCTCATGCAGAGGCTGAGGTGGATGGTCCCTGTGGAAGACCCTTTAATGCTTAAGTCGGTGGAGATCCTTGGTCACAGATATAGAGAAGGTTTGGAGAGAAGGAAATTCCTAAGAGGAACTCTAAGATGTAATGGCATGCATGAAGGGTTTTTTCCATGTGTATCTGAGGGGTCCTGGGACCTGATGTTTAAGAACAGTAGAGAAGGTATGCTATTACCTGATTTTCTGGGTGTTGAAGAATTTGAAGGAGGATAAGGCCAATTCCGATGTATACCTTATCGGGGGGGGGGGGGATTTCAGATCCCGCTAATCATGAAGAAGGCTATATTTAGCTCTCATTTTTGTGCAAGAAGGTTTATTTCGAGATTCCCACGATCACGGTGATTTGGTGTCTGAGATGTTCGGCGCAGGCCAATGGTCGGCATAAGGATCGGTCGGGTTACTCCTGACTGTTAAGGTTCGATAACCCTAGTTTGTAGATGAGACTCGGCAAAGAAAGCCAAAAGTCGGTCGGCCAAGGCTCGGGCAGGATGCTAACGGAATAGCTCAGTAAAGTGTCATTCGGCTTGTAAGGGTTGGTCAGACATATCCTAAAGGTGGGCCCCACTGTCTGTCCATATCAGCCAATTTATACAAAAACTTTTTACCCCACATCACTTGCCCTGTACTTCCTAGTTTGAAGTTTACGTTTGGACTTAGGGAGTAGAGTCCTAGTGCCCTACTCTCAATAGAGAAGGCTAAATTCAGAGAGACACTGATGCTATGATTGCTAATACAACATGATTATCTAGGCTATCAAATAGGCAGGCTTTTTCAAATTTGATCAGGTGCGGCCGGTTGGATAACACGTGGTGGAGCCAAAGATCATGGCGCTTGAACCGAGAGGCTGCGGCTCTTTGGATTCCCCACTAATGATGTCTGCTGCCCTTCGTGTGGCGGTTTAAAAGGGAGAGACCGGCGTCTTTCATAGTCACATCTTTTCAAACCCTTGGCATTATCTTTCTGTCTAAAACTAAGTGTTCCCAGCTAGAGAAAACTATGGCTGATGTTGTCTCCACCCATTCTAAAAAAGCAGAGAACCCAACTCACATTGTCTCATCGATAACTCCGATGGATTTGGAGAGAATCCGTCGTGAATATTGGATTCCTGGTAACTATGATTCATTAAATTGGTCTGCCGATTTTTGGAATTGGTCTACCAATTTTGCAAGACGTTCGGTTGGCTCCCTGGTTCATAAAGTTATTATGCCAAGTTTTGGAATTGGGCTGCTAATTTTTTGGTATGTTCGGTCATTCTCATGGCTGATATCTTGACCAAGAAATCGGCTTGCCAAGTTTGGAAACTGGTATGCTACTTTTTCTCTTGGTTTGCTAAATTGAAAGTTGGGCTGCCAGTTTTTCAAAAAGCTTTTGGACGGTGTTTGCCTGGCTTCCCTTGTTAAAATACTAGGCTACCAGTTTTAAAAGTTGGGATGCTAATTTTTCTGTTGGCCTACCGGATTGAAGTATTGGGCTGCCAATTCCTTATGGAGTTCGGCTAGTGCAAGAGCAAGAGTAAGAAAAAGGTTGTATGGTTTCATTTGGATCTCTAAACCCTAGAAGTCTTATATTTTTTTTCCTGATTGGTCGAGTCAATCTGTTACTGAGTCAGTCAAGTTTGGTTTAGTCCAATGTCCAGGTCATACATTTTTATTTTATTTGAGTCCTATATATTTCAAGGGAAGTGTATTACTCTTGTTGAGACCCTGCTGAAGATATCTAGTAGACATTCAGAAGAAGCCCTAGATTAGGCAGTATTGAACAACCATATCCTATCCGATCTTCTCTAACCTTATTCATATCCTACCCTTAGAGCTCTGCATGGATTCGATTAGCCTACACCAGAATTGATGCCATGGAATCAACCTTATCCCTCCATGTCGCCAGCTACAATTTTGGCAACCTTGGGCATCCCATAAAAAAAAATTAGGTGTCCATTTGATTCCTTATTTTCATGTGGTCCCTTGTTATACTTTAATGAAAATGAAGATCAGCATCTCAACCATTCTGGAAAGAATCTTGCGCCCCATATGGACCTTGTTGATAAAGGAAAGAAAGAAGGATGGCACCCCAAAGCTTCCTTCTTTGCTTATGGTCCCTCGCCTTCACAATTGGAACCATATCTTGCCACTGCCATTTTGGTCGAACCAAATGAAGGAAAGAAGAGTTTTTGCTCTAAAATGATAAATATTCTATCATATTTTGTAATCCCTGTTATTTAGTTACTCTAATTATTGAACTTACCTTATAATGGCATGAGAGGTCTATAAGACCCTTAAAAAAAGAAAAAAACCATGAATGAATGAATAAATGAAATATTTTGAAAACTTTCTTTCAAGTTCTATTTCCATTGCCTCGAGCAATTGATCCTTCATAAGAGAGTTAGGCGTGAGGCCGAAGTGTTCTTACTATCAAATCCTAGTCTAGTCCATCTTCTCTACCAAGCTCCACCCAACAAACCCTAATCCTCATACCACCATCTTCATAGCCGACAACCAACCCCCTCCTCCTAAATTCTAAGCACCCAAGAAACTTCACGTAAAAGATAGTTTTCTCATCCAGAAATCCTGTTTGCTAGTGAGAGATCTTCTACTAACACTAGGAATACATCATCGTCAGGTAAATCAATCTTTTTCTTACTCTGTGATTCTTATTCTTTGAAAGTTTATGAGCATGTCTTCTCTGGAGTTTCTTAATTTCAGACTTTCCTGGTATGCTTCTTCATTTTTTTTAAAGTTTTGTTCCTGAACCATTATTTTCTATATCATATAATCTGCCCTTGTTGACCTCATATTGATTTTGATAAAATACAAAATAATTAAGTATTGTACTAATATTAACTCTATCAAGGTGAATCTATCTCAGGTTACTCATCATAAAATCATACACTTCCTAAAGCCTAAGGTATATTGTGATTCATAATGAAAGGTAATATAGGTATTATATAAATATACTTATGGTAATTATATTATTCTTAAATGATCTTTAGTATTACAGTCACAGGACATTTTTATACGTTTCATGATTGAACGATTCAATTTGATAAAATGACTTTCAAGTTTAATTATATTTGTATTGTCTTGAACTGGATTCAATTATTCGTATAAGTTTCTATTTATAATTCTATGATATCTTGAATCAATGATGGATTTTGTCCTTGAGCTGCCTATATTCAGTTTGCCTTAGGTTGCTTTCGGTTTACCTTCGGTTTGCATTCATTTTGCCTTCGGTTTTGATAGGGAATACAACAAATATTCCTCTAATAAGATCGCTATTAGTACGGCCAAGCACGCAGTTGTGATATAATCAGCAAAAAACACAGAATAATAATAGGAACCAAAATCCAAAAAAAATAGCGAAAGACGAAGATTTTATGTGGTTCATCCAAAATGGGCTACGTCCACAGTGGCACAGGATCTGCAAGGCTTCACTAAGAGTTGAATCAGGTACAAGCCCTCAAAATACTCTCTCTTAGAAACTCTTATGATCTCACTAAGAGATTACAAAATTTTTTTCTCTACTCCACCGAGAGGTCCTCACAGAGTCTCCATTTCTTTTTTTTTCACAGGTTCGTAACTCCCTCACAAAAAAACCTTCACACGATCAGCTCCAAAACCGTTTGAAACTTCCACGTGTCTTCAAGTCTCTAGCGTCCAGGCATGGGCCCCCACACGAAATAGCAACCGACTCCTTCCTTTGTCAAACCTCCTTACGAAACAGCCGCATCAGATCGGGTCTCCGTTCATACACCCATGAACCCGCACGAAATTCATCTCCCCTTTCATTCTGCATCCTTTCACGAGCTTCACCTTCGTGAACTCTGATTTGGGGCTTCCTCTTGATGAAATTAAGCTCCATCCATAACAATCTCCCACTTGAAGATTAATGACATCAATCTTAGATCTACCTTCTTTCTCTGTGCCGTGCTCTCCTGATCTATCTCTTGGAAAGCTTCACCAAGTTGCAACAGAGACTCAACTTGTCTCTGCTCACAACCTTGGTGAACATATCTGCAGGGTTTTTAGCTCCACCAATTTTCTCTAGCTTCAACTGCTCCTCATCCAACGCACTGCGTATGAAATGATACCTAAGCTGAATGTGCTTGGTTCTTACATGAAATGTTGAATTCCTTGCCAAGTGAACTGCGCTTTGACTGTCGCTCCATAATGTATTACACTCGTGCTCCTTGCCGAGCTCCTCCATCAACCTTCGTAACCAGATTATCTCTTTACTAGTTTCAGTGATCGTCACATACTCAGCTTCTGTAGTTGACAATGCCACTATCTTCTGCAACTGAGATACCCAACTCACTGCTGTATCACCGACAGTGAAAACATAACCAGTGGTGCTCCTCCCACTGTCTCTATCACCAGAGTGATCTGCATCTACAAATCCATGTACTTGAAAACTATTACCTCCATAGCACAAACTGTAAGTTGATGTACCCCTGAGATATCTCAAGATCCACTTCACTGCATTCCAGTGCTCCTTGCATGGATTCTGCATGTACCTGCTGACTGCTCCCACTGCTTGTGCGATATCCGGCTTGTGCAAACCATTGCATACATTAGACTTTCCATGGCTGAGGCATATGGAACTCTAATCATCTCATACCTTGCCTTCTGAGTTGTTGGACACAACTTCTTGCTGAGCTTGAAGTGTGCTGCCAAAGGTGTTGACACTGCCTTTGCATTCTCCATATTGAACCTCTTCAGTACCTTCTCTACATAGTCCTCCTGAGATAGCCACAACTTCCATTGCTTCCTATCTCTGTTGATCATCATGCCAAGAATTTGCTTCGCCTCTCCCAAATCCTTCATTGATAACTTCTTTATCATCAATTTCTTGAGCTCTTCTATCTTCCTCGTATTGAAACCTGCTACAAGCATATCGTCCACATACAAGGATAAAAAAATAAACTCATTTGTAATGTACCTTTGAAAGTACACACAATGATCTGACTGACATCCGGTGAAGCCTTTCTCTAGCATGAAACTGTCAAACTTGAGGTACCATTGCCGCGGAGCTGCTTCAGACCATACAAACTTTTCTTCAATCTGCAGACCATGTCATCCTTTTCCCTGACCTGGAAACCTTATGGCTGGTGCATGTACAACTCCTCTAAATCACCATGAAGAAATGCTGTCTTCACATCTAGTTGCTCTAGATAAAGATCCTCCACTGCTACCATGCTCAGAATCACCCTGATGGATGTCATCTTGACTACTGGAGAAAAGATCTCCTGAAAGTCAATTCCCTCTTTTTGTGCATAACCCTTGACAACTAACCTTGCCTTGTATCTCTTGGTACCATTTGCCTCATTCTTCATCTTGTATACTCATTTGTTCAACAGAGCTTTCTTGCCAGTGGGTAACTTCACAAGATCCCAAGTCTTGTTTTGCTTTAAAGAGTCCATCTCCTCTTTTATAGCCAACTCCTACTTGACCTTAGCTTCATCCTACATGACTTCAACAAAACATTCTGGCTCTCCAGAATCTATGTATAAAATATAATCATTAGCAGAATACCTCTGTGATGGCCTGGTAACCCTCGTGGTCCTCCTCAACTGTGGGGACACCGGCTGAGGTACCGGTGTATGCATGCGGCTATCTTTTCAACCACATCTTCCTTCTCTACATCCTCGGAGTTTCCATCTTCAGTTTGCACTCAGGGAATTTTTTCATCTTTGATAGGATCGAGTTCTATAAACTCTTGCTTCTTTTCTTCCACTGCATCCTTTCTGTCTTTGTAAGTATGCTCTTCATCAAATACCACATTCCTGCTCCGAATGATCTTATTGTTCTGGAAATCCCAGAGCTTGTAGCTATACTCATCGCCACCATATCCAATGAAAACACACTTTGTAGACTTGGAGTCTAACTTACTCCTCTTCTCTTTCTCAATCAGAGAATAAGTAATGCATCCAAATACTTTAAGAAAAGAAAGTTTTATCGGTTTTTCAGTCCAAACCTCCTTTGGAATCCCACCATCCAATGCACTGGATGGACTCCTGTTGATCAAATACACTGCGGTGTCCAGTGCTATCGCCCAAAAATATGTAGGTAGACCTGAGTCAAACCTCATACTCCTTTCTCTCTCTCAAGAATGGTCCTGTTCATTCTTTCTACCACACCATTCTGCTCTGGTGTCCTTGGGATGGTCTTGATCCTTCTGATTTTATGCTCTGCGCAGTAGACATCAAACTCTCTACTGCAGTATTCACCACCGTTATCTATCTTAAGACACTTGAGACTTGCTCCAGTCTGGCTTTCACACATGACTCTCCATCTCTTGAGGATGCCAAAGACCTCAGACTTTTCCTTCATAGCAAACACCCAGACTTTCCTGTTGAAATCATCTATAAACGTGACAAAGTACTTATTTCCCGCATATGATGCCACTGGTGCTGGACCCCAGACATCTGAATGAACCAACTCCAGCCTTTCAGTCTTCTTCTGAGTTCTTACTAACTGAAAACTCACTGCTTTCTACTTACCATAAATACACTCTTCACAAAACTCTAGATTCACCTTCTTTAGCCCAGGTAGAAGCTCTCTCCTATGCAGAATATTCAAGTTCTTCTCACTAAGATGATCGAGCCTCCTGTGCCATAATGTAGTCACTATACCCGTGTCTCCTACTGCCACTGAAATTGAACTCTACTATCTACCAAGAAGTAGAGAGTGCCTGTTCGCTTCTCTTTGACAACAACCATAGATCCTTTAGTAATTTTCCACTAAGAATTACCAAAAATGGATACATAACCCTCAACATCAAGCTGACTAGTAGAAATTAGGTTTTTCTTTAACTTTGGGATGTATCTGGCTTGTGCAAGTCTCAATTCTTCGCCTGTCACTGGCTTTAGTATAATTGTTCATCTACCAACTATTTGCACTACTGTCCATTGCCAACTGTGACATGACCAAAATCTCCTTGGATAAAATCTGAAAATAGGTGTCTCTTTGAGCTGCAATGATAAGAAGCCCCTGAGTCTACAAACCATAGATCTGAGTTTGCTCCATCGCTGGCTGACAGGCACACATCCTCAAAATTTCGCTCAATAGTACTCACAACATTTGCTTTCTGACCTTCTATCTTGCTCTCTGTACCTTTTTCCTTCTTCTTACCCCAACAATCTTTGCTCATGTGACATTTCTTCCTCCAGTTACAACACTTTAAGGGAAATCTCCCTTTGGACTTTCCTCTGCTCTTGGACCGACCTTTCTCTGACTTCTTCCTCTCATGTGATCTTCCTCTGGTATCCACCATAAGTGCAGTACTTGCAGAAGTCCCACCCACAGCCTTTCTTCTCATCTCATCATTCAATATACAACTAACTGCATCATTGAATGTAAGGATACCTGATACCGAGTTGCTGACTGTCATCACAAGATTGTCCCAACTCTCTGGCAAGGAACAAAAGAAAAGAAGAGCCCTGAATGAATCATCAAAAGCAACAGAGACCAACTCTAATTGATTAATCATCGTGTTGAACTTATTCAGATGCTTCGTCACTGAACTATTCTCAGCCATCTTCAAATTGAAGAGCTTTTTCATGAGAAATATCTTGTTTGAAGTGGAAGGTTTTTCATACAGCTTTGTTAAAGCGGTCATCATATCCACGGTGGTCTTTTTCTTTACAATATTATATGCCACTTGAGGTGTCAATGATAATCTGATCGTGGCCAGGGCTTTCCTATCCAGAATCATCCAATCTGAATCGCTCATTGAATCCAGCTTCTTTCCCTCTAATGGAAGGTAAAGATCCTTATGATATAGGAAGTCCTCAATTTGCATCCTCCACCATCCAAAATTGTGACCATTGAATTTCTTGATTTTGATCTTATCTTCTGCCATCTCTTTGTTGATTTGTCCGACTGTAATAATATGAAGAAAACCAGGCTCTGATACCAATTTGATAGGGAATACAATAAATATTCCTCTAATAAGATTGCTATTAGTACGACCAAGCACGCAGTTGCAATATAATCAGCAAAAAATACAGAATAATAATAGGAACCAAAATCCAAAAAAACAGCGAGAGATGAGGATTTTACGTGGTTCACCCAAACTGGGCTACGTCCACGGGGCATAGGATCTGCAAGGCTTCACTAAGAGTTGAATCAGATACAAGCCCTCAAAACACACTCTTTCAGAAACTCTTATGATCTCACTAAGAGATTACAGAATTTTTTTCTCTACTGCACCCGGAGGTCGTCACAGAGTCTCCATTTCTTTTTTTTTTAGTTCGTAACTCCCTCACAAAAAACCTCCACACGATCAGCTCCAAAACCGTTTGAAACTTCCACGTGTTTTCAAGTCTCTAGCGTTCAGGCATGGGCCCCCACACGAAACAGCAACCAACTCCTTCCTTTGTCAAACCTCCTCACGAAACAGCCGCGTCAGACTGGGTCTCCATTCGTAACACCCACGAACCCGCACGGAAGTCGTCTCCCTTTCGTTCTGCATCCTTCCATGAGCTTCACCTTCGTGAACTCTGATTTGGGGCTTCCTCTTTATGAAATTAAGCTCCATCCATAACAGGTTTGCCTTCGGTCGGTTGCTTGCTGGCTTGCTTAGCTTGCCTATATTTTATCATATTATGGCTGGCTTCTTAGTACTTATTATGTTGGCATGTTTCTTCTTTGATTTATTCATCTGGTCCCTTGTTCTAAAAGTTGGTATGCTAGCTCTCAAGTTTGGCATGCTAATTCCTTGAATGGTTCGACTAGTTCCTTACATTTGGATTTTAGGATTGCCTTGCCTTAGAAATTAGAATGCCGGTTTTGTTCCTTGGCATGCCAATTTCTGATTGGGGGAACAACAATACAGTAATAACAAATTACAAAATGCAGTGGATATATTTCCTCAACTTACAAGAATCTATGAGGAGCAATAACAAAAAATATGGCAGCAATTGAATATCACAAACACATAAGAGACAATAGAGCTACTGTCCGACCTGAGTTTCTCACATCTCAGACCTTGTTTCACCAATCTAACCGTTTAGAATGAAGAACCAGACATCCTAAACCTGCTATCAGAATTTTAGCCCGATCCAACGGTGAACAAATCTTCAGTAACAATTTTACGGTGGCTGCTCTAAGTATATGTAGGAAGGGCTTCTTCTTCCCTTCTCTCTCGAATGGTGGCTCTCTTCTCTCTTTTTCAAAATTAATCCTAATATCACCCTAATAGACTCACCACTAATTAGGGATTCTTACCAAGTTAGATTCTTACCTAATCAGACTCATCACTGATTAGGATTCTTACCAAGTTGGATTCTCACCTAATCACACTCACCAAAATTTTTACCAAGATGAACTCTTACCTAATTAGACTCATCACTGATTAGAGATTCTTACCAAATCAGACTCACCACTTAGACAAGTGTGACACAAAGTGGGCTTACACATTTGGGCTTTTTCTCCACATAGGAAGGGAGCCCAAACCCAACAATTTCATGAAGACTTTTGTTGGTTTTCTAATGCTCAAAATTGGAATGCCAGTTTCAACAATTGGCATACTAATTTTATTTGGCTCTTTGTTATTTTTTCTAGCACTCAAAAGTTAGCATACCGGTTTGGACTTTTGGCATGCTAATTTTTCCTATGCTTCGGTTGGCTCCTGGTACTCTAAAAATTGGCATGCTAGTTTTTCATGTTGGCATGCTAGTTTATCAAGATTGGCATACTGATTTTATTCCTAACGGCTGGTTCCTTCCATCATTCAAAAATTGGGCTACCGGTTTTAGAGTTTTGGAATGCTACTTCACCTCTTGGCTACCGATTTCATTGGATGGGATTTTATTCGTTAGCTTCTCTTGAACAACTCTTGGCTGGTTCACCATCTAAGCTTGCTCTTTCTCTTTGTCACTCCTTCTTCTATTTTACAACGGTACACAACGGCTATATCTTGAAGGTTTGTTATAAATAATGGAGATGAACAATGTTTGAAGCAGCAAATATATAGTGAAAAAGAGAAATATACAAGATAGTGATTTGAAAAAGAAAAATCAAAAAATATTAGTAAAAATTATTGAGAGAAAAATTATTTGAAAGAGAGATTTGTTAGAGGAGTGTTGGAGTATAGCTTTGATTATTTCAAGCCATCGGAGTTCATTTATTGCTGATTTCTTGAAGTGGTCTTAAAGCTCCATCTACCCTTATTGAAAAGCATTCAAAGCTACCTTGAAGGCTTCTATTGTGCTTCTGTGTTTATTAAAGAAAGAAGCAACTTTGGGATTAGCTCTTCAAGTTGATAGGTATTCTAGTTGTTTAATCTGCTCATATCTAGGAGCTTATTGTATTAAACATTCTATTACTTGTGCTTTGATTTGTTTCACAGTTATGAAACGTGATTGGGTAAAGGTCTACTCGGATTTATATTTGCAAGGCTTACTTGTGCCTGAAAACAAGTGTTGCTAGCTAGGTTGGCTAGTGGTGATTAGTGAAACTACCCAAGGTGTTCTTGGGGAGTGGATGTAGGTGCATGGTTGGCACCGAACCACTATAAATATTGTGTGTTTGATTATGATATTTTTTCTATGATTGATTGCTTATTAGATTCACTTCACTACATAATATTGATTTGTAAAAGAAATATAAGTGCACATACTTGATAGTCGATTTAAATTTTAAGAAACCCAATTTACTCCCCCTCTTGGGTTGCTAGATCTGGGCAACTGCCCTCTTACTCTTTCTCTTATTTTTTGATGAATTAGCCATCTTCTAAAATACTTTTAAAAAATTTAATTTTCATCAGTTCATTGACTGCATAATCATCCCCTGCCCTTGTACTGCATTATCGGCTTGGCCACTTCCTGATCAAAACTGGTCTACCGATTTTGGCATTGGCTTTTTAATTTACTCTCTTAGCCTATCGGCTTCTACTGTAGGGATTCTAATTTCTTTACTTGGGCATCTAAACTCTAAAGTTAGGCAACCAAAATTTTATCTTGGATGGCCTGACTCCTTAACTAACCTTGCCAAGTGTTGCTCTCTCTCTCTCTCTCTCTCTCTCTCTCTCGTTCTATTTCACAACATTTATGTAACAGCTATATTTTTGTTTTGGTTATAAATTGAGCTGTTGAACAATATTTTGAAAGAGATTGGGAAGTAAAAAATAGAAAAGAAAATCATGTAAAAAATAGAGTAAAAATCTTATTGAAAATATTTGTGAGGAATTATTGTAAAAGAAGAGGGTAGTTGTTGAGCTTTCATTTGAGAATCATTACAAGAGTTATTGGAGTGTTTATTCAAGTGATTTAGAGCATTTAAAGAATAGATTCGGTGCATTCAAGAGCTTACAAGGAGAAGTTTTAAATTTATTGAAGGCATTATCCAAAGCTCCAACACCACAAGAAGGCTTCGTTCATTCCTCAAAGCTTCATCCCAAAGAAAAAGCCAAAAGCTTCAAATTTGTAAAGTGATCTTTCATTATTTTATTTGCTTATTTTATTTTCTTATATTTTTGTGTTTGATTGTAAGGCCCCCTTGTGCCCGTAAATAAGAGGACTAGCCTGAAAGTCTAGGGGTAAGGCTTCCTTGTGCCCGTAAACAAGAGGACTAGCTTGGAAGGCTAGGGGTAAGGCTCTCTTGTGCTTAGAAACAAGAGGGCTAGTTGGGAAGGCTAGAGGTTGTAATCATTTGAAACGATTGGAGTGAAATTCTCAAGGAGTTCTTGGGGGAGTGGACGTAGGTGCATGGTTGGCACCGAACCACTATAAACCTTCTTGTGTTTGTGTTTGTTTGATTGTCTATTATCTCTTCACTTCACCGCACATCACTTGCAATTAAATTCTGATTTCTATTAAGTGCATATATCTGCACATTAATTTTAAAGAAATCCAATTCACCCCTACTCTTAGGTTGCTACATTTGGGAAACACATATCTATTTTCAGATTACCTAGATGGGTTTATAAGAAAATTAACCATATAAAAAGAGCTGTCTTTTAGAAAGGAAAAGACAATATTAATAGCTTCAATCATATGATGAATTGGGAAATAATTTGCAAAGTCCAAGAAAGATAGAGGTTTGATAATTAAAGATATCTCCACATTTAACAAATTTTTTTTAGCCAAGTGAGTTTAGAAAGCAGTCTCATCGAATTCTTTTGCTCTATAAAAAACCTTTGTGAGTCAAGCATACTATTCCAAAAGGAAATTTGGCATCCAAGTCAAGGTCTCCATCTCCTTTTCTTCTGTATGGAAAGGAAATATTCAAGATCTAAGTATCTTATAAAATTGCACCTCCAAGTAGGTTTAGAAATAGTCTCATCAAATTCTTCCAATTCATAGAAAACCCTTGTGAATTAGGCATACTATTCTAAAAGAAAATTTGGCATTAAACTCAAGGTCTCCATCTCCTTTTCTTCTATATGGAAAGAAATTACTCAAGATCTGAGTAGCTTCTAGAATTGCACCTCTTTTAAACTTGGTAATGAAAAGTAGATTAAATTTTAGGAAGACTTTTGGTTAAGTTATGCTTCTTTTTGTTCCCTTCTACCTAATCTATATGATGGAAATATTAAAAAAATATTTGTGTGCCACCCTGTAGAACTAGAGAATGGTAAGAAAAAGCATCAAGTTTTATCCCCTCACTTGAGCTTAGCATAAATAGCTTTTGAACTTCAAAGATCTTCTCTTATCTATCAATTAATTCAAGAATGCTGATATTCATATTTGGAAGATTTTAAGCAAAGGCTCATACTTGGTGAGTTCTTTTTACAAATTTCTAAATTAGGGTTGGGTTCTTTGGCTTTATCATAAACTGGTTTAGAAAGTCGTTGTCTCTGAAATATCAAGATCTTCGCTTGGCCAAGTCTTTGTAATAGGCTTTATATAGTTGAGATGCTAGCAAAAATGGGATGGGTCATCAATTCAGGTTGCTCTTTTTGTAATACTCCACTTAAGACAGCTTTCCACATCCTTCTAATGCGTTCTTTCACTAAGAAATTGTGGTTTTTGTTATGCGACCCTTTTGACATTCACGTGAGATCTTGCAAACTGCTTCATTTAGAGACATATTGAAGGAAGAGAAATATCCCCTACTCCTAGAGGCTAGTATGGGGTTGGCTAATTCTTTTGCATGGTGACACCTATTAAAGGAAAAGAAAAGAATGCTAGAATCTTTACATCTAAATCCTCATACTTAGAAGTTATTACCTAAAAAATCCTTTTCTCCTTGCATTTCTAATGGAAAGATGGAGGATGCACAAAGGCTTCTTAAATCTTTACTAGATGCAAATTCTCCTATTATATATTCTAAACACTTCTTTATAAATAATATCTCTTAATAAATTTAGAACCATGTCTCCCCTCTAGACACTTCCTTATATATAATAACTCTTGATAAATTGGGAAGCATGTTTCCCTTGCTTATAGTGAAAAAAATAGAGATTTCTTGACTACTATTGCTGTTAATTTGAACCCTCAAGATCTCAATTAGCAAGATGATATGGAAGGATAAAGCTAAAACAATACATGCAATCACTGCTTTATTCAAATAGGCAAAACAGAGTTGGATCTTTTTTTGGGGAGACTTAATGAGCAGCCTTTCCATTGGGTGCTCCCTAACAAAACACACCTACACTATTTTTTTAAACTTTCGATCTCATGATTAAGTTTCCTTTAACAAGTAGTCCCTCTTCAACCCCATGGAAATTTTAAAAGATAATCACTTGGAGAAAACCCATTTCCCAACTGCAACTTTCCCTCAACTCATGGTCCTCTTTGGTCCCCATTAAAATTCAAAATGGACCATTATGCCCCTGCAAAGCTCTAATTTGGTGCCATTTCTCACCCTCATACATAAGCAATAGACTTTTTTTTAGGGAAGCTTAAATGATTATCCCCTACACTTTACCATATTCTCCATTCCACAATTGTTTTAATATCTCAAGCTCCTATTACTATGTATCAACTAACCACCTAACTTGGTTCAATGTCCCAAGCTCCGCCCTACCTTGTTTACTGTAATAACTTTTTTTACATGTGTTGGTGTTGTTGGTTCATTATATTAAATTCCACCATTGATGAATCCTTCCTATTAAATATTTTTAATAGGGCCAATCCTTTCTTTAAAAATGTTTTAATACAATAAGAGGGACTGGCATAAGTCTTGTAAGATCCTAGATTGCTTAGTAACTTTCCCTCAATAGAAGGAATTGCTATAAGTTTGGTAACTCTCCCTCCATTTGGCATTTCTTACTGGTAATTAGTTTTATTGTATATTGTGATTTAAAATTTTGTTTATGCAGATGGAAGTTGAAAAGACAAGTAACATAATAGATTTAGTATTTATTGCTTTGTGTTCATATTGGAATGAAGCTCATATAATTTTTATTTCAAAAGATACAACCCTTGATGACATTTACACTCAAATAGTCAAGATTAGGGAAGCATATAACTTCTGTGATGATAAATATCAAATACTATACTTTAAATACAAATAAAAGTCCTGTTATCCTCTTCATGGATAGATATGTACATAATATATATAAATTCATATAAAAATAATACTTTGATTATTAAAATAGTTATTCACCATTTTATAAGCTCATCTAATGGTACAAATATAGTTATTGACATGAGGTAAGATGGAAAGCCAAATACTTATTTTCTTATTTATCCACTTTTTGTGATACTTGCATTTTATTATTTAGTACTCACATTTAATATGCTATAGAAGATAATTAAATGAGCAGATATTTCTAATTACTTAGTGTTTTTGGTAAATGTAGTTCCTTTTGTATATATCTAGTAGTTGACGTTGTACCCCTTTTAAACATCAAAAATCATAAACCAAATATGTATACCATTATTTCACTTTTATTTATAGGGCATCCTTGAAATAATTTAATAATTATGATGCAAGAATGACAAGCCATTGGACATTTCTGAACCTATTGCTCTTGCAAACAAACTTCTAAAGGATGCTCATCCCAATTTAGGTCTAAAGCGAGTGCTTCTAATTTAATCAATTGAGGGTAGACATGAGTATTGAGAGGTTAGAGGCAGCAAGGTAAAAAAATCTTTAGATACTTGAAAGTCTTTTATGGAAGGCATTGTTTAGGAATTTAAGGATATAAAAACTTTTTGTGACACTATTCATAACTTTTGTATTATAAATTATCAGGATCTTGTATTTGTGAAAAATGATCGCTAGTGTATGATTGTTGAATGTAAGTACATGGGTTGTAGATGACATATTTATGCTTCTCATATTGGCAATGAAGATCGCTTTGTAATAAAAATGATAAATCCTATATATACTTGTGATGGAGGTTTGCAAAATCAATGATATTCAAAAGCTTCTAAATAGTGGGTTTCAAAAATTGTGAAAGAAAGAATTTGAGATATACTATTATATGGGCTAATTTATATAGTAAAAAATATGTATCAAGATTTTAGTAAGGAATTACCATACCACAAACTTGGCATGGGAATGAGGTAGCTGTTGGGAATTGTGTCCTAAAGCCAATCAACTAACTTTTAGATGGTTGTGCAAGTTGTAAATATATGAATTATTATCAATAAAATATTTATTTGGTAATTCATCACATTACATCTTTTTGAAATGAATTATTTTGTGATGAAATCCTTAGAATCATAATTGATTCAATAAAGAGAGAGTTTATTGAGTGGGTTTTAAAATGGTAGCGACCAAATGATACATAGTTATAAGGTAACTATGTATCAAGTATAGGTCATTATATGTCATATGGGTTGGTTGTTCTCCTTACCAAGGAGTATGGTGAACTAGTGTGACATGCAGGTGAGGTGTGTGGCATCTTACTAAATGTGACCAATATATGGAATGCACTTCTGTCAAGAGATGTTCATGAAGGAATATGGATATACGTGTTCCTCTGACCTGAGATCATTATGGTAGCTTACAAGCAACCTACTGTACTTTGATGTCGGATACCTTAATTTCTAATCCAGTGACAGAAGGTTTCTGGGTGCAGTCAAGTACTTATGGAGTAGTGAGTGGATCAAGATGGGATTGACCCCTCCAAATAGTTTGGAATGAATGTATCACTGTGTTTCAATTTAGCAAAATCTTGGCTAGGGTAGTCCATGTGAGGAGTCACATGACTTGTGAAGTTGAGACACTTTATGAATGAGTTAATTAAGGATTGGAAGTTAAATCCTAGGTCATCCTGAGTATTGGGGGTCAAAGGGATGAATTATATGGTAACCATATGCCAAAGGTTCTTGATTATTGTTCTACAACCTTCGATCTATCCGGACGTTGGGTATCATTGCTAGATGGAGACTTTGATTGGTACTGAAAGTGTTTTAGTGCTACCGGCTTAGTGTTCGAACCTATGGGGTCACACACCATAGGGGTTTTTACCTGACTTGATGACTGAGAGACGATTGTGAATCATTTTATGACGTTAATGTCAATATGATTGACATTGCACTATGAGTCGATACTTGCGTTATTCGACACTTGACATTACAAAAGTTGTGATGAAAAATTTTCACTAAATCTTAATGATTAATTGAAGGATAAATTGGTAATATGATTGCTAGTTAGCTCAATTTGATTGAGCTATGAAAATCTGGGTCAAATCAAATGAAATTTGGTTTAGGCTCAATTTAGATTCAATTGAGCCCAATGTTAACACCTTTAACCATTTGAGTTCAAATTATGAATTTAAATTTCAAGTTAATTTTTAAATTCAAGTTTGAATTTGAATTTTGAATTCAAATTTTAAATTTGAATTTAAATGGGGTGTTTTTTACCTCTCCCTAATTACCCCCCATTCCTTATCTACCTCCCCTTTTCTCTCTATGGTTTTCATTTTTATAGGGCGATAGGCATTAAAAGGGATGGTTTTGTGGCTAAAAAGGAAGAGGAATGATTTCTTTCTTTTCTTCCTTCCATTTTCTCTTCACGCTTTTCATTTTTATGGGGCTAATGTGTTTGTTGGATAGATGGGATTGCTGATGATCGGATAAGGTAAGATTTTTTAAATTTTGCTATGGTTATCTTCAACTCTGGATAAAACGAGTTGGAGGTTCTAATCTTCGGTGAGATCCACGTGACCATAACAATCCTATCAAAACTTTTATCTAGAAGATAAGCCTATATTAAAATATTGAATCCGATTGGTGCGAAAGCGATACCAGTAATCAAAATTATGAATAATCATGGCAATCATTTTTAATTGGAGAAAATGATTGTGTACATTTTTACTAAAGATTTCTTCTGGATTTCTTCGTGAATAAGGAAGCGTCTGTGCATGAAGACTCCTCTGCATGAAGGCTTCTGCACAGGAGACTCTTCAGAGGAGTGGAGAAGCTCTCTGAGATCGCTGATTCTTCTTAGGAATAAATGGGATAATCTTTAATCCTCAACTCCCTGAATGAGCAAGGGGTATGGCTAAGGAAATAAGCAAGGATTTTTTGGTCAATAAAAATCAACTGAGTTCTTTTTGTTTCTCTTTTCTGGATCTCTCTTTCTTTTCTATTCTTAAAAATAGATGAAGACAGATGGATAAAAAATGGAAAAGATTTCTTATTTTTCTCTGATTATGGTGCTTGCTATTAATAAATGGGAAGCGATATGCTGATCGAAGAAAGCATTGCATCCCTACGGAAGAGACACTTTTCATCATCATCTAAAGATGCGCGAAGAAGAAGACACCGCTTCGTGAAAAAATACATTGTCTCTGGGAAAGATTTCTTCTGTGCCTGATATGAGAACATCATGCCCAACTTACAATGGGCCGGCTGGTCTAGAGGCTCATTGGGACAAAGGCCTATAGAGCCTAAACCCAAAGTCCTCAAACCACCCATGGCCTCCACTTTGGTCATGGATCCATGTTACAGGCATTACTTGCTCATTGCATCACCTAAAATTTTAAAAATAAATTCTTAAAATTTAGGAGTGAGTTTCTTTTCATGGTCTACACCTTGGACTTCGCAGGACACACATAACCTAGCTCCCAAGAATATTATCCTTACATCGCCATTCCCTATGACTCGGGATAATATTCTTAGTCGTGATTTATTTCCATCAGAAAATCATAATTACACTCCAGGATATGCGCAACATTTATGTCAAGATAAAATAATTTGTCACATAAGATAATCCCATCCCTGACCTATGGGATCGATACACAAATGGTTCCTTCATGCGACACTCGAATATTAGCATCAAGTAATTTATGTACTATCACTTGTCCAATATCCATCTAACACCTTGAGCTCTAGGTTCCCTCATATCCATCTACTGAGCATCATGAATCAACCCATCGATTGATCATGTCTATGCTCGATCTATAAAGATCACTATGCATAGTTTTAAGATAGATTAATTTGAACCTCTCAAGAGAGTGTTATTAATTTCTCATGAAAAGTACATGAATGACTATATTGCGAGTATGTTCTCAGACCCTAGTGGTATATGCCAAACCCACCGAGTATCAATCATTTATGGACTTTGCTCATTTGGTGAATCAAAGCATATACGCTATAAGTCTGAGTTTAATGACTTGTTCAAGCTTAAGAACAATAATACTCTCATAGCTATAAGTTAAATTTTATGATAGTACATTTTTAAAATTTATTCTCATGTAAGTCTGTCAATACGCAATATGCGTACTAGTATACTAATTCGAGAATCCCTCTCAAATAGTCAAGACAAACTATTTTCCCAATTGATAGGAGGCCAACCAGTCCATCCCAAGGATAACATCAAAGGACTTCAGTGGAAGGACGATTAGATTAGCCTCCAACCTCTTGTCGCCCATGTTGATCTAGCAAGATCTGCATACCGACTCCACCCTCATAACATCTCCATTTGGGAATGCAATGTGCAACTCTTGTTCTAGGGGAACGGGTGTCAACGATGCATTATTGGCAAGATAAGCATTAGATATAAATAAATGCGTGACACTCGGATCTACTAAAGTTTGAGCATAAGTGTTGCCTACTTTAATTGTCCCTGCCACAACGGAGTTAGAAGCTGCAATATCCTGTTGGGTGAGGGTAAAGACCCTTCCCTGGGTCTTCGGCTGCTGCTGCTGATTCATCCCCAGATCTAGAGGAGGCAGCTGATCTCTCTAAAGGGGACAAGTGGCCATCTTGTGATCCACTTTCCCGCATATGAAGCAGGCATCTTTCGGCCCAGGGCATCGCCTGCCCGAGTGGAAGTTCCCACAGTGAGGGCAACGGGTCTCCTTACCCTTCGGTCCTGAGGGGGGCTGATATGCATCTTTCTTCTTGACCTGTCCCGAAGATTGGCCCGAAGAAGACCCCTTCCTCTTCCTCTGTAGCTCCCACTCCCTCTGGTTCCTATTCATGTCTCTTTCGACCACTAGGGCTTTGCTCACCATAGCACAATATGTGGAGAGTTCAAATGCATTGACTGATTGCCTTAGTTTGGGTCGCAGTCCTTCAGTGAACATGATGATTTTGGCTCTCTCAGTGGTCACTATTTCCAAAGAAAACCGGGCTAGCCTAGTGAACTCGGCTTCGTACTAGGCCATAGAGAGATTCTTCTGCTCCAGCTCAAGAAACTCAAATTCCATCTGTCTTTGCACACTACTGGGGAAGTATTTGTTGAAAAAGACCTCCTTGAACTCCCTCTAGGAGACAGCCTATCCATCCAATCGTTGCTCCATATGCAACCACCAATCATATGCCTCCCCTTGAAGGAGTAGGTGGCAAATCTAATCCGCTCCTCCTCCTGGCTACCATAGGCAATGAAGGCATTCTCCATCTCCCTCATCCATCCCTCAGCATCAATGGGGTTAGTTGATCCAGAGAAGGGAGCAGGGGCTAAGCTCTTAAACTCAGCAAAGCTCCGACCTCCTCCTTGCCAGGGTTGCAGCAGAGCGGGCTGGACTGGTGGTTCAGGTTCAACTAGTGGAGTTTGCGGAGTAGGAGGGATGGGCTGAGTAGGCATAACTTGTTGGATCTGCTGCTGCATAGCTCGCACCATTTCCACAAGGACCTGAAGTATCTCAGTCTGGTGCTATAGTTGGCCATTGCCAGCCAAATTAATGGAACCAGAACCTCTAGAAGTTTGCTGACCTCTCGGTTGGCCAGAGTCACCAGCCTGAGAACTTCAATTTGTCGCAGACTTCTGGTGTGACAAGGCATTATTATTTCCGGCCAAGTTTGGTTCCAATCAATATCTTTACAAACCCCTAAATTTCAGGCTTTCAAAACATATTTACTTAGAAAAAAATCTTTTTAGATTTGTTACCCTCCCTGTGTCTTCCTACTGTTTTGCCTAGTGTCATCTTATGTTTGTCCCTAAGGTCAAACCTAGGCTCTGATACCATAAAAGCTATCATGCCCTAGACCCAATGTGGGATCCAGGGGTGGCAACCCACCACATGCCTGGCATGTAAGGCGTCCTATAACAATCCAATTTATTCAAGGAAGGATAATATCTCTATATCATTCAGAGTCAATAACTTTAATACAAGACATAATTATGAGTTTTGGGCTATATGCCCATCATACATAAATCAATGGCGTTACAATAAAATGTTGGATCTTAATTTACTCTGATAGAAGCTCCAACTACCCCAAATCCCATTCTTTAGTTTTGTGGCTCTGAAAAACATTGTGAGATTTAAATGAGCTCACACTCAATAAGCAAGCCTAATATAATATAATCCATTAATCATTTCAAGTATTATTAAATCAAATCAACTTTTCGATAATAATCTTCTAATTTCAGATACACTTCCCATATTACCAGAGTAATCATATCATTTGCTTAAAATAATTTTGGGAAGCTTATTCATACAATAAATGCCAAAATATGTAATATAAACAAATCCACTGTATTTATATAATTACTATTTTCTTATGTGTCCCACGGCCTACAACATCTAACTGGTGTATCACTCTTAAATGTCCCCTAAGAGGAAGGGTCCTGGTACTAGCGTTATGCCATATATCATAATCAATCACAACACACCTATAGATGTTTGTCCTCCATATATCTTTCCCTATGGAGGTGGGTCCCGTATCACTTGGCATTTCATATCATTTCACATCATATGAGAACCACAGCGACACATATAAGTATATCTCAATATCATCATCATAATTGCATGTAACACATCATGCATTATCATAAGCATAAGCTTCTCACACACATATATAGTGGTTTGTACATTCTTAGCATAAAAATACAACAATAGTACTAGTATATTTTGCAAAGCCAAAATAATCACATCATTCAATTTTTGCACATTTATAATTCACTACTTTGCAAAATATTAGCAATCACATATAATTATAATAGATATCCAATTGTATACTCGTGGTACTATTTATCACATTAAATAACAAAATTTCATTTTATCTCATGTCATAAATATGCATACAGCTATAAATCCAAAGATTTATATATTAAATAATTTATGAAAGTATGATAATTAGCTTATTTACCTCAGTACGCAAATTTCAAATCGTAAACCAACTATTTGGACATCTGAGTACCTATAGCATCATTTTACACAATTAAGTCTCTAAAATTTGAATAATAAAGTGTCCCTTAAATTCTACTCCAAACTAATCCTGGGCCCAACTTTGGGCTTGAATATTTCTCAATATATATGCCCAAATAAGGAAATAAAAATACCCTAAGAAACTAGAATTAATACCGAATCAGGCCATATTTTTATTTCTCCAATCCTGACCCAATACAGGGCCCAAAATGCAGCTCAAAAATAACTCGTGAGCCGGCCCAATAGGGCTCAATTCAAAACGGCCCAATCGGCCCAACAAGCCCCTTCTTCCTCCCCAGCTCCCCTGTTTCACCTGAAACAGGGGGAGACTATGCCGACAGCCAGGGCCACCACTGGCCTTTCCTCGGGGTAGCCCAACTGCCGCCGACGATCGAGCCAGAGCCGGCCACCACCGCGGCCGTCTCCCCTTCTCTCTCTTTTTCCCTATTTCTCCCTCTTTCTCTCCCGCGCACATTGCTTGTGCCGCGGGGGCCGTCCTCCTCGGCAAGGAAGTGCTGGGGTGGGACCAGCCAGGAAGGTGCGGGGGCCGGCTGGAAGGTGCGGGGGCGGCTGGTTTGGATAGGCCGGGGCCGGCTAGGAAGGTGCCGGGGCCGACTGGGAGTGCCGGGCCGCCTCGCTTGGACACGCCGGGGCTGGCTAGGAAGGTGCGGGGCCGCCTGGCTTGGACACGCCGGGGCCGGCTAGGAAGGCGTCGGGGCCGGCTGGATTGGACAGGCCAGGGCCGGCTGGAAGGTGCCGGGCCGCTTGGCTTGGACAGGCTGGGGCCGGCTGGAAGGTGCCGGGGATGCCTGGATTGGACAGGTCGGGGCCGGCTAGGAAGGTATCGGGGCTGCCTGGCTTGGACAGGCCGAGGCCGGCTGGAAGGTGTCGGGGCCGCTTGGCTTGGATAGGCCGGGGCCGGTTGACGGTGCCGGGGCCGGCTTGCTTGGACAGGCCGAGGCCAGCTGAAAGGTGCCAGGGCCGCCTGGTTTGGATAGGCCGGGGCGGCTGAAAGGTACCTGGGCCGCCTGGCTTGGATAGGCCGGGGCCAACTTGAAGGTGCCAGGGCAGGCTGGCTTGGATAGGCCGGTGCTGATTGGAAGGTGCTGGGGCCGCCTGGATTGGACAGGCCGGGGCCTGCTGGAGGGTGCCAGGGCCGCCTGGCTAGGACAAGCCAGGGTTGGCTAGTAAGGTGTCGGGGCTGCTTGGATTGGACAGGCCGAGCCGGCTGGAGGGTGCTGGGGCCGACTGGCTTGGACAGGCCGGGGCCGGCAGGAGGTGCCGGGGCTGCCTGATTGGACAGGCCGGGGCCGGCTGGGAAGGTGCCGGGGGCAACTGGCTTGGACAGGCCGTGGCCGGCTGGGAAGGTGCCGGGGGCAACTGGCTTGGACAGGCCGTGGCGGCTGGAAGGTGCCGGGGCCGACTGGCTTCGACAGGCCGGGGCTGGCTGGAAGGTGCCGGGGCAGACTGGCTTGGACAGGCCGGGGCCGGCTGGGAAGGTGCCGGGCCGCCTAGCTTGGACAGGCCGGGGCCGGCTGGAAGGTGCCGGGGCTGCTTGGCTTGGATATGCTGGGGCCGGCAAGGAAGGTGCCGGGGCCGACTGGCTTGGACAGGCTGGGGTCGGCAGGAAGGTGCCGGGGCCGGCCTTGAAGCCGTCGGCCATTGGGGCTGTCGGCGATTGGGGCCGTCGGCCATGGAGCTGTCGGCCTTTGGGGCCATCGGCCAAGGAGCTATCGACCATGGAGCCGTCGGCCTTGGAGCTCTCGGCCATGGAGCTCTCGGCCATGGAGCTATCGGCCAAGGATACGTCGGCCTTAGAACTGTCGGCCTTTGGGGCTATTGGTCTTGGAGCTATCGACCTTGGAGCTGTCGGCCAAGGAGCCGTCGGCCTTGGAGCTGTCGGCCTCAGAGGTGTTGGCCTTTGAGGCCATCTACCTTGGAGCTCTCGGCCGTTCGGTTAGAGCAATTGGGTGCGCGTGGCTTTATAAGGCCATAAATGCTACTGTGGTCGAAGGGCGCTTTGGAGGCCAAAGGGGGGGGAGCTCCATCGGTTTCCTTCCTTTACGGTTCTCAAATGGCGTTGGATCAGCCACATCAGGACCCACACGACTAACCTTATCACCCATTCATGCAGAGCTTCCACGTGGCTCGTCAACCCGTTCTCTTTTTCCAAGATCACGGGCGGTTACTGCTATATTATGGGCCGTTGCCGATACTTGCACACGTTTAGCAGCTGTAGCCAATCTTAACAGAAGATATGATTCGGCTATTATGGACGAAGGGTAAGAGGGACCCCGAATAGGTATATAAAGGGCCCGACCCCAACGAGGGAAGGGGGCTCAATCTCTACTCTTTCATTAAAAATTCTGTTCTCCAGATCACTGACTTGAGCGTCGGAGGGTCCCCGCCAGAACCATCGGTCCGGGACTTTTTTTGCATGTTTTCGGCTAAAGGAGGCAGTCCTTATCATTCCTCTGAAGGCCAACGAAGCATTTCTGTCGCTTGACGCTCCTCAAAAGTGATTTGGTGGCAATAGGGACCAATTTAGATATTAGATAGAAAGGAGAAGGGGTTATGGAACAAAGCTATACCATTAGTAAAAGTACTATAGCAATATCATAGAATTGAACAGGTTATTGGGAAAAGGCGACAAACATGCAACATAGATATTATATGTTGTTTAGCTTAGGTTAGTAAAATTTTGGGGATGAATTTTTTGAGGGATGATGTGATGATCAGGACCTTGCTTGAGTTGTTCTCATGTGTTTTGTGCGTGTGAGTTCATATTCACGTCTTATGTTTTTACTTTATATCTCACTCTTTGATTTTTATATTATTTGTTTAACATTAAATGATGAATATGTGACAAACATGAGGCTTGAGGAAGATTCTTTTTTTGCTAATAAAATTTCACATGATTATGCATAATAAGAGCATTTTCATGATTATGCTTACTTAACATTAAAGTATGACTAAATTAAATATGTGTGTACTACTATTCTCTAATCTAAACTTAATCAAGGTTAGCTAAATTAACTTGAGATTAATATTTAAAAATTATATTTAAATGACCTATGACATATATAGATCAAAAAGATTCCTTGGGGATATAATAGTAAAAAGAACCAGGGGCGGCCGGGGCCGACTCGGAGGGCTTGGAGACACCGGGGCTGAGAGGGGCCGGCCAGGAATGGTCGGGGCTGACTCGGCGGGCTTGGAGAGCTCGGAGATGCCAGGGCCGAGAAGGGCCGGCCAGGAATGGCCAGGGCCGATTCGGCGGGTTGGGAGACGCCGGGGCCGAGAAGGGCCAACCAGGGAGTATCGGGGCCGACTCGGTGGACTCGGAGACGCCGGGGCCGAGAAGGGCCGACCAGGAAGGGTCGGGGCCGACTCGGTGGGATTGGAGACACCGGGGCCAACTTGGCGGGATTGGAGACACCGGCCGAGAAGGGCCGACCAGGGAGGGTCGGGCCGACTCGGCGGGCTCGGAGATGCCGGGGGCCGACTAGGAGAGTGCCGGGGCCGACTGGGAGGTGCCGGGGCCGCCTAGCTTGGAGACGTAGGGGGCCGGCTAGGAAGATGTCGGGCCCCTTGGGAAGGTGCCGGGACCGGCCAGGAAGATGTCGGGCCGGCTGGGAGGTGCCGGGGCTGGCTAGCTTGGGGCGTAGGGGGCTGGCTAGGAAGATGCGTGGCTGACTGGGAGGTGCCGGGGCCACCTAGCTTGGAGATGATGGCCTTTGGGGCCGTCAGCCTTGGGGCCATCGGCCTTGGAGCCATCGGTCTTGGAGGTGTCGGCCTTTGGGGCCATCGGTCTTGGAGGTGTCGGCCTTTGGGGCCGTCGGCCTTGGAGCCGTCGGTCTTAGAGGTGTCGACCTTTGGGCCGTCGGTCTTGGAGGTGTCGACTTTTGGGGCCGTCGGCCTTGAAGCCGTCGGTCATGGAGCCGTCGGTCTTGGAGGTGTTGGCCTTTGGGGCCGTCGGTCTTGGAGGTGTCGGCCTTTGGGGCCGTTGGCCTTGGAGCCGTCGGTCATAGAGCCGTCGGCCTTGGAGCCGTCGGCCTTTGGGGCCGTCGGCTTTGAAGGTGTCGGCTTTGGGGCCATCGGTCTTGGAGGTGTCGGCCTTTGGGGTCGTCGGCCTTGGAGCCGTCGGTCATGGAGCCGTCGGCCTTTGGGACCGTCGGTCTTGGAGCCGTCGGTCATGGAGTCGTCGGCCTTGGAGGTGTTGGCCTTTGGGGCCATCGGTCTTAGGGGTGTCAGCCTTTGGGGCCATCTAAAAATTTTTATTTTTCATGGGGTGTCAACTGGCCCTATTAGTAAGCATTATTACTCTTTGATAAAGCCGTGATAAAGATAATTAGAGTGTTGCTTGCTTTGTGATTCAATCACCTAAGGACCATTGAATGCCTAACATGGCCTCAATGTAACAGCTCATAAAATTATATATATTAATAATTGAATCAATCAATTCCACTTGCATTGGACATGCATGCATTGACGCATACCACTAATCCATGAGATGTGAAAATATATTGAAAGGAAACACCCAGAAGAGTGGAAAAACATGGCACATTTTTTTTTCATCAGAAATCACCCCAAGAAAATGAAGGTGACCTACCAGTAATTGAAAATAAGAATGGCAGGAATCTAAGCATTCCCGAGACATGATGATTGATTGCTTTGCTCTCTGATTATATACCAGAGGTGAACATCAGAACATGATGATTACTTCGCCACCGAGATCAAGGCACACACCGATATCAATATGAAGTACGCCGGAAACATCTTCTTCTGTAGAGTCCCAAACAGGTGCCTTGCCAAATTCCTTCAATTTTGGGGAAAAATTAATCAAAATATGAAGAGAACAATGTAAAACAAAATTACTCCAAAAAAATACTTCTTTTTCCCATCGTTTTACTTTAGAAAACACAAATAACATAAACGAAGAAAAAAATCAAAATTCGCTAAAAATCTTCCCATTTTTTTCGAAAATCCCCCCTACCCCCCAAATAAAATAGATTTTTTAAGAATTGGAGGGGTACTTGAACATGATGATGTTGCCGCTGATAAAGGTGACCCAGAGGGTGGCGCGCCAGCAGGTGGCGAAAAAGAGGAGGTGGGCGCCGCTGATGAAGGTGACCCAGAGGGCGGCGCCCCAGCAGGTGGCGAAGCAGAGGAGGTGGGTGCCGCTGATGAAGGTGACCCAGAGGGCGGCGCCCAAGCAGGTGGCGAAGCAGAGGAGGTGGGTGCCGTTGATGAAGGTGACCCAGAGGGCGGCGCCCCAGCATGTGGCGAAGCAGAGGAGGTGGGCGCTGCCGATGAAGGTGGCCCAGAGGATGGTGCCCCAGCAGGTGGCGAAGCAGAGGAGGTGGGTGCCGCTGATGAAGGTGGCCCAGAGGGTGGCGCTCCAGCAGGTGGCAAAGCAGAGGAGGTGGGCGCCGCTGATGAAGGTGACCCAGAGGGCGGCGCCCCAGCAGATGGTGAAGCAGAGGAGGTGGGCGCCGCTGATGAAGGTGACCCAGAGGGCGGCGCCTCAGCAGGTGGCGAAGCAGAGGAGGTGGGTGAGCTTGGCAACGGTGATGGTGGCTGCGGGGAGGAAAAATACTAGTGGATGCTATATTGAGCGGACAACGCTCCATATCCTTCATCTTGTGGGTGAGACCGGATAGTTCGTCCTGCAGCCTTTGAATCTTAGTTTGCAAGCTATCATGAACCCTTAGGGAAGAAGCCAAGTCTGCATGTAGTTGATCAAGTTCCAGTTCTTTAGAGAATAGCTTCTCTTGCAGTACTTCATGTTCTAATTCATGTCCTTTAACCGAAACTAGTTTCCTTTGAAGAGATATATTTTGCTCTGCAAGATCTCTGCCCGTTCCCGAAGCCTCTGCTCCTCCCTGTTCATTCTGTCCATTTCTTTCTCTAAACTTGATCTTAGTTCATTGTTCTGCTCTACCATCCTCCTAGTTCGAATGTCTAGTTCTTTCTCTAAACTTGATCTCAGTTCATTGTTATGCTCTACCATCTGCTCTACCATCCTCCAAGTTCGAATGTCTAGTTCTTTCTCTAAACTTGATTTTAGTTCATTGTTCTGCTCTACCATCTGCTCTACCATCCTCCTAGTTCGAATGTCTAGTTCTTTCTCTAAACTTGATCTCAGTTTATTGTTCTGCTCTACCATCCTCCTAGTTCTAATCCTAGTTCTAATGTCTAGTTTTAACTTAGCCCATTTCACTTTGGCTAAGGACCTACAGAGAGAGAGAGAGAGATAATAAAACAACTAGAGATAAAGTGTAATGAATTTAACTCAATAAAAGGATTCTTATCCGTGAAAGAGATAATAAAACAACTTACACTATCAATAAATCCTCGAGTATTTGAGAGCCATCCTGACTCATTTCGCCTGGAGATGGTGCCTTCCCCTTGCTGGAAGATAGAGGAGCTGTAGATGTTGGGTTGCTGCTCGTGCTGTCGGGCATTTGAGAGCCATCCTGACTCATTTCGCCTGGAGATGGTGCCTTCCCTTTGCTGGATGGTGCCTTCCCTTTGCTGGAAGATTTGCTTGGAGATGGTGCCTTCCCCTGGTTGGAAGATTCGCCTGGAGATGGTGCCTTCCCCTTGCTGGAAGATATTGTAGACGTTGGGTTGCTGCTCGAGGATAGTGTAGACGTTGGGTTGGTGCTCGTGCTATCGGATGTTGAAGATAAAAATAAATTAAAAAACCACTTCAAGAACCACCTCATATTTGAAACCTGATATGAGGCACAGAAATATCTTCCAAAAGTCCGATTGGCTTAAGTGGATGGAATGAATTTTTCTCTCGCTTTTAATGTTGTCGAAAGGGAGGAGAAGGTGAGAGTACGAAGGAAAGCGGCGGTGATGACTCATATTTACAATTATAATCTTACCATATTTTTCAAGTTATGGGCCATTATGAACGATGAATATGGAGATGTTTTCCATTTAAAAATCAATAAACAAAAGTTTCTCTTTTCTCCTTTAAAATTTCAACCTTATTACGGGATATGGGAATGGTTACTTGTGGCTGAAGATATCTTAAACAGTTTGTTGCTCATTAATTCCAACCATGCTTAAATAGTTTGTTGCTCATTAATTCCAACCATGCTCCATCCTCTCTCCATGAATTGGGGCGAGGAATCGTATTACTGGATATGGGAATAGTTACTTATGGCTGAAGATATCTTAATCATACGCTATGGGAACGGTTACTTATGGCTGAAGATATCTTAATCATACGCTAACAGTTTGTTGCTCATTAATTCCAGCCATTCCCCTTTCCTTTTTTGTTTTTGGTTTCTTATTCACACGAGAGATAATCTTGCGGAAAAATAGAAGTAGGGGAGCTGGCGATTCCAAGCCAGGCTTTTAAGGGTTTAGGAGCGAGCTAGGAAGGCATCTTATTTTCTAAGATCATGGAACAGAATTTGAACCAATTAAGTTTTTGGTCCATAGACATGGCCTTCCGAGAATTCTGCAGCGGCTTGGGCATTCATCAGCGGTTCACCTCTATGGGGCACCCCCAGACCAATGGCGCAGCCGAGGTGACCAATCGCACTATCCTCCAAGGACTTAGAGCTCGCCTAGATGGCTGCAAGGGGCGCTGGGTAGAAGAGCTCCCCAGCGTATTATGGGCATACCACACGACACCACGAGCCCCCACAGGAAAAACTCCTTTCATCCTGGTCTTTGGGACCGAGGCAGTCATTCCAGTCGAGATAGGTGTCCCCAGTCCCCGGACAGAGCTATACCACGAAGAGAACAACCCAAATCAACTGCAAGCCGATCTAGATCTAGTGGAAGAGTTGCGGGACCAAGCACAACTTCGCATGGCGGCCTTCCGCCAACGAGCGGCCAGATACTACAACACTCGAGTACAGCCCAAGACATTCCGCCCGGGAGACCTCGTTCTGAAATGAGCTGAAGTATCAAAGCCGACGGAAGGAGGCAAGCTAGCACTGAGATGGGAAGGACCGTTCCGCATCAAAAAAGTTCTTCACCACAGGGCGTACAGAGTTGAAGAACTAGATGGAAAATCGCTTCCACACACTTGGAACGCCGACAACTTACGCTGGTATTATCAGTAATATGCTACTTTCGTTAATTTGAACCCGCTTGACAGATAGCTCTTCAAAGTCTTTTCATTGCTTCCTCGAATGGTTGTTCTGTTCAACAAAGACCGACCTCCATGTAGGCACAGAAGACCGACCTCCGCGTCGGCACCAAAAAGCCCTGGCCAGCCATATACAAAGACCGGCCTCCACGTCGACAACAAAGACCAACTCCGCGTCGGTAATAAGACCGGCCTCCGCGTCGGCAATAAAGACCGACTCCGCGTCGGCACCAAAGACCGACTCTGCGTCGGCAACAAAGACCGACTCCGCGTCGGCAACAAAGACCGGCTCCGCATCGGCATCAAAGATCGGCTCCGCGTTGGCATCAAAGACCGGCTCTGCGTCGGCACCAAAGACCCACGAAGGCAAACAGCTGCAAAAAAGTTAAGTATACTACACTGAGAAAAAAGTTTCTTTTCATTAGTGTCTGGATGCGTTACAGGAAAACCGTCAAAGACTGACTCCGCATCGGCACCAAAGACCGACTCCGAGTCGGCACCAAAGACCGACTCCGCATCGACAACAAAGACCGACTCCGCGTCGGCACCTCAAGACCGGCTCCGTGTCGGCACCCTCAAGCTCAAGACCTGCAAATTCCAATCAACAGAGTTTCCTAGGGGGGCAGATCAACCCTGCAGAAGGAGACCAATTTCTTTAAAGAAAAAGGCACCTGAGCCTGGTCCAAGCACCCTCTGGTCACCCTCCGGGGTTCGAAAGGTTCTCGACGGCCTCAACTTTGCCTCAACGGCTAACTGATGAGCATCCCCCCCAAAAAAAGTTAGCGTACGCTGCCCCCAGTGGTGGGCGTGAGGTAATCAATTTGCCTCCAAAAAATTTCTTGAAGTTCTACACTCCTTTCACTTAGTTGATGCAGGGCACGCAAGCTCAAGGAGTGTGGGGGGAATTTGATGGAGAAAGTTGACCCCATGGAGAATAAAAAAAAAATTTTGGACGGCCCCAAAGGCCGACAGCTCCAAGACCGGCAACCCCAAGGCCGGCACCTCGAAGACCGTTGGTCCCAAAGGCTGACACCTCCAAGATCGGCACCTCCAAGGCCGGCACCTCCAAGACCGGCATCCCCAAGGCCGGCACCTCGAAGACCGTCGGTCCCAAAGGCCGACACCTCCAAGACCGGCACCTCCAAGGCCGGCACCTCCAAGGCCGGTACCTCCAAGACCGGCACCTCGAAGACTGTCGGTCCCAAAGGCCAACACCTCCAAGACCGGCACCTCTAAGGCCGGCACCTCCAAGACCGGCACCCCCAAGGCCGGCACCTCCAAGACCGTCGGTTCCAAAGGCCGATAGCTCCAAGACCGGCACCTCCAAGGCCAGCACCTCGAAGACCATCGGCCCCAAAGGCCGAAACCTCCAAGACCGGCACCTCCAAGGCCGGCACCTTCAAGACCAGCACCCCAAAGGCCGGCACCTCGAAGACCGTCGGGCCCAAAGGCAGACAGCTCCAAGACCGGCACCTCCAAGGCTGGCACCTCCAAGATCGGCACCCCCAAGGCCGGCACCTCGAAGACCATTGATCCCAAAGGCCGATAGCTCCAAGGCCAGCACCTCGAAGACCATCGGTCCCAAAGGTCGACACCTCCAAAGCCGATAGCTCCATGGCCGACAGCTCCAAGGCCGAGAGCTCCTTAGCCGAGAGCTCCATGGCCGACACCTCCAAGCTACCAAGCTCCCTCGCCTTTAACAGTGCCATGCAAGTGAACAGAGCCTTGTACGTGAACAGTGCCATGCAAGCTCATCCAAGGGCATAAGCAGGGCCACGCAAGCACTCCATACTCGTCACACTATGAGGGATAGTTGGCTTTAACTCAACATCGTCCCTCTCCCCCCAACGGTTGTACCTTGGGACCCACACAACCCACGAGATGAGAAATCGTGAGCTTAATGTCACACGGTACAGTGCACTCCGCCCGTCTCGGTCTCGGCATCGGTCTCGGTCTTGCCATCGGTCTCAGCAACGGCGTCAGCGTCGACTTCGGCAATGGCCCACTTCGACACGGCATCGGTCTCAGCAACGGCGTCGGCATCGACCTCCGCATGGCCTTGGGCCCATCTCCTCCGTGGCCTACCTCGATCTTGGTGTCGGCAATAGCCCGCTTCGACACGGCGTCAGTCTCGGCAATGGCATTGGCATCGACCTCCATGCGGCCTTGGGCCCATCTCCTCTGTGGCCCACCTCAATCTCGGTGTCGACCATGGCCCGCTTCGATGCGGCACCGGTCTCGGTCTCGGCATCGGCCTCGATAGCAGAGGCCAACAAGCGTCCGCTTGCTGCAAGGAATTCCACGTGGCTTTACCAGGATCACGGGTGGTCACCAAATATTACGAACCGGCAATTACTAAGGTCACGGATGGTTTCCAAAAAATTAAGAGGCGTACTTATGACATACGTTTAGACGCCCACCTACGAAGAACGGAAGATATTACTCGGCCGTTACCAATGAAGGGTAAGAGGGACCCCGAACAGGTATATAAAGACCCCAATCCCCCAACGAGGAAGGGGGGGAAGAAAACTCAATCTCTACTTTCTCATCAAAAAATTCTACTGTTCTACAAGTCACTAACTTGGGCATCGGAGGGTCCCCACCGGAATTAGCGGTCCGGGACTTTTCTTGTAGGCCCCCGAAAGGAGACGGTGACCCTTCTACATCCTCAAAGGTCTGCAGAGATCTCAGCTCGCCCAGCGCTCATCAAAAGTGATTTGACAGCAACAACCCCCTTGCTCACGCCGGTGGTGCCGGAAGAGTAGAGGAGCCCCGCCACATCGGTCTGCCGGATGGGAGGCGGTGTGAAGTCCGAACTCGCATGCGCGGTGATCAATTCGGAGAAGTAGGTGATGGGGAGGTGGGTGGAGGGGGATAAAGGCGTGTCTTTGGGGCCGAGGATGACGGCGGGGAGGCCCAAGGGGGCGACCTTGGGCCAGAGCTGGGGGATGGTGATGACGAGCTTGGGACGGCGGTCTTTAGCCTGCTTGGAGAGCTCGGCGATGGTGTAGAGGGGGTTGGTGGTGGTGGCGATGGCACCGAGGGAGAGGACAACGAGGAAGCAGGCGGGAAGCGGAGGGAGTTAGGGGACAAGATGAGGACGACGTCTCCCTTAGCAATGCCGAGGGATCCGGGCGGATGGAGCGGTAGACACAGGCCGTAGCCCTAGACGCTTCATTTTATTTTATTTTTTTGTCCCACATCGGTGGTGTACAAAATGTTGTTATGCTTTAACTAAACCAAGGCTCGTATATTTTAATAGCCGGGCTCAGTAATGTGGGCCTATAACCCGAGTGGGGGCAACCGGGCTTAGTAGCGTGAGCCTGTAACCCAAGCGGGGCTATCGGGCCCGAGCGGGGGTGAAGGTTGTTTGGACGATTGTTGTCGGTTGTTGTGTTCCATTTACGGTCGAGCCAATGCATTATGGTCGAACCTTCGTTATCGGTTGTTGTGCCTCTATGTGCTCCGTGAATGTTAAATGCAACCATTTACGGTCGAGCCTTCATTACCGGTTGTTGTGCCTCTATGTGCTCCGTGAATGTTCGAGCGTTCATTCAAGTCTTCGTTATCGGACAAACATCCTTTTATTGTTATTTTTTTTACAATTATGTTTTCTAGATTTTTATTTATTTACAACTATTTTTTGGATGACAACCTCGTTTTTATTTATTTATTTACAACTATGTTTTTCCGGATGACAACCACGTTAGATCTAGAGTATTATGGGAGGGAAAATGTTTTTATTCTTCTCCGCGGTGGCAGCCTTCTCCCCTGCGGCCCGGACCTCCTCCTCAGCGCTTTGGAGCCGCCTGGTCAGCTCCTCAGCCTTCTCCCCCACGGCCCGGGCCTCCTCCTCGGCACTGCGGAGCCACCTGGTCAGCTCCTCAGCCTTCTCCCCCACAGCCTGGGCCTCCTCCTCGGCACTGCGGAGCCACCTGGTCAGCTCCTCAGCCTTCTCCCCCGCAGCCCGGGCCTCCTCCTCGGCAATGCGGAGCCGCCTGGTCAGCTCCTCAGCCTGTGCTGCAGCAGCCTTTGATCTCTCTGAGGCCAACTCCATCTTGGCCTCGGCTGCAACAGTTCGGCTCTCCATCTCCTTTAGATGGCCGACGAGGCTCTCCTCGCGGGCTTGGATTGATCCCAATGGTTGGATTGATAATCGCCGATCGGGATCATGGCTTGGATCGATCGCAACCATCAGATCGTCTCCGATCTCGGATGGATCACAACGTCCGATCGGTCGTGGCCGATCGGGATCAGGGCTTGGATCGATCGCAACCGTCGGATCGTCGCCGATCGGACGGATCGCAACGGTCCGAGATCGGTCGTGGCCGATCGGGATCAGGGCTTGGATCGATCGCAACCGTCGGATCGGATCTTGATCGCGGTCGATCGATCGCCGATCGGGGCTTGGATTGATCAGGATCGTCTCCGATCGGATGGATCGTCGGATCGATCGATCGGGATCAGGGCTTGGATCGATCGCAACCGTCGGATCGTCGCCGATCGGACGATTGCAACGGTCCGAGATCGTCGCCGATCGGGATCAGGGCTTGGATCGATCGCAACCGTCGGATCATCGCCGATCGGATAGATCAACGTCCGAGATCGGTCGTGGCCGATCGGATCAGGGCTTGGATCGATCGCAACCGTCGGATCGTCGCCGATCGGACGGATTGCAACGGTCCGAGATCGTCGCCGATCGGGATCAGGGCTTGGATCGATCGCAACCGTCGGATCATCGCCGATCGGATGGATCGCAACGTCCGGATCGGTCGTGCCGATCGGGATCAGGGCTTGGATCGATCGCAACCGTCGGATCGTCGCCGATCGGACGGATCGCAACGGTCCGAGATCGGTCGTGGCCGATCGGGATCAGGGCTTGGATCGATCGCAACCATCGGATCGATCGATCGTTCGATCGATCGGATCGTGGCGATCGATCGCCGATCGATCATCAGATCGGATCGATCGCAACCGTCGGATCGATCATGCCGATCGGATCGGGATCAGGCTTGGATCGATCGCAACCGTCGGATCGTCGCCGATCTCGGACGGATCGCAACGGTCCGAGATCAATCGTGGCCGATCGGGATCAGGCTTGGATCGATCGCAACCATCGGATCGTCTCCGATCGGATGGATCGCAATCGTCGAATCGATCATCGCCGATCGGGATCATGGCTTGGATCGATCACAACTGTCGGATTGTCTTCAATCGATCATCGCCGATTGGGATCATAGCTTGATTGATCGCAACCGTCGGATCATCGCCGATGGGATAGATCGCAACCGTCGGATCGATCATCGCCGATCAGGATCATGGCTTGGATCAATCGCAACCATCGGATCATCTGCGATCGTATTGATCGCAATAGTCCAATCGATCATCGTCGATCGGGATCATGGCTTGGATCGATTGCAACTGTTGGATCGTCGCCGATCGGATGGATCGTGTTGGCCCAGATGGCAACCCAAAAGGGGGGGGGTGAATTGGGTTCTTTAAAAAATTTAACTTTTTCTTTAAAAGCTATTGGCTTTAAGATAAATGAAATTGAATACAATGCAAATATAAAGCACAAACAAGGAGATAGAGATAGAGATAATAGAAGCACGGCAAACACAAGGATTTTATAGTGGTTCGGTGTATCCAACACCTACGTCCACTCCCAAGATTCACTTGGGTCCACACTATAATCGACTTGATTACAGTCGAGTTGTTTTCCAAGATCACAACTCACAACTTGTTGTTTTACCCGGGATCACAACGAACCCAGCCGGTTTTCCGGGCTCACCAGCACAAAACCCTAAACTCAAGCTAAACTAGCTTGACCCGAGGTATACAACCTCCACTAGTTTAATCCCCCTGATTGAACCAGTAAAAACAAGAAAGAATAATGTTTAAGATACAAGACAGCTCCTTAAATGAGCAAATATTCAAATAAATGAACAAGGTTTAGAAAAGCCTGTTTGAAGTGGATTGGATTTGAGCTTTTCTTCTTTTCTTCTTTTCCTCTTCTCTTTGGAGATGTTGAATCAGGCCTCAGCTTTGATTCATTGCAAACGTTGCAGATGAGAAGTTGGAAAATCTTCAAAACAGAGCCTTTTCCCTTTTTGTGAATCCTTTGATTTTTTAAACTTTGAACGCTTGGATTCTTCTTTGAGCTTTTTGAAGTGGAAGGATTTGAATTTGAGTACTTCTCTCTTGGATTTCAAGCTTAAGATTTGGATATTCTCCCTCTTTTTCTTTTTTCCGTTCTTTTTCGTTCTTATTTTTCAAACGGGTGTTCTCCCCCTTCATATAGATTTCTTTTAATCCATTTTTGGAAGAAAACTAGCAGTTGGAATGTACCTGGAAACAAAATATATCTGTTAGAAGTTAGGTAAAAAGGAAATATTACTGTTAGAGCTGATCTGGCATTTTAAATTTTTGTTCCAAATAGGTTGGAGTCGGCTCCAACTTTTCAGGTGTCGGCTCGAAGTCGTTTATCCAAAAATAGAAAGTTCTGAGTTTGTTGAGGAGTCGGCTCCAAAAAGTTAGGTGTTGGCTCGCCATCGTCAGCTGTCGGCTCCAGAATACTGTGTGTGTCGGCTCCAAGATGCTCAAAAAACAAGCGTTCTGTCCCCGCATCGGAGTCGGCTCTAGACACTATAAGTGTCGACTCCGAAACTCTGGGTGTCGGCTCCGAAACTCTAGGTGTCAGCTCCGGACCATATCAAAATCATAAGAATATTTGACTGGCCATGGGGTCGGCTCCAGGAATTCTAGGTGTCGACTCCAGGTTCTGAAACTTTGAAACTTGAGATTTGCAAATTGATTCAAACTCATTTCTTAATACCTTTAAATCGATCAAATATTTTTAACTGCTGAAACACTTGTCAAATCCATTAGTAATCAAATAAATATACTCAATTCCTTTATTAATCATCAAAATCAATAATTGGATCAACAATCTCCCCCTTTTTGATGATTATAAAAACATTGAGTATATGCAAAGTATTCTTAAATTAAAATTTTCAACAAAGTGATCCTCACAAGCAAGCTCCCCCTGAATAAGGTAGCTCCCCCTGTGAAGTTCAAATTATCAATTGTATCTCCTTATTGCTTTACATATTTATCAATTGTTCTTCATATTTGATACCAATTAAATAAATGCCAATTAAAGCATAGCTAATCAATGCATATACGACAATTAAAGCATAACTAATCAATGCATATACGACATAACTTTCTTCCCCTTTTTTGTAATCAACAAAAAGATAAAGAAAAGTTAAGTCAAAAGATAAGATTGATAGATCAAAAGATAATTTCATTTCATTGAAGTCAAGTGTTACAAAAAGAAAGAAACTATACTTTCATTACATCAAGTTTAAACTTCATTACATCAAAAGCTAAACTTTCATTACATCAAGACATTAAGCAACATAAAAACTACAAGTTGGTTCTAATGATTCTTGTCAAATGATCTAGAATCTTATGCATTCCATCACTCTGAGTGGCTACAAATTCTTTCAACCTTCTATCAACAAAAAGAGCAAGCAGTCATGATTTTATCTTGAAGCTCTGCATTGCACTTTGAATAGGTCTCAGAATCTCCACATATGTCTTTAAGTTCTTCAAATATATTCTTCAAATCACTACTTAAAGATCCAGTAGAAGAGCTAAGAGAAGATTCTATTTTGGTAATTCGATCATCTAAGGAATAAAGTGTTTCTTTAAGATTCAGAAAATGATTGTCAAACTCAGTCTTCAGTTCATCCTTCTGAGCAGCAAGCAATCCTTTGAGTTGCTCCATTTGAAGGTCTAAAAATCCAACTGATGAAGAGGATGGCTGAACATGAATTTGAGCAGGCACAGGGACAGGAACTGGACTCCTCGGCTGCGGTGAGGGAACCCTCATAGACGGACCAGCCTCACAAGGTGCAGAATGTCTAGGCTCAGGGGCTCTCTCATCCAAGATACCTTTCCTTTCCCATTGCTCGTTCACCTTAACAAATCCCATCCTATGCAAAGTGGCCAAACTGTAATAGTCAGTGTGTCTCAGGTTCTTGGAGGGTTCATTGTCCAAAATTACAACCCCTTGGCTTCTAAATACCATAGTTAAAACCATGCCATAGGGTAGTGACGATCTTCTCTTCCCTCCGGCCTTGGCCATATAGAATATCATCATAGCAGCTAAATTAATAGGTTGACCGGTCAAAATACTGTCCATCACAACAATGTCCCGCTCGGAGACATACTCAAAATGTCTGGTCTTTGGGAACAAAATTCTGCTGCAAATTTTGTGTAGCAATCTTAATTCCAAGGGCAACTAGTTAGCCCTAATTTCGTCAAATTCTTCAACATCTCTCCCTAACATCCTTGATAGGGCCGCTGATCTTTCACTGTGCACATCGGCTGCTAATCTGGTAATGGGGATGCTAAGAGATTGCCTAATTTTTTAAATGTAAGATGAATTTGTTTGCCTCTAACAGAGCTCACTAAACCGCCATCACCTCTCGATAAATTAAAGTAAAATTCTTTCACTAAAGCTGGGTAAGTAGGAACATCAAGAGAACAAACTCTATCCCATCCAAGCTCCTTGAGTTGATTACCAATCGAAAAACCCTCAGATTGAAAGAACTCAAAGTCAACTTTCCTACCCATTGTGATTACCCTCCCTGCTAGGGTATCTACCTGAGGTGAAGTGGTGTTGGAATTGTCTAAATCGGTGGAGGAATCCTCGCTTGGAGATGACTCGCGAACGGGTCGCCTCACGGAGCATTTTCCGGTCACCATAGGCACTCCAATCACCGAACCTCTCCTCTTAGGTGCCATTGGATCCTTAGGAAAGCTTGGATAGAGTGGAATTAGAGATGGGGAGGCTTTGAGAGAGTTTTGGAGAAATTTGGTGGAGGATTCGAAGAGTTATGAAATGACGAGGTGTCGACTCTGCCCTAATAAATCGATTTTGGATTCCCAGGTATCGACTCCCGTAAAGTCTGGTGTCGACTCCAAATCGCTAACACAGTCAGCGCTTGAGCTGGAGTCGGCTCCACTTATACGGGTGTCGGCTCCAAGGTCAGGGACCGAGAGCGACACAGACAAAGGTGTCGACTCCTCATTCTGAGGTGTCGACTCCAATGACAATTTCAGAGAAAAATGATTGAGATTCAAACAACTGAAACTTGTCAAAATAGATTTGATAAAATCTTGATAGAATTTTGGAGTATGAAGAATCAAGTTACTCCGATGACTAGATAATTTGTCCTTAAAATTATGAAAGGAATATCAAGAAATTAATATAGATCTAGAAAGTCATTTATTAAAGTATCAAAATCAATCCAAAGGGTCACATATTCCTAATTCACCTCTAAGATAACAAAATATCTCTTCACTCAAGGGTTTTGTAAATATATCAGCTAATTGTTCTTCAGTATTAACATATTCAAGATAAATTTCATTATTAGCTACATGTTCTCTTATAAAGTGATATTTAATTTCAATATGTTTTGTTCTTGAATGTTGAATTGGATTTTTAGTTAAATTTATTGCACTTGTGTTATCACATCTAATTGGAGTTTTGTCAAGTGATATGTCGTAATCTTCAAGTTGTCTCTGAATCCAAAGGATTTGAGCATAGCAACTTCCAGCTGCAACATATTCTGCTTCAGCAGTAGATAATGCAACCGAATTTTGCTTTTTGCTAAACCAAGAGATTAAGTTACTACCTAAGAATTGACATACTCCACTTGTGCTTTTTTTATCTAATTTACATCCAGCATAGTCAGAGTCAGAATATGCAATCAAGTTTAATGTTGAGTCTCTAGAATACCATAAACCTACATTTTTAGTTTCACTTAAATATCTTAAGATTCTTTTTACCGCAATTAAGTGAGATTCTTTAGGTTCAGATTGAAATCTAGCGCATAGACATACAACAAACATTATATCTAGTCTACTAGCTGTTAAGTAAAGAAGAGATCCGATCATACCTCTGTAACCTTTTTGATCTACTTTCTTACCATCTTCATCTTTGTCCAGCTTGCATGAAGGACTCATAGGAGTTCCAAGTGGTTTGATTGACTCCATTCCAAATTTCTTGAGTAGTTCTTTTGTGTATTTGGCTTGATTGATGAAAATTCCTTCTTTGCTTTGCTTGATTTGAAGTCCTAGGAAGAAGTTGAGTTCTCTCATCATGCTCATTTCAAACTCACCGTGCATCAACTTAGCAAATTCTTGACATAATAAATTGTTAGGCGGCCCCTACTTCTCCAAGCAAGTCGACCCCGGCACTTTCCAGCCGTGGAAAGTGCCGGGGCCACCTAGCTTGGAGACTAGGGGGCAGGCTAGAAGATGCCGGGGCCGGCTGGGTAGTGCCAGGGCCGCCTAGCTTGGAGATGTAGGGTGCCGGCTAGAAAGATGCCGGGGCCGGTGGGAAGTGCCCGGGCCGGCTGGGAAGTGTCGGGGCTGCCTATCTTGGAGACGTAGGGGGCCGGCTAGGAATATGCCGGGGCCGCTTGGGAAGTGCCGGGGCTGCCTAGCTTAGAGACGTAGGGGGCCAACTAGGAAGTGCCGGGGCCACCTGGGAAGTGCCGGGAACCGCCTGGCTTGTAGATGTAGGGGGCCGGCTAGGAGAGTGCCGGGGCCGACTAGGAAGTGTCGGGGGCCGCCTAGCTTGTAGACGTAGGGGTAGGATAGGAGAGTGCCGGGGCCGATTGCGAGGTGCCGGGGCTGCCTAGCTTGGTGACGTAGGGGGCCGGCTAGGAGAGTACCGGGACCGACTGGGAGGTGCCAGGGCCGCCTAGCTTGGAGACGTAGGGGGCCGGCTAGGAGAGTGCCGGGGCTGACTGGGAGGTGCCGGGGCCGCCCAGTTTGGAGACGTAGGAAAATACCGGGGCCGCCTGGCTTGGAGGTGCTGGCTTTGGAGGTGTCGGCCTTGGAGGTGTCGGCCTTTGGGGTCATCGATCTTGGAGCCGTCGGTCTTGCAGGTGTCGGCCTTTGGGGCCGTCGGTCTTGGAGCCATCAAAAAAAATTTATTTTTATGGGGTCAATTGGCCCCATCAGCCGGCATGTCTGATTTGGCACAATAAGGCATTTCTCTCAAAAGCGAAAGAAGCAAACAGATCAAGTCACAAAGACATTTCGAGAAAAAAGACTTTATCATTAACTATGAAAGAGAGGTACAAAGGTGAGAAGCTTAGGCAAAAGGTTTCTTCATTGATAGTTAAAGATGAGTACAAAATTAGGCCCAAGACCAGTTACATAAATAAAAAGGAAATACAATTCAAGGCTCGCTGGGGCCAGGCTTCCCCTCCTCCTCCTTCTCTGCCGGCACCTCGTCGGGATCCCCAGGCTGAATGCCTTCAAGTTCGGCGATGTCAATCTCGAGGGCTGCGGAGACTTTCACCTTGCACATCTCGAAGCCCTGAAAGTAGGCGTCAAGGCTGGCTTCGAGGACCTCCTGCCTGAACTCCGGCGAGGCCTTAAACTTGGAAACGGCCTCCCCCACCTCGACTTCGACCCGCTGCGCCTTGGTCTCGGCTTCCGCGGCGTGGGCACTGGCTTCGTCAGCACAGGCCACCACGCCGGCCTTCTCCAAAACCGCTTCCACTGCCGCCTTCTCCGTGGCAGCGGCCTTCTCCCCTGCGGCCCGGGCCTCCTCCTCGGCGCTTTGGAGCCGTCTGGTAAGCTCCTCGGCCTTCTCCCCCGTGGCCCGGGCCACCTCCTCGGCGCTATGGAGCCGCTTGGTCAGCTCCTCGGTCTGCGCCACGGCGACCCTCGACCTTTTCAAGGCCCCGGCACTTTCTAG
The DNA here is from genome assembly GCA_900491605.1 of Calamus simplicifolius. Classification (NCBI taxonomy): domain Eukaryota; kingdom Viridiplantae; phylum Streptophyta; class Magnoliopsida; order Arecales; family Arecaceae; genus Calamus; species Calamus simplicifolius. Next base: position 140,414 of record UESW01004782.1, read on the forward strand.
CCGGCCACGGCATCTTCCTAGCCGACCTCTATGTCTCCAAGCTAGGCGGCCCCGGCACTTCCCAGCCGGCCATGGCTTGTTCAAGTTAGGCGGCCCCAGCATCTTCCCAGGCAGCCCCTCCTCCAAGGTAGCCGGCCCCGGCACTTCCCAGCCGGCCCCGGCGAGTCCAAGCTAGGCATCACGGCAACTCCCAGGTGGCCATGGCACCTTCCTAGCCGGTCCCCTACATCTCTAAGCTAGGCGGCCCCGACGCCTTCTCCACGTCTCCAGTCCCTCGAGTCGGCCAAGGCCATCCCCGGCCGGCCCGACTCGGCCCCGGCGTCTTCAGTCCCGCCTAGTCGGCCAAGGACATCCCCGGCCAGCCTGACTCGGCCCCGGCATCTCCAGTTCCGGTGAGTTGGCCAATGCCATCCCAGGCCGGTTCGACTTGGCCCCGGCGTCCCCTGTTCCGCCGAGTCGGCCAAGGCCATCCCTGGCCGGACCTTCTCAGCCCTGGCGTCTCCAATTCCTCCTATTCGGTCCCGCCCCAGCACTGCCTTGCCAGCGGGACGTGCCCCAAGAATGGCCGAATCCGACTTGGAGATGCCGAGGCCGTGAGTGGCCGACTCGACAGACTTGGAGATGCCAGGGCCGAGAAGGGTCGTCTAGGAATGGCCTTGGCAACTCGGCGGACATGGAGACGCCTGTGCCAAGAGGGGCCGATCAGCGGGTTTGGAGACGCCAGGGCCGAGAAGGTCCGGCCAGGAATGTCCTAGGCCGATTCGGCGGACTTGGCGGACATGGAGACGCCGGGCCGAGAAGGGCTGGCCAGGAATGGCCTGGGTCGACTCGGTGGACTTGGAGAGACCGAGGCCGAAAGGTGCCAACTCGGCAGACTTGGAGATGCATGGGCCGAGAGCGGCCACTCGGCTGACTTGGAGGCGCCTGTGCCGAGAAGGGCCGACCAGGGATGGCCTGGGTCGACTCGGCGGACTTGTAGATGCCGGGGCCGAGAGTGGCCGACTCGGCGGACTTGAAGACGCCGAGGCCGAGAGGGGCCGAGATGGAAATGGGCCGCAACAATGCATTGGTTTTGTCGAGATTGCCCCTGTGGCCATATGTGGCTACACCGGCCACATCAGATGCCTCCCCACCTCTAAGCGCTAAGGGCCACTCGTCTGCTACCCTTTGGGCGAAAGGGGTGCGAAATTTTAAAAGAAAATGATGGTTTCTTCTAGTGCGCTTTAAATGGGCAGGTGAGGCGCTTAGTTTCGAGGCGGTGTCTCTTCGAAGATCGCCCATAATCATGCGTTTGGTGGCGATGACGTTGGCACGGACGCTCCGAAGAAAGCTCATTGGAGGATGGGAAAAAGCAAAGACCATCATTAGGAGTTTTAAGGTATCTATACTATAATACAAACATATAAATAACAATCGTTATACTTATAACGTTAAGTCTCCGTTGATGTACTTCATTTTTTATTTTGAACCAACCGCTATGCATGTGTTTATGTTCATATAGGCCTTGTATGCAACCGACACTTGAATCTTTTTCTCCCTGAAAAAATAATGCCATAAGAATCATGACAAGGATTTGTTTCTCTTTGCCCATGTTGAGGGGGTGAGAGCCGTTTGGAGGGAGCCAGATACTAGCTCCAACGACGACTCCTCCGTGAGGGAGAGAGACAAGGATTTGTTCACCCAATTATCCAATTGCCAAATCCCCAATTATAGGGAACTCCTATCTGAGGAGAACCTGATAGAAGCCGAGTTAGCCTCGGTAGCTGGTGAGCCTGAATCCTTTTGTCCTGCCTTTCTATTTGCTGTGTGTTGCCACTGACGTCGGTTGTCTTTTCCTGTGCAGCCATGAGGTTCTCCCCCAGCGAGCTTGAGGCCATCACGAAGCAGAAAAGGCAGACAACCGGTGAGTCATCTAGACCAACGAAGAGGCTCCGAAGGAGGGAGCCGGCTGGGCCAGCCATAGCTCCCACAGCCCCAATGCCCATGGAGGAACCGGCCGAGAGGGAGCCGGTTGCAAGAGTGGCCCAGAGGCCAGACGGGGCCGATGCTAAAGAGGGGGAGATCCCGGCTACCGCCGAAACACCGGTGGTGGTCTTGGATGAAGAGGAAATCCTGCCGCCGCCGACGTGCCCGAGGCGGGGCAGGTTACTGTAGCCGTTGGCCCCCGGCCGCTGCAGAGCCGGGGAGGGAGATTGCTCCCCGCGCTGCCGGTGCGGTGGAGCAGACCGCCAGGGAGGCCCAAGATGGGGCGGAGGCGGCTGTGAAACAAAGGGATGAGCCGGGGCGCTCATCACACCAACCCGTTGGGCACCCAGATCATCCTCGGGCGGAGAGTCTGCAGGAGGGACAGACGCCTGGTCCCACCTGTACGCGGAATGGCGGATGCCGTGCAGGCCTCTCATCTTCTATCGGGAGTCCGAGCCGCCAACTTCGAAGAGGAGATGCAGGGAATGAGCCACTTCGCGCTCCTGGACATGGTCTTGGTCTCCATCGTCCAGGTAGCTCTTGAACTTGCTTCCTTTTCTTGATGTTTTTCTCCTTGTAGCTAACATGTTTCTTTCACTGTAGATTACCAATGGTGCCCTAGGGCTTCGCGAGGCGCTGGCCCAGTCTTCCAACACGTTGGCGAAGGCTCTGGCACGGGTCGATAAGTACCGGAAGGAGAGCATGGTGCATGCCGACAGCCTTGCTCGACTCCGCCAGGAGACCATGGTCCACGAGGAGGGCTACGCTGGCCGCCTAAAGGAGATGGAGAGCCATACCGTTGCCGCCGAGGCCAAGATGGAATTGGCCTTGAAAAGGTCGAGGGCCGCTGCGGCGCAGATTGAGGAGCTGACCAGGCGGCTCCATAGCGCCGAGGAGGTGGCCCGGGCTGCGGGGGAGAAGGCAGAGGAGCTGACCAGACGGCTCCAAAGCACCGAGGAGGAGGCCCGGGCCGCAGGGGAGAAGGCCGCTGCGCGGAGAAGGCGCAGCGGAAGCGGTTTTGGAGAAGGTCGGCGTGGTGGCCTGTGCTGACGAAGCCAGTGCCCACGCCGTGGAAGTCGAGACCAAGGCCTGGGAGGCCGAGACCAAGGCGCAGCGGGTCAAAGTCGAGGCAAGGGAGGCCGTTTCCAAGTTTAAGGCCTCGCCGGAGTTCAGGCAGGAGGTCCTCGAAGCCAGCCTTGATGCCTACTTTCAGGGCTTCGAGATGTGCAAGGTGAAAGTCTCCGCAGCCCTCGAGATTGACATCGCCGAACTTGAAGGCATTCAGCCTGGGGATCCCGACGAGGTGCCGACGGAGAAGGAGGAGGAGGGGAAGCCTGGCCCCAGCGAGCCTTGAATTGTATTTCCTTTTTCTTTATGTAACTGGTCTTGGGCCTAATTTTGTACTCATCTTTAACTATCAATGAAGAAACATTTTGCCTAAGCTTCTCACCTTTGTACCTCTCTTTCATAGTTAATGATAAAGTCTTTTTTCTCGAAATGTCTTTGTGACTTGATCTGTTTTGCTTCATTCGCTTTTGAGAGAAACGCCTTATTGTGCCAAATCAGACATGCTGGCTGATGGGGCCAGTTGACCCCATGAAAAATAAAAAATTTTGGACGGCTCCAAGACCGACGGCCCCAAAGGCCGACACCTCTAAGACCGACGGCTCCAAGACCGATGGCCCCAAAGGTCGACACCTCCAAGGCTGCCACCTCCAAGCCAGGAGGCCCCGGCATTTTCCTACGTCTCCAAACTGGGCGGCCCCGGCACCTCCCAGTCGGCCCCGACACTCTCCTAGCCAGCCCCCTACGTCTCCAAGCTAGGCGGCCCCGGCACCTCCCAATCGGCCCCGACACTCTCCTAGCCGGCCCCCTACGTCACCAAGCTAGTCGGCCCTGACACTCTCCTATCCGGCCCCTACGTCTACAAGCTAGGCGGCCCTCGGCACTTCCCAGTCGGCCCTGGCACTCTCCTAGCCGGCCCCCTACATCTGCAAGCTAGGCGGCTCCCGGCACTTCCCAGGCGGCCCCGACACTTCCTAGTCGGCCCCTTACATCTTCAAGTTAGGCGGCCCCGGCACTTCCTAGGCGGCCCTGGCATATTCCTAGCCGGCCCCCTACGTCTCCAAGATAGGCGGCCCTGGCACTTCCCAGCCGGCCCCGGCACTTCCCAGCCGGCCCTGGCATCTTCCTAGCCGGCACCCTACGTCTCCAAGCTTGGCGGCCCCGGCACTACCCAGCCGGCCCCGGCATCTCCTAGCCTGCCCCCTACATCTCCAAGCTAGGTGGCCCCGGCACTTCCTAGCCGGCCCCGGTACCTTACCAGCCGGCCCCCTAAGTCTCCAAGCTAGGCGGCCCCGGCACTTCCCACGGCTGGGAAGTGCTGGGGCTGACTTGCTTGGAGAAGTAGGGGCCGCCTAACAATTTGTTATGTCAAGAATTTGCTAAGTTGATGCACGGTGAGTTTGAAATGAGCATGATGAGAGAACTCAACTTCTTCCTAGGACTTCAAATCAAGCAAAGTAAAGAAGGAATTTTCATCAATGAAGCCAAATACATAAAAGAACTGCTCAAGAAATTTGGAATGGAGTCAATCAAACCACTTGGAACTCCTATGAGTCCTTCATGCAAGCTGGACAAAGATGAAGATGGTAAGAAAGTAGATCAAAAAGGTTACAGAGGTATGATCGGATCTCTTCTTTACTTAACAGCTAGTAGACCAGATATAATGTTTGCTGTATGTCTATGCGCTAGATTTCAATCTGAACCTAAAGAATCTCACTTAATTGCGGTAAAAAGAATCTTAAGATATTTAAGTGGAACTAAAAATGTAGGTTTATGGTATTCTAGAGACTCAACATTAAACTTGATTGCATATTCTGACTCTGACTATGCTGGATGTAAATTAGATAGAAAAAGCACAAGTGGAGCATGTCAATTCTTAGATAGTAAGTTAATCTCTTGGTTTAGCAAAAAGCAGAATTCGGTTGCATTATCTACTACTGAAGTAGAATATGTTGCAGCTGGAAGTTGTTGTGCTCAAATCCTTTGGATTAAGAGACAACTTGAAGATTACGACATATCACTTGACAAAACTCCAATTAGATGTGATAACACAAGTGCAATAAATCTAACTAAAAATCCAATTCAACATTCAAGAACAAAACACATTGAAATTAGATATCACTTTATAAGAGAACATGTAGCTAATAATGAAATTTACTTGAATATGTTAATACTAAGAACAATTAGCTGATATATTTACAAAACCCTTGAGTGAAGAGAGATTTTGTTATCTTAGAGGTGAATTAGGAATATGTGACCCTTTGGATTGATTTTGATACTTTAAGGAATGACTTTCTAGATCTATATTAATTTCTTGATATTCCTTTCATAATTTTAAGGACAAATTATCTAGTCATCGGAGTAACTTGATTCTTCATACTCCAAAATTATATCAAGATTTTATCAAATCTATTTTGACAAGTTTCAGTTGTTTGAATCTCAATCATTTTTCTCTGAAATTATCATTGGAGTCGACACCTCAGAATGAGGAGTCGACACCTTTGTCTGTGTCGCTCTCGGTCCCTGACCTTGGAGCCGACACCCGTATAAGTGGAGCCGACTCCAACTCAAGCGCTGACTGTGTTAGCGATTTGGAGTCGACACCAGACTTTGCGGGAGTCAACACCTGGGAATCCAAAATCGATTTATTAGGGCAGAGTTGACACCTCGTCATTTCATAACTCTTCGAATCCTCCACCAAATTTCTCCAAAACTCTCTCAAAGCCTCCCATCTCTAATTCCACTCTATCCAAGCTTTCCTAAGGATCCAATGGCACCTAAGAGGATAGGTTCGGTGATTGGAGTGCCTATGGTGATCGAAAATGCTCCGTGAGGCGACCCGTCCGCGAGTCGTCTCCAAGCAAGGATTCCTCCACCGATTTAGACAATCCCAACACCACTTCACCTCAGGTAGATACCCTAGCAGGGAGGATAATCACAATGGGTAGGAAAGTTGACTTTGAGTTCTTTCAATCTGAGGGTTTTTCGATTGGTAATCAACTCAAGGAGCTTGGATGGGATAGAGTTTGTTCTCTTGATGTTCCTACTTACCCAGCTTTAGTGAAAGAATTTTACTTTAATTTGTCGAGAGGTGATGGTGGTTTAGTGAGCTCTGTTAGAGGCAAACGGATTCATCTTACATTTAAAAAATTAGGCAATCTCTTAGTCATCCCCATTACCGGATTAGCAGCCGATGTGCACAGTGAAAGATCAGCGGCCCTATCAAGGATGCTAGGGAGAGATGTTGAAGAATTTGAGGAAATTAGGGCTAACTAGTTGCCCTTGGAATTAAGATTGCTACACAAAATTTGCAGCAGAATTTTGTTCCCAAAGACCGGAGTTTTGAGTATGTCTCCGAGCGGGACATTGTTGTGATGGACAGTATTTTGACCGGTCAACCTATTAATTTAGCTGCTATGATGATATTCTATATGGCCGAGGCCGGAGGAAGAGAAGATCGTTACTACCCTATGGCATGGTTTTAACTATGGTATTTAGAAGCCAAGGGGTTGTAATTTTAGACAATGAACCCTCCAAGAACCTGAGACACAATGACTATTACAGTTTGGCCACTTTGCATAGGATGGGATTTGTTAAGGTGAACGGGCAATGGGAAAGGAAAGGTATCTTGGATGAGAGAGCCCCTGAGCCTAGACATTCTGCACCTTGTGAGGCTGGTCCGTCTATGAGGGTTCCCTCACCGCAGCCGAGGAGTCCAGTTCCTGTCCCTGTGCCTGCTCAAATTCATGTTCAGCCATCCTCTTCATCAGTTGGATTTTTAGACCTTCAAATGGAGCAACTCAAAGGATTGCTTGCTGCTCAGAAGGATGAACTGAAGACTGAGTTTGACAATCATTTTCTGAATCTTAAAGAAACACTTTATTCCTTAGATGATCGAATTACCAAAATAGAATCTTCTCTTAGCTCTTCTACTGGATCTTTAAGTAGTGATTTGAAGAATATATTTGAAGAACTTAAAGACATATGTGAAGATTCTGAGACCTATTCAAAGTGCAATGCAGAGCTTCAAGATAAAATCATGACTGTTGCTCTTTTGTTGATAGAAGGTTGAAAGAATTTGTAGCCACTCAGAGTGATGGAATGCATAAGATTCTAGATCATTTGACAAGAATCATTAGAACCAACTTGTAGTTTTTATGTTGCTTAATGTCTTGATGTAATGAAAGTTTAGCTTTTGATGTAATGAAGTTTAAACTTGATGTAATGAAAGTATAGTTTCTTTCTTTTTGTAACACTTGACTTCAATGAAATGAAATTATCTTTTGATCTATCAATCTTATCTTTTGACTTAACTTTTCTTTATCTTTTTGTTGATTACAAAAAAGGGGAAGAAACTTATGTCGTATATGCATTGATTAGTTATGCTTTAATTATCGTATATGCATTGATTAGTTATGCTTTAATTGGCATTTATTTAATTAGTATCAAATATGAAGAACAATTGATAAATATGTAAAGCAATAAGGAGATACAATTGATAATTTGAACTTCACAGGGGGAGCTACCTTATTCAGGGGGAGCTTGCTTGTGAGGATCACTTTGTTGAAAATTTTAATTTAAGAATACTTTGCATATACTCAATGTTTTTATAATCATCAAAAAGGGGGAGATTGTTGACCCAATTATTGATTTTGATGATTAATAAAGGAATTGAGTATATTTATTTGATTACTAATGGATTTGACAAGTGTTTCAGCAGTTAAAAATATTTGATCGATTTAAATGTATTAAGAAATGAGTGTTGAATCATTTGCAAATCTCAAGTTTCAGAACCTGGAGTCGACACCTAAATTCCTGGAGCCGACCCCATGGCCAGTCAAATATTCTTATGATTTTTGATACGGTCCGAAGCTGACACTAGAGTTTCGGAGCCAACACCCAGAGTTTCGAGTCGACACTTACAGTGCCTGGAGCCGACTCCGATTCGAAGACAGAACGCTTATTTTTTGAGCATCTTGGAGCCGATACACAGTATTCTGGAGCCGACAGCTGACAATGGCGAGCCGACACCTAACTTTTTCGGAGCCGACTCCTCAACGAACTCAGAACTTTCTATTTTTGGATAAACGACTTCGAGCCGACACCTAAAAAGTTGGAGCCGACTCCAACCTATCTGGGACGAAAATTTAAAATGCCAGATCAGCTCTAACGGTAATATTTCCTTTTTACCTAACTTCTAACGGATATATTTTGTTTCCAGGTACATTCCAACTGCTAGTTTTCTTCCAAAAATGGATTAAAAGAAATCTATAAAAGGGGGAGAACACCCGTTTGAAAATAAGAACGAAAAGAACGGAAAAAGAAAAAGAGGGAGAATATCCAAATCTTGAGCCTAAAATCCAAGAGAGAAGTACTCAAATTCAAATCCTTCCACTTCAAAAAGCTCAAAGAAGAATCCAAGATGTTCAAAGTTTGAAAAATCAAAGGATTCACAAAAAGGGAAAAAGCTCTGTTTTGAAGATTTTCCAACTTCTCATCTGCAACGTTTGCAACGAATCAAAGCTGAGGCCTGATTCAACATCTCCAAAGAGAAGAGGAAAAGAAGAAAAGAAGAAAAGCTCAAATCCAATCCACTTCAAACAGGCTTTTCTAAACCTTGTTCATTTATTTGAATATTTGCTCATTTAAGGAGATGTCTTGTATCTTAAACATTATTCTTTTTTTTTTACTGGTTCAATCAGGGGGATTGAACTAGTGGAGGTTGTATACCTCGGGTCAAGCTAGTTTAGCTTGAGTTTAGGGTTTTGTGCTGGTGAGCCCGAAAAACCGGTTGGGTTCGTTGTGATCCCGGGTAAAACAACAAGTTGTGAGTTGTGATCTTGGAAAACAACTCGACTGTAATCAAGTCGATTATAGTGTGGACCCAAGTGAATCTTGGGAGTGGACGTAGGTGTTGGATACACCGAACTACTAAAAGTCCTTGTGTTTGTCGTGCTTCTATTATCTCTATCTCTATCTATTGGGAATTGTATCCTAAAGCCAATCATTTGATGATTGTGCTGATGTAAATTGTATATAAATTGATATATTAATAAAAGTTATTTGGCAGTTTATTCATTACAAGAACATCTTCTTAATACTCCTAAAAGTATGAAGCCCTTAGGATCTTCCTCACGATAAAGGAGGATTTATCTTAGAAGGTCCTTAAAAGAGTTCGCGACCAAATGATATACTATGACAGGGCCATAGTACTATCAATTATAGGACGTTGTATATCATTTTTGTTGGTTATCCTCTTAACCAAGGAGTGTAGAGACACTGGTATGACATACAGGTGAAAGTGTAGGAGTACATTTCACCGAACGTGACTCATTTTCGAATACTCTGCTATCAAGAGTTAATCCGAGAAGATATAGGTATAAGTATCCTTCAGACCTGAAGATCACAACCAATGGCTTACAAGCAACTCATTGTACTTAGGTGCCGGACCACCTGGATTTCTAATCTAGCTACGAAAGGTTACTGGGTGCAGTCAAGTACTTGTGGTAGTCAGTTGTGGATCAAGATGGAATTTGACCTATCCAATTAAAAGGAGAAATGCTTGTGTTTCAATTTAGCAAGACCTTGGCCAAGGCACTTCATGTGAAAGTCACATGATCACTAAAGTTGAAATCACTTTATGGATTTGCTATTTAGAGTTGACAGGCTCTTAAGCCATCCTTAGCATTTGTGGTCAAGAGGATGAATTATACGGTAACTGTTTCTTAGGGTTCTTGGAGTTTGCTCGGCAACTCTTCGACCTATCCGGACGTCGGGTTCCATTGCTAGATGGGCACATCGATTAGTATAGAAAGTTGTTTCTATGCTACCGGCTTAGGTTCGAACCTAGAGAGTCACACGCATAGAAGTTTCCTAGGATGATCTATTTGCTGATCAACGATTGAGAATCGTATATGATTTAATTAATCAATTTGATTGATTGAATTATCTCAATTGGGTTAAGTACAATTGAATAAGATTCAATTGGTTTAAGTCTATTAGAAGTACAAGTCAATTTCAAATATTGATTTGAAATTAGACTTGATTTGAATTTAAATAGATTCAGGACTAGCCAAATTTGATTTGGGCTTGGACCATGATCTATGTGGGTTAAGTCAAATAAATTCAGATCAGAACCCAAACCTCTCGAATATGGATCTCATATGATGAGATGGCTAAAATCTCATCTCATGAGATAGAATTTAATGCATGACATTTATTTACCGAACGTCGGATTTATCCCTCGTCTCTTTGGTTTTCTCTGAACGATGGAACTAAATCAAACGCCGTGACTCCTTGGTTTTCTCCGAACATCGAAATTAAACCAAGCGCCGCGCTTCGGCATCTCTTCGCTTTTGCCAAACGACGGATTCTTAAATGTCAGAATTAAATGTCAAGGCTAAATCGAGACTATAAATAGAGGGCATTCCCTTACCAGAGAATACATAACAAAAATAGAACAACAATACACGATTTGTCATGGATTGTAATTCTAAATTGTCGTGGATTGTAATTCTAAAATGTTAGAATAGAAAATCCTGGTGATTCTGGTGTTAGCGGAAGCCTGGTGGATCTTGGAGGAAGATTCAAGTGAGGATTCAAGATCAGCAAAGCTATTTTTCCGCGAGCTAGCACTCCCGGAAATCCGATCATTCGGGGCATTTCTGATCATTTGGATACGCATGACGATACTAGAGGCCGGACGATTGAACGGCTGCAGAGCAATAAGGATTTACCTACTATTCTTAAGGTAAGTGATTTGATCCCTAGATCTTAAGGCAGATTCAAGATAATAGTATGACTAGTCATCTTGAAGATCAAGATATGATCTTGATGTTTTTATATGCATATTTTAGATCAAACGATCCTAATATATAGGCAAAGATATGATCTTGATGCATGTTAGATAGATTAATATGTAATCTTTAATTTTTGCATTGATAATTGTTATCAATTTTTAAAATATGCATGCCTCGAAGACTATTTCTCCCTACAAATGGTATCAGAGCATGGTTTCGTTAATGATCTAATTTATTGCATGTAAATTAATATTCTCATTAATTATGTAATTATGGCTAAAACTTATCACAAGGCCATATGGTCACAGGTGGATTGAAAATCCGAATTACCCATTCAATGAGGTATTCTGTGACATATTGCCGTGCATTGTTTTATCATTGATGCTTTATTTAAAGAAAATTTAAATTATGCTTTGGCATCAAAACATAGATTACACACACTCTCAAAAGATATTTTATATTTGATACATATTGATGTTGTATAAAACCATAATATTTGCATGTTTAGTATAAAAACATAGATATGATATATGATGGCATGATGTCTATGTTATAAAACATACAAATATTTATGAGAGTTTTATTTGAATGTCAAATATTATTCATAATCTTTTTAGATATGATCTAAATATAGGAATTATGAGTAGTAACATTATGCTTGATTGAAATATATGACATGTTAACATGAAATATATTTAATCATTTGGGTTAGCTAAATCGGGTCCATAAAGGGTTAGACCCTAAGGTTTAAATCAACTGGACTAAAAGAGTATTTGTTCAAATCTAATTAGATTAGGTTAAGAATGCTCTAAATCAAACAATAGTTGTAGTTGATCATGTCCTTCTCTTTGATTAAACCAAATGGAAGTAGATTAGGCTCCGTGGTTGAGCATGAATCTCTTAGATGGTCAAATCAGAATTGGTTAACCATATGATGTCAAGGTGAGTTGGCAAGTTGCTCTAGGATCAACGATCGAATGGTTTTTAATTGGGAGCTACTTGTATTGATGCGTCTTTAACGAGTTAATGACATATCCCTTCCATCGATCTCACTCACCTGGTCATTGTGGTGAACCATTTATGATTCAGATCATTTACCTGATTCGGGTTGACCCATGCCTGTAAGGAAATCAGTCTGACTGATTTAGGTGCCACTTAACCTGACTTAATCTTGTTTCATTCTACCGATTTCATAGATTCAGTGGGAGAACTTGATTAGTCAATTTATCTTCAGATTATTAAATCCTCTAAAATTATTAGGTCCTTAAAATGAAATAGTTATATGATAACTAGATCATAGCCTCCCATTAAGGTGGGTGATAATGAGTCCGATGTCTTGATAATCATTGGAGGCACTCCATGCCTGGTGCTTGTCAACCATCGGAATTATCATTCATTATATGATAAGTCAGCGTAACTATTAAATAGACAGTCAGGTGAGCCGAGCTTCACTCGGGCTTGGTTGTCTATTGATAGTTACACTGATTATATCATTTAATGGTTGGACCTAACCAGAACTTTCAGTGGAGGCACTTCATGCCTGCTGAAGAGGTACATGGGGCAAAACTGAACACTAAGAATTGTTTGGGGAAACAATTGGTTTTGAACCTACTCTTAGATGCATATGGGTTAGCCAAGCTTCACTTGGGCCTGTATGTAGTTTATGTAGATCTTAGTGCCCGCTAAAGAATTAAGAATAATTCTTCGAATTAGGGTGTAGAGGCTGCCAATTTGAACAAAATAGTGGAAGAATCTTTAGACTAAAGTCCAAGTCTTTAGACTGAATCAATTTATATACTAATAAACTTTAGTTTTTCCTTATGCAGAACATGGCCACTAATTTATCATTAAGGTCCCTATTGGATAGTGACAAGTTGAATGGTTCCAATTTCAATAGCTGGTTCAGAAAACTTAAGATCATCTTGAGCATGAGAGGATTCTATATATTCTGAATAATCCTGCACCAAAGATACCTGATGCAAACACCCAAAGTTCTGAGAGAGACACTTATCAGAAGTGGCTCAATGATAGAACTAGCGTGCGTTGTATGTTAGCAGCAATGAACGATGAATTCGGTCGCTGGTTCGAGAATGCTCAGCCAGAAAAAATCATCCAAGCGTTGAATGAATCTTTCGGCACACCCAACGATGTTGAAAGGCACAAGACTAGTACTATTTTTAATGCTCGAATGAGAGATGGATCTCCTGTCACTGATCATGTATTGTACATGATCGAGAAGATAGAACTCCTAAGCAAGCTCGGCTTTCCCTTACATGAGCATTTGGGAAAAGATGCGATCCTGAATTCCTTGCCTCCATCCTTTCGATCTTTCCTTACTCATTTTCGAATGACAAAGCCTGCAGTCAACTAACCACGGTTTGTTGGGGTTGTTACAGAACTTTGAGAAGGATAACCAGCTCTCTAAGGGTTTGGTTAATGTGGTTGAAGGATCTAAGGTAGGGCTTAAACCCTTTGGGAAAGGGAAGAAGAAAAAGAATAATAAAAGGGTGCAACATACTAGGACATCTATAAGGGGTCAAATGCAGAAGAAGAAAGTTGATAAAAGTCAAGCTGAATGCTTTCACTGCAAGATGCAAGGGCACTGGAAGAGGAACTGTCCTCTTTACATTGCCACACTTGATCCAAACAGGCCAAAGAAGAAAAAGAGCAAGATGTTGCTCAACAAGGTATTTATATGATAACACCTTGTAATTTTTCTATATATGATAATCAGACATGGGTATTAGATACCGGGAGTCCTTTTAACATTTGCAATTCATTGCAGGGACTACAGGTCACCAGAAGATTTGAGGATAATGAAAGATTCCTAAATGTCGGCGATGGAAGATTAGTTCCAGTACTTGCATTAGGAGTTCTTGAAATAGTTTTCAATAGAAATGTCATTATACTAAATGATTGTCATTTTTGCCCAACGTTCTTATTGAACGTAATTTCTGTAGGCCTTCTAGCCAAAAATAATTATGAAATTTCAATAAAGGATGTTACTTTGAATATCATTATGAATGGAGTCACTGTAATGACTAGGCATTTATCTAATGGCATTTATATATTATCATAGCCTGTGAATGTAGTGTACCAATCAAGTAAGCGCCGTAGAACAACTGATGTCACAGATATTTATCTTTGGCACCATCGGCTGGGTCATATCAACAAGAACAGATTAAACAGGTTAACTCAGGAGGGCATCCTTCGATTTGATGATTGTGAATCATTAACTACCTATGAATCATGTCTTCTTGGTAAAATGACCAAGTCATCTTTTACTGGAAAAGGTGAAAGAGCCAAAGAGCTATTGGGTCTAGTACATACTGATGTATGTGGACCAATGAGCACTTGTGCCAAAGGTGGATACTACTACTTCATTACTTTTACAGACGACCTTTCTAGGTTCGGTTATGTCTATCTTATGCGACATAAATCTGAATCGCTTGAAATGTTCAAACTATATCATAAAGAAGTAGAAAAACAAATAGGAAAATGTATTAAGACCCTTCGATCAGATCGAGGAGGCGAATACCTTTCCAATGAATTTGTGACATATTTAAAGGAGAATGGGATTCTCTCCCAATGGACTCCTCCTGGAACACCGCAACATAACGGTGTGTCGGAAAGAAGGAATCAAACTCTGTTAGACATGGTTCAGTCCATGATGGGTTTTGCAAGCTTGCCAATACCTTAGAGGATAGTGCAATTGGTCACCTCGGCTGCACCATTGGTCTGGGGGTGCCCCACAGATGTGAACCACTGATGAATGCCCAGGCCGCTGCAGAATTCCCGGAAGGCCGTGTTGTCAAATTGTCGGCCATTATCTGTGACCAGGGTGTGCGGCAGTCCAAATTGGCACACGATCGACTTCCAGAAGAAGAATCTTACTTTGCTTTCCGTGATTTTGGTGAGGGCCTCGGCCTCAATCCATTTGGTAAAATGATCAACTGCTACCTCTAGGAACTTGCGTTGTCCGGTGGCCGAAGGAAATGGTCCCAAGATATCCATACCCCACTGGGCGAAGGGCCAGGGTGCGGCCAGGGGGGTTAGCTGGGACACCGGCTAATGTTGAATATTAGCATGATGCTGGTAGCTGTCACACCTTTTGACAAGCTCAGACGCATCCTCCTTCATTGTCAGCCAGTAATATCCTTGCCATAGGGCTTTGTATGCGAGCGCCCTGCCCCCCAGATGGCTTCTGCATATACCTTCATGTATCTCCCGCAAGATGTAATCTGCTTCGGTGGGGCCAACACACTTGAGAACTGGGTATGAGAATGACCTGCGATAGAGTTTTCCATCCGTTATGAAAAACTTTGGAGTCCGTCTCTTGAGTTTCTTGGCCTCAGCAGGGTCTTCTGGGAGGGTACCGTTGATAAGGTATCGGATGTAGGGATCCAGGAAGGCTCCTGCTCAATTGGCAGAGTTTCTCTTGTTATGTCAATACTTGGGGCTTCTAGATGCTCCATATAAGCTCTTCCCAACGTTCCGTCAGCTGAGATGGCGAGATGGGACAAGGCGTCGGCTCTAGCATTTTCCCCTTGGGGGATATAGCTAACGCTGAAATATGCCAAGGGAGAAGCCTGTGACTGTACCATACTTAGGTAGCGGGACATGATGCCGATGACCCCATGGCCGACAGCTCCAAGGCCGACGGCCCCATGGCCGACAGCTCCAATGGCCGACAACTCCATGGCCGATAGCTCCAAGGCCGATGGCGTTAGAGAACCGTGAAGAAAATTGACGGAGCCCTGCTTTGGCCTCTGATGTCCCTTCGGCTGATGCGGCTGATCAAACCACATGACCCACGAGATGGAGGGATCACAAACTCAATGTCACACGGTCCGGCGCACTCCGCTCTTCTCGGCCTTGGGCTCATCTTAGCAGCGGCCCACCTCGATCTTAGCATCCGCGGCCCACTTCGACCACGGCGTCGGTCTCAGCAACGGCGTCGGCTCCGGTCCATCTCGACCTCCGCATCGGTCATGGCCCATCTTGATCTTCGCATCGATCACGGCCCATTCCCATCTCGGTGTCAGTCACGACGTCAGTCTCGGCAACGGCATCGGCTCCGGCCCATCTCGATCGATCACGGCGCATCTCGACCTTTGCTTCGGTCATGGCCCATTCCCATCTCGGTGTCGGTCACGGCGTCGGTCTCGGCAATGGCGTCGGCTTCGGCCCATCTCGACCTCCGCATCGTCACGGCCCATCTCGACCTTCGCGTTGGTCACGGCCCATTCCCATCTCGGTGTCGGTCACGGCGTCGGTCTCGGCAACGGCGTCGGCTCCGGCCCATCTCGACCTTCGCGTTGGCCTTGGCGTCGGTTTCGGCAACGACCACCCATGTTCAAGCTACGTGGCCCACTTCCCTCGAGAGTGGTGGATAACTTCACTATGAACGTGCTCGGCGATGTGGGCAACGAACGTGCATTCCCTTGGCGCCACTAACGGCAGGCATGACCCCCCACGTTTGGCCCCACTACCCATCCTTTGCGGCACGTCAAAGGACCAAAAACTGCCAACCATCCGGAAGGATTCAACTATTGCGAACAAAGGGTAAGAGGGACCCTCGAACAGGTATATAGAGACCCCGACTCACAACAAGGAGAAGAGAGACTCAATCTCGACTCTTTCATTAAAAAATCCCTGTTCTCCAGATCGCTGACTTGAGCGTCGGAGGGTCCCCGCCGGAACCATCGGTCCGGGACTTTTCTTGTAGGCCCCAGAAGGAAGATGGTGACCTCTCTACACTCTCGAAGGCCCAATTTTTTATTATATTGGGTTTGGGTTCAATATCAAGACCTGACCAAGGAACCAGGTCGGGTTGGGATCGAGCATAATCCGATATTGCCCTACACATTTGCAACCCTAGGTCCAAGTGTGAGAGGGAAGCAACTGGTGAGCAAACGGCAGAAGCTTTGAAATTTGGATTTGTCCTAAGATCTTTAACCATTAGAATTTGATCTAGCGGTTCAAATATATATATATATATATATATATATATATCATTTGAAAATGTATTTAATAGGATATATTTTTTAAAGAAATATTAGTTAGAAGAACTATCAAGATTTTATTAACCATTTAAATCCCTTCATAAATTATATATATATATATATATATATATATATATATATATATATATACACACACATACGTGTGTGTATATATATATATACACACATGTATATGTGTATGTATGAGTGTGTATATATAAATATATGTATGTATAAAAGAAAACCATGTAATGAACGAGCAACTAGACCATTGATGTATAAAAGAAAACCATGTAATGAATGAGCAACTAGACCATTGATCCAAAGGAGAGATGAGTTATATAACAAATGATCCAAAAGCTATATATACACACACTACCCATTTAATATAAATCCCAAAACTAATTTTATTTAGCATTAAAAAGGTCAGTGGGTGGTTGTTAGTCAAATTTAGGTCTAGCAATCTTGACTTAATAATAGGTCAAGTTGGGTCGTCAAGTTTAAATGAGGTTGATCTAACCCAAACAATTGATTGCTTGTTTGGTTACTCTTTAACTACCACATAATTTTTTCTTATTACATAGCCTCTTGTCCTTTACCTAATATATGTAATGAGCTCAAACCTTTTATCCTATATTACATAAAACCTTAACCTTTGTAATTGCCATCATCTTTAATCGCCACCATCTTTAACATGAAGCAAGAGATGGGAATTTTCGAGTTGCTATCCTATAATCTTAAATACTATACAACCTTTATTATTTGCCAAAACCTAGCAAACTAAGTTGATGGTTCATGAAACAACTTAATAGTGTTTATAAAAAAATTTCCTTGAAAATTAATTTTTTGAGTAATTTATGCAAAATTAATTTTCGAAGGATTATTATTATTATTATTTTTACAAATAAGCCATTTATTATAGAAATATCCCTCAAAAAATTTCTCGCAAAATCATCAAAAAAATTCCTCACAAAATCCCTCGGAAATTAATCTTGCGAGAGATTTTCTGAGGGATTTTTTTCAACAAAAAAATTATTAATATCTTATTAATGAAAAACAAATCCCTCAAAAATTTCTCGCAAAATTAATTTCTAAGGAATTTTCTGAGGGATTTTTTTTATCAGTTTTTTTATAAATAAGCCATTTATTATAGAAAAATCCCTCGCAAAATCCCTCGAAAATTATTTCGCGAGAGATATTCTATTATGAGGGATT
Source organism: Calamus simplicifolius (assembly GCA_900491605.1). Lineage (NCBI taxonomy): Eukaryota > Viridiplantae > Streptophyta > Magnoliopsida > Arecales > Arecaceae > Calamus > Calamus simplicifolius. The sequence goes on from UESW01004782.1 coordinate 158,463, forward strand.
TTTTCATCAAAAAATTTTATTACTAACTCATTAATGAAAAACAAATCCCTTGGAAAATCCCTCGCAAAATTAATTTTAGAGGGATTTTTGAGGGATTATTTTTATCAATTTTTTTACAAATAAGCCATTTATTATAGAAAAATCCCTCTCAAAATCCCTCAAAATTAATTTTGCGAGGGATATTCCGAGGGATTTTTTGGATCAAAAATTTTATTAATAACTCATTAATGAAAAACAAATCACTCAGAAAATTCCTCGCAAAATTAATTTTGAGATATTTTTTAGGAGATTATTTTTATCAATTTTTTTATAAATAAGCCATTTATTATAGCAATATTCCTAACAAAATTCCTCAGAAATTAATTTTGCAAGAGATTTTTTGAGAGATTATTTTCATCAAAAAATTTTATTAATAAATTATTAATAAAATAAATCCCTCAAAAAATCCCTCATAAAATTAATTTTTGAGGAATTTTTTAGGGATTTTTTTTACAAATAAGCCATTTATTATAGAAAAATTCCTCACAAAATCCCTCGAAAATTAATTTTGCGAGAAATTTTCCAAGGGATCTTTTTCATCAAAAAATTTTATTAATAACTCATTAATGAAAAATATATCCCTCAGAAAATCCCTTGCTAAATTAATTTTTGAAGGATTTTTTGAGAGATTTTTTATCAATTTTTTTTACAAATAAGCCATTTATTATAGAAAAATCCCTCGCAAAATCTCTCGGAAATTAATTTTGCAAGGGATTTTTTGAAGGATTTTTTTCATCAAAAATTTTTATTAATAACTCATTAATGATTAACAAATCCCTCGAAAAATTCCTGGTAAAATTAATTTTTGAGGGATTTTTGTAGGGATTATTTTTATCAATTTTTTTTACAAATAAGCCATTTATTATAGAAATATCCCTCAAAAAATCCTCGAAAATTAATTTTGCTAGGGATTTTCCGAGGGATTTTTTTCATCAAAAAATTTATTAATAACTCATTAATGAAAAATAAATCCCTCGAAAACTCCATTGCAAAATTAATTTGCAAGGGATTTTTTGAGGGATTTTTTATCAATTTTTTTACAAATAAGCCATTTATTATAGAAAAATCCCTCACAAAATCTCTCGAAAATTAATTTGTGAGAGATTTTTCAAGGGATTTTTTTCATCAAAAAATTTTATTAATAACTCATTAATGAAAAATAAATTCTTTGAAAAATCCCTCGCAAAATTAATTTCCGAGTGATTTGCTGAGGGATTTTTTTATCAATTTTTTTTACAAATAACCAATTTATTATACAAAAAATATCTCACCAAATCCCTCAAAAATTAATTTTGTGAGGGATTTTCCAAGGAATTTGTTTGATCAAAAAAATTTATTAATAACTCATTAATGAAAAACAAATCCCTTGGGAAATCCCTTTCAAATTTAATTTTTAAGAGATTTTTTGAGGGATTTTTTTATTAATTTTTTAATAAATAAGCTATTTATTATAGAAATATCCCTCGAAACATCCCTCGCAAAATCATCAAAAAATCCATCGAAAAATCCGTTGCTTCGAGGGATTTTCCAAGGGATATTTTTTATCAAAAAATTGTATTAATAACTCGTTAACAAAAAACAAATCCCTCAGAAACTCCCTCGCAAAATTAATTTCCGAGAAAATTTTCAAGGGATTTTTTATCCATTTTTTTTACAAATAAGCCATTTATTATAGAAAAATCTCTCACAAAATCCCTTAAAAATTAATTTTGTGATAGATTTTTTGAGAGATTTTTTTCATTAAAAATTTTTATTAATAACTCATTAATGAAAAACAAATCCCTCAAAAAATCTCTCGCAAAATTAATTTTTGATGGATTTTTTAAGGAAATTTTTTATCAATTTTTTTTATAATAAAAACATCCCTCGCAAAATCCTGCAAAAATTAATTTTCTGAGGGTTTCGCCGAGGGATTTTTTTCATCAAAATTTTTTTTTAATAACTCATTAATAAAAATAAATCCCTCAAAAAATCCTTCACAAAATTAATTTCTGAGAGATTATTTTTATCAATTTTTTACAAATAAGTCAATTATTATAGAAATATCCTTTAGAAAATCCCTCAGAAATTAATTTTTCTAGGGAATTTTTGGGGGATTTTTTTATCAAAAAATTTTATTAGTAACTCATTAATGAAAAACAAATCCCTCAAAAACTCCCTCTCAAAATTAATTTCTGATCGATGTTCCGAGGGATTATTTTTATCAATTTTTTTTACAAATAAGCCATTTATTATAAAAAATTCATCGCAAAATCCCTCGGAAATTAATTTTGTGAGGGATTTCCGAAGGATTTTTTTTTTTCATCAAAAAATTTTATTAATAACTCATTAATGATCATCATTTGGCTGTATTGAGAAATAATTGAATTTTAATTTTTGATATTTATATATTATGAATCATAATTGATGTTAATTATGTATTGAGAAAATATTTTGAAAGACTCTTACAAATTTGGAGACAGTCCTAGCGAGGTACTTTTAATTACTTGATGTTTATAAAATATTTTCTCAATACATAATTAACATCAATTATGATTCATAATATATAAATATCAAAAAATTTTATTAATAACTCATTAATGATCATCATTTGGCTATGTTAGGGTTTTAGGCGCTTCAAATCTTACCAATGTCTATTTAAAGCTGTAATAACTCTATTTTTGAATGAACTATTATTGGATCCAAGAGTTGTATGCTAACCTTACAAGACATATATCTTGTAGGGATTTGGCTTGAATTATATTTTCTTAGGTTGGAATATTTTCTCGCAAAATTTCCTTAATGTATTAAGAATAATTTCTTTATATGTAGTTTAGGAAGTTGGAAATAATCCTAAAATAATTAAGAATGTTAAAAATATTCTTGTGGAAATGCATGCAAACCAATGGGAAACTACTAAGAAAACTAGTTTTCATTAGATTCTCATTAGCTTTTCTATTTGGAGGTGATTCAACAAAATAACCATGCATTTGGTATAAAAAACTCTCTTTCCTTATTATTTACTATGCTCACTCTTTCTATAGAAAAATAGAGCTATGAAGAGTCTCTCAACAAAAAAAACTCAAGTCCCACCAATTTTGCCTTCACAAGATTTCTATAAAGTTCTCATTCTAGATCATATGTCATGCCCAACCTCGACACTAGACATGGCCTCATATTTTTATAACAAAATGTAAGTTATTTTTTAAATTTTAAATAGTAATATAATTAAACGTTATTAATTTTACGTTACTACATTGTCAAGAAGATGTTGCTAAGAACATTATTTTTTTGTTTTTGTTTTTATTTTTATTTTTTTTAATTTTTTTGCTATTCGATATTTTTTTCTATAAACGAATAATACCATGGTTTATTTTTGTTTGGATACATAAGAAAATATAGCAGCGATGAGACAAGAGAAAAGAGAGAAAAAAAGGGAATGATTTTGTTTGGAGAAAGAGAGAATTTTATTTTTATGGAAGAGGATGGCACAGTATCTAGCCCATTTAGCAGGTTTGGAGGATGGCACCATGTTTTTGAATGCAATTTCTAAAGGAATCAGATTTGTTTTTGATGACGCCAAGTCACCTTCTTCAAACGTCAGGGAAGACGGACGTCCTTCTCCTCGACCCCTGCAAGAAAAGTCCCCGAAGACCGGTTGTTCTGGTGGGGACCCTTCGACGCTCAAGTCAGTCACTTGGGATTAGACAAGAACCGCTCAGCGGAAGGAAGCTGAGACAGTTAGGATTTTGCTAGAAGGAAGAAAGCTAGAAAACCAGAGTTCGGATCCTTACTCACAGTGCGGGCGCGTGTTTTTATACCTGTCCGAATATCCCATCATACTATTTCGGAAGATCACCGTCGTACCATCACTGTGCGCACCGGAGGCATCATGCGCTACCTGTCAACATGATATCACACGTGTCTAACAGTCGCGGTTGTATTTGGTGCGCACCGTTGCTTGATATGACCGTGCACAGTTGCAAATGATAGCGAATCATATGCCGTAACAGAGCACGGTCACGCACAGAAATATGCAGCGCGCCATACGCCGTTATGAGGCATGGCCCTCCGTAACGGGGCGCAATCATGGGCATACGGAGAATCATGTGGGCGCACCATATGGTCCGGAGCTATCATTTGGTTTGAAGGTTGGTCTGCGTGCTGATCGCTGATGATACCCACATACCCCGAGACCGGAGGGGGTCTCATGGTAGAGAGAGGGTGGTCCCACCCCGAGACCGAAAGGGGTCCCGGGGGTGGGACGATGCTGGTGCACCCCGAGACCGGAGGGGGTCTCGGGGTTGAGAGATGGTGATCCCACCCCAAGACCGAAAGGGGTCCCGGGGGTGGGACGATGCTGGTGCACCCCGAGACCGGAGGAGGTCTCGGGGTCGAGAGATGGTGGTCCCACCCCGAGACCGGAAGGGGTCCCGGGGGTGGGATGATGCTGGTGCACCCCGAGACCCCCTTCGGTCTCGGGGTCGAGAGATGGTGATCTCACCCCGAGACCGGAAGGGGTCCCAGGGGTGGGATGATGCTGATGATCCCAAGTGACTGACTTGAGCATCGGAGGGTCCCCACCGGAACAATTGGTCTCCGGGGACTTTTCTTGCAGGGGTCTAATGAGAAGGACGTCCGTCTTCCCCGATGTTTGAAGAAGGTGACTTGGCGTCATCAGTTTTGGAATTAGATTTCCATATGAATTTCTAGTGAAGTTGGATCAGCAACTATGATTTGTAATGTTTATTGACAATAATAGAAGAGAGGTGCCTCAAGGGTACTGATGACGCCCGGTCACTGGTCCTGAACATCGGGATGTGGGCTGATCCGCGAACATTCGATGTGCCGAATGGCCTGCAAAAAAGTCCCAAGACCGGAGGGGATCCTCCGGTGAGACCCTCCGACGCCCAAGTCAGCAATTGAGGTTACAGCAGAGAAGGAGCTCGAGAGAGCTCTTGGAAAAGGGAGAGATCTCAGAAGGACTGAAATTTTCCTCTTTGGGTATCAAGTGTGTAAACTTGTGTTACCTGGTTCTCGAAATGATTTACCCTTTTATAGGGGTTGACGCTGGCACGATCACATGGGTTTTCATGGTCAGGATGTCTACTGAGCCCTTGCGTGAATCCGGACTGGTTGGTGGGCTACGTCCCATCAGTTATTTGGTAGGTGGGTCCTGTCCCATCACCAGCGTGGCCAGTGGGTTGTTGGATCTGGCACTGTCAGGAGGCGCACGTCAGAGAGGTGGCGCCCTGAACTGATAGGGCCATGCTGGGGCTGATCTGGCAGGAACTGGGAAATCCCGACTTATCAGGGCCGAGCCGGGTCGACCCGAGATGGCTGGGGCCAATCCCATTGGCAAGGTAGTACCGGGGCGGGGCCGAATCGATGGACTTGGAGGCATCGGGGCTGAGTCGGGCCGGTCGGGGATGGCTTTGGCCGACTCGGTGGAACTGGAGATGTCGGGGCTGAGTCGGGCCGGCCGGTGATGGCCTTGGCCGACTCGGCGGAACTGGAGACGCCGGGGCCGAGTCGGGCCGACAAGAAAGTGTCGAGGCCGACTCGCTTGGAGAAGTAGGGGGCCGCTAGGAAGCTGCCGGCCGCCTGGAAGGTGCCAGGGCTGGCCGGGAAGTGCCGGGGCCGCCTAGCTTGGAGACGTAGGGGGCCGGCTAGGAAGATGCGGGCCACTTGGGAAGGTGCCGGGGCTGGCTGGGAAGTTTCGGGGCCGCCTGGCTTGGAGGTGCCAGCCTTGGAGGTGTCGGCCTTGGAGGTGTTGGCCTTTGGAGCCGTCGATCTTGGAGGTGTCAGCCTTTGGGGCCGTCGGTCATGGAGCCGTCTGCCTTGGAGCCGTCGGCCTTTGGGGCCATCGATCTTGGAGGTGTCGGCCTTTGGGGCCGTCGGTCTTAGAGCCGTCGGCCATGGAGCTCTCGGCCTTGGAGCTATCAGCCATGGAGCTATCGGCCATGAAGCTGTCGGCCTTGGAGCTATCGGCCTTGGAGCTGTCGGCCTTGGAGATTTTGGCCTTTGGGGCCGTCGGTCTTGGAGCCATCGGCCTTGGAGCCGCCGGTCATGAAGGTGTCGGCCTGGGAGGTGCCATCCTTGGAGGTGCCGGCCTTTGGGGCCGTCGGCCTTGGAGCCGTTGGTCATGGAGCCATCGGCCTTGTAGCCGTTGGCCTTGGAGCTGTCGGCCTTTGGGGCCGTCGGTCTTGGAGCCGTCGGCCATGGAGCTCTCGGCCTTGGAGCTGTCGGCCTTGGAGCCGTCGGTCTTGGAGCTATCGGCTTTTAAGGCCATCGGTCTTAGAGGTGTCGGCCTTTGGGGCTGTCCAAAAATTTTATTTTTCATGGGGTCAACTGGCCCCATCAAGTACCATTTCCATTGCTTACATTGCATGTAAATGGCTTAATTTGTTGCCTACTCATGATGCCTGTAACTGGGTTTTAGAACATGCCTCAAGGAAAGGACAATAGAATGCCATCATGTACGCAAATATCAACTTAAGTTCATGCTGTAAGATTGATGTTGTTAGGAGGATGCCAATCTATTTGCTTCCAACCTACAGTGGTGCAAAAAGGCAAAACCAATGGAAATGATGGAGATACAAGAACACAATCTTAAAACTATCTAGTGCATTGGTTTATAGTCGCCACTTGAAATTTGGGTTGCTAGGAGATCAAAGAAAGGATGAAATATGGCTTGAGACAAGGAAGCAGGCTAGAATTAAGGAAAGGCAAAGATGTAAGCCCTCGAACCATCCTCCAAGAGGAGGTCTTTACGGATAGGTTTAGACTCCTAATCTACTTCACTTTATTGTTCTAAAAAATAGCTTAAAAATGAGCCCAAAAACTCTACCCTGTGTGTGCGTGAGAGAGAGAGAGAGAGAGAGAGAGAGGCCTGAACAATGCTGTGTTAGATAATTTAAAGCTTAAAGCAATTTTCTCACTTATTTTGTGGATTTATTTTTTAAAAAATGTTTGAAAAAATTCAATGATTCATCGCTTAGGGTGACTCATCTAGCTCAGCAATTTTCTAAGAAAAAACATAATTATAAATTAACTTAGCATTCTAAGTGTTATCGTAAAGAATGGGAGCTAAAATGCTTATGTAACGCCTTAAGTTTATATTCTGGCCCAATTAACCTATTAATAGGTTAATTAATTTGAGTTATAACTTAAGCATAAGTTAATTAGTAGTAAGTGAATTTGAGTTTTAACTTTTTAAACCATTCTTTTGAAATTATCTATGGAAGGCATTACAATCTCTGCCCCTTATTAGGTGATATCTTTGTCGTATATTATCAAAATCTATCCTAAAATGAATCGTTGGAGTTGTAGAAGTGGCTTCACACCATGACATAGCTCTCTACTATCATTCTATAGGTAAACCTTTTGTCCTATTTATCAGCTTCCATATATCCGAGTCGGTTTTAATACCATTTGTAACTTATGAGTAGACTTTCTATCTATCCATCAACTTCTGTATATCTGAATCAGTTTTGATACCATTTATCGCGTTTCAAGCCTATTTATTGATCTAATTACCCGTTAATAAGATGGATTCACATGAGCTTAAAACTTCAATATAAATTAATTGGTAGTAGATGAGTTTAAGTTATAACTTTTCAAATCATTTCTTTTTCATTTGAGGTGAAAACCATTACCGAAGGGTATCACAGCCTATGGCTAAGAACAGACATGCCATTGGTGCCTTTCTCCTATTCAGAGCAGTACCATCCACCTAAACATGGGAAAGAGAAGACGTGCGTGCTAATGGTTAATAGCTCAAGTGCTAAGGTCCTAGCTTTTGAACTTAACTAATCATGGATCAGCCCGGCCCATTTAACTCCACCTACCATGCTCGAACATGGCCGCAAAGATTTCTCATCCCAAAAATACTTGAATTGCAGTGCAAGAATGATAAAACAAAACCTATCAAACTGCATCAACTACAGGATATAGACAGAGATATAAACCCCCTGCATTCTTTCAGTTTCCTCATACCTCAAACCCAATGATGAAACAGCTCATGATGAAGCTCCCTAACTCTCTCTTTCCCTTGCTATGTGTGCTTATCTTGTTTGGTAATTCCGATAGTTCTATTTTACTTTACTGATATTCTTCTAATTTTCTTTGCTAGTTTTCATGTACTCTGCTTATTTCAATGAAATGTTACTAGCAGTTCTTTTGGCAGCAAGTGTTCGCCCAGTTCTTTTTATATCTTCTAGCATTAAATCTATAACCTCAAATGCTGTTTAATATAAGACAGAGAAGATACTCGAGAGAAACAAAGGCACCAATGATCACTGGACTAGGTTCAAACCAAGTTGACAATGGCTCCAGAATCACATACTCCTCCAATATGCCACCCCTTTTAATGAATCTATATTTAATACAGAGCACTACAGTGAAACTAAACACATGACCACCTCAACATAGGATGGCAGACTTTCAGCAAACCAGTTGGTATCTAGAAGCTAAATTTTGATGACTTCTACCTTCTACCTATCATCCTGACTCAACCCAAATGAGCTGAGGCCTGAGTTGGGGGTCATCTCTAGTTGAATTGAACTGCCTTTGGGTCAAGAATTCTCAGAAGTGATTGAGAGATATTATGTTAAAATTTTGCCTGGAATTCCTGCACACTAGCTTGCATGCTGACAGAGGTAAGACACCTATTAATATATCTTCCCACTAATTTATTCACCATGACAAAACAATCACAATTGCTCACCCTATCAATGCTACTAGATGCATGAATCAATGGTCTGAAGAAAGCCAAATTGATATCAAAGTGATAAATGAGAATAAAATCGTTTACTTTTGATGAATTCAACGTTGATGATCAATGCATGCTTGTCATGATGGTTATGGTCAGATTTAGATCTCATTCATTGTTATTTGAAACTAATACCAAATAACCTTCTTTTTTTCTTTCTTTCAGGTGGCCTTGTGAATGGACAGATGGTGGCATTCTACATCGTTAACAAGTGCCCCTTCCCAATATGGCCGGCGGCTGCCCCTAACGCCGGCCATCCTGTGATTGCTGAGGGTGGCTTCTTCCTTCCATCCGGACAAACCAAGCGAGTCCAAGCACCACCCACATGGAATGGGCGATTCTGGGCCAGAACCGGCTGCGACTTCAACTCCACCTGTAAACCTGGATGCCAAACTGGCGACTGCCAAAGCCTGCTCTCGTGCAATGGAACTGTTGGCCTGCCTTCTGCCACTCTTGTGGAGGTAGGATGTTTCTTCTTCTTTATATTCATTCTACTGCCAATGGTAAGCCTATTTGGCTGATGGTGAGTTTTAACAGAATAGATCATCAGAAGTTTTATAAAAACCTGGTAAAATTTGTTATTCATAGAACTTATATTTAAATTTTATTTAAATTTAGGCAAACTTGACAACCAAACAGAAAGTATGGTCAGAAAATATCCATAACCAGAGTTGATTCATTGTTTGTTGTTTATCTTTTATTTTGGACAGAATTTTATTCATTAGCCTATGGATGAGAACCTATTTGAAGTAGCTAGGCTGGCCATGAATTAGTGTTTGTTCTTCCAATGTTTGAAATATGGTCACCTGATTCAATTTACTCGATCAACACCTGAGGCAGTACTGGACCTTCTACTCTCCCCAGCTTGTCTAAAGTTCCTGGTAGATTTTTTTTATTAAGAGTGTTCAACATTGCAGGACTCTAATGGCTTTCATAATGAAACATTAAACTGGATTGAAGTGGATTTGTTTCTCACAAAATGCCCTTATGTAAGCTAACAAACTCTGATGTGTTAACAAATACCATTAAATTAAGTTTTGAAAGTAAATCTATACCCAAAGCAACATTTTCAGAATCCTGAATAAGAGAAAAAAAAAGAAGAAGCAAATTGATGTCCAACCCTTTAGTAGATTAGACCATAACTTTAGTTCTTGTTGATCAATCAAGTAACATCTAGTCCATCATACCAATTATTTTTAATTTTTGGCCACAATAACTGTTCATACTTTTGTTTGTTATATACAGTGAGAAGATAAAAAATAATTATGTATAATGGAAAGATAATTATATATATTGGTATGATGGACAAACTAGAAACTAAATGTTATAATCCAGTCCATTGAAGGACTGGACATCAGTTTGCTTAAAAAAAAAAAAATCCATTTCCTGAAGTATGTGTCAGAATTTGTGTACATTGTATGATTGTCCAGAGAGAGAGTATGACAGCTGTTGCATTGCAGTCAAAATTTTTTCTTGATATCAAGATTCTATAGAGAAGAAAATGCGAGTAATGCCTATCAACAAAATCAATGCTCTTTTTTACTTATTTGTGCATTGGCTTGCGCAGGTTTCATTGCAGGCAAATAAGAGCAAGCCTAGCTTCTATGATGTTAGTTTGGTTGATGGGTACAATCTGCCCATTTCTATCTCAACAAAGACAGCTGATAAAAAGTGTTGGATTGGCGGGTGCACAAAGAGCATTAACAGCATGTGCCCACAAGAACTCCAGGTTTTAGATCAAAGTGGAGCCATCATTGCATGCAAGAGTGCATGCCTGGCATTTGATTTGGATGTTTTCTGTTGTAGAAATTCCTATGGGAAGCCAGAGAAGTGCAAGGCCAGCATGTACTCTAAGATGTTTAAGGATGCTTGCCCTTCTTATTTCAGTTATGCTTATGACACTCCATCTCCACTGGTGAATTGCTACTCCAAAGATTATGTAATCACCTTCTGCCCCTCCAAATGGAGCACCCGCCCGTCTATGTAATTGAGAATTATGCTATTGTGATAATATGCATAGTCTGGTTACCTTTGCATACTTATATGCAAAATGGAGCACTCACCTATCCATGTAATTGAGAATTTTGCAAAAATAAAAGAAATTATATGTAAAATGTTTCTTCATAGCTTACAAAATGGGGAGCTTTGGGAAACTTAAGACAATGTTTAACCCAAGTAACTGTGGCTTTTAACAAAAACCAATATGATCTGCCTCCTCTTCAAGAAATGAGTCAAAAGGAGAAATATTAGATTTTCACATACATGAGGGAAATAAATATGAACTCTGTGCCCAAGTAGGCAAAGCATTATTCCTGCATAATTTGGCTTAAAATGATCTTGACAGTAATAACATTCTATCTCCTATCCACTTGCCTTCACATACTAAACATAGGCGCACATACACATGTATAGAAATGTACATAAATGTGTGCCTGCAAGAATAAAGACATCTCTGGAAATATATTAGCAGACAGGCACATCCAATGACCAGGATACAAGTGGAAAATATAACTAACATATAGAGAAATATGTCAGCTTGATTTCTGAACCGAGTTCAAAATTCATTTGTGCATCATTGTTTTAAGTTTCTCTAAAATCTTAAAATATCTGTTGGTCTTTTTTTTTTTACCCTGATTCTTCAGCCAAATCTATCTAAGGATTATTTTAAAAAAAATATTCATTGCTAAAAATTTGGATTCATTGTAAAGTTTCGGGAAAAAGCTTAGTTAAATTTATTGGGTCCTTGGTATTGTTGTGTGTCCCCAAGCAAGTGTAGCATGATAAATAAATTATTTTAAATATTCTTACAGAGTGCCAAAATCTTTTGAAAGCATGGTAGATCATGGTTTGCCCTAAGGATCGATGATAGTGTAAGCAATTTATACGATTTAGGTATTTATAGAAACAAACTTTTTCTACCCAGTGTTTTCAATTATCTCATGCTTCCATATTTCAAGAGGCCATCTTACTGGCTAAGTTAACTTGCACTAGTTTCATAACATGAGCAAAAGTAGTCATAGGCTGGTTCATAAATTGTTAGACCTGTAGGAGTTGTGGTGCCATAGGAGGTCAAATGCTGGTGTAAATTTATGTGGAGCTCATGCAGTTTCATGCCAGGAGCATGATGTCATGTTTTCATTGAGATGTCTAATGCTATTCTGCTGCATTGTTTGGGCCTATTCTGATCTGTCTTCTCCCTGTTTTGTTTTCCCCTTGGTCACTCTGGGCAGGCTAATACACATGTGAAAGTTCATCAAGATCTCAGAGATGTTAAACTCTGGCAGGTTTTCATCCTAGCATTCTGTTAACATAAAACACTTATGCTGGCTTGATGTTTTGTTACAGTCTCATTGAAAATACTCTTGCACTGTGTCAGGTGCACACTCTTTTAGAAGGGTTGGAAAAAATAGCAGTTAGGGAGGTATGTTTCTTATTCTTTGTTGGGACTAGATTCCATGTGTAACAGTTTGCTCCTAAAACAATTTTATAATTTCGATATGGTTCTCTCATATGTAGTGCTCCTCATGCACTTCTTGCAATGGGCAAGGTTGATCAATTGCGTCCAGACCTAGGAGTAGATCCCCTTGGTATTTTGCGACCATCAAGCAAGTTAACTCACCAACTTCCACTTTTAAATAATTTTTCAGATTGTTTGTCCTGAAAATTAAGCATTTCAGATTTTATAATGCTTGTGAATCCTGCAGGCTAGTGAGTACTCTTCATTTTCATGGTTGGTAGGAACTAATTTTGATTCACTGTACTAAGAACTATTATTGTTTTGGTATCGGACTTATATGACTCAGTACAGAGCATTAGTACCAGATCAACAGCATACCAATCATCTCATACTGAGCCAATGGTGTACCGGTTAATTGAATCAAAAGATTCTAAACCATAAATCGCACTATATCGAGCCAAACCAAGTGGTTTAACATGATATGACACAGTTTGGTATGACATAAGGTTAGTGTGAGCTTAGTATCGAATAGTCCTGAACTATATAAGGCAGTTTGAAATGGTATTGACATTATCTATTTTAAAATGGTGAATTGTACTTGGTTTTGCATTGATATGATTTTATATGTCTCGTACTAAATAGTTTGGTACGGTTCTATCATGCCCTAAACCTAGGATAAATTCAGATTATGACAACCCATCACACGCAGAGCATACATGCAAAGAATCTATTACAGTAGTAATTAGCCAGATAGATCGAAACTATTATACCATAACCATCCATCCAACAAATGTCAAAATAACTAGAAAATAAATAACATCTAACATATAGGTTTATTCAAAAGGTAACTAAGGAAATAATCTGTTAGGTGCTGCTTCTACCCAAGGGTCCCCATCTTATATTTCATTGAATTTGAAAAAAGAAAAAGATGTTTTATGAGCTCAAGTTCAATAAATAGAACCAGCTATGAATTAGTAAAACTATTATATGTGAAATTTAAAGAGTGTATATCATTAGGAAGCTGATATTCTACTGCATATATTGATATATGTTATGTAAATATCGAGATATTTAAGAAAATTTTTAACCTTTTATGAACAATTCATGTCATCATGATAAAATTTTTCTATTATCAATATTAAACAATTTAAATAGTTTTCATATCATCATTTATTAAACGATTCTTATGTCATTACTTATTTAACAATTTCATGTCATCATTCATTAAACAATTTTTTTGTCATCCTTTATTAAATAACTTTCATGTCATCATTTATTAAATAGTTTTTATGTCATCACTTAATTAATTCCCTATGGTTAATTTAGGGTTTAAGTCCTATGGATCATCTAGTTATGTTAAATATTAACCCAAACTCAAGCCTACTTCTAACTAGATTAGGACTAAAACAACTCCATCAATTAAATCCTATTCCAACTAAGTTTAATTTAGGCTTGGCCAGAGTTAGGTTAGGTTCAAACAGGCTTGGCTTATCTATTGAAGCTCTAATCAATTTCAAGAAAAAGGATGAGTCTCTTCCTTCCCCTTTTTCTTTTCGATCAGGCTTATCGATCAGGCTTCCACGTGGATATCTCTCACGCTCGCATGCACTGCTTTCTTTTTTCTCCGGGAAATCCAACAGAGACTAGCAAATTTTACAGAGATCCAAAGAGGTACCGGGTGAGGAAGGGGACAGAAGAAATGCGCTGGAAAAAAGAAAGACAATCGAGAGCGTCCACGCTCTCTGTCGCCATGGAATCTTTTGGTAACCATATTTTTTTTATCCAGAGAACAGAGGAAGATGCAAAAATCTCAATAAGAGAAGTATTCATGTTTATTTTCAGACGACTCAGTCAACATATATCTTCAAACTTGTACATAATGAAACTAAACCAAAAAATTAAGAAAGATTCATTCGATTAAAAACAAAAAGAAGAAAGGCATCCATCTCATCTCAGGTTGGGACAAGGTAAACCGTCTTCTTCTCACCAATTACCTCATCTTTACTCTCCCATGCTTTCTCTTCAAACCGTCTTTTCCTTTCGATTGCCGTCTCTTTCCTGTCCATCCTTTTTTGCCACTACCTTTTTTCCTGCACCGTCTGTGCCTCTTGCTTCTTCTCTCCAACCTTCTCATCCTCATTTACTTTTGCTTTTCTCTGGCTCACCATCTCTGCTTCTTTCTTCTCTCTACCCTCTTTCTCGTCCTCGTTTACCTCCACCGTACCCTCCCCAGTAGATTTAGTGCATGAGCCCGAGGCCGACGTATCATGCTTCGTTGCTTCTTTCTCATCTTCCATCACCTTCCGTTTTCCCTTTTGTTCAGCTGTTTTGACTTGTTTCTCATGCTTCGTTGCTTGTGCTTTAGATTTAGTGGATGAGCCCGAGGCCGACGTATCAGGACACTTGTCGACGGCCCCATCGTTGTTCGCTGATTCCACCCCGTTGGAAAAGGTCTCATCCAACCTGCTGGTAGGATTCGCCCATTCGACAAAGGCCTTCTGAAGGATGGACAGCCTCGTGGCCATGCGATTCAAGTTCTCTGGCCTGTGCGGAGAGCGTGAATTCATCTCGACCGTAAGCAGATTCTTGATAAAATCAATCTTTCGAGCAGTCCGGTACAAACTGACCTTCCTGTCGTCATCGTCGTCGTCATGGATGTACGTCGACGGAGGGTGCTCTAGTAGCCTTCCAATCCCTGATTCGACTTCTTCGAGCTTTCTCTGCAACACAGCGTTCACTCGATCCATTGCTTCTTTCCACATTGCTTCTTTTTCGCGCATGGGCTTCCACCGCTTCTCGGGACACTTCTTTTCTTCTTGTTTCCTCTCATGCTTCGTTGCTTCTACTTTAGATTTAGTGCATGAGCTCGAGGCCGACGTATCAGGACACTTATCGACGGCCCCATCGTTGTCCGCTGATTCCACCCCATTGGCAAAGGTCTCATCCAACCTGTTGGTAGGACTCGCCCATTCGACAAAGGACTTCTGAAGGATGGACAGCCTCGTGGCCATGTGAATCAAGTTCTTCGGCCTGTGCGGAGAGCGTGAATTCATCTCGACGTAAGCAGATTCTTGATGAAATCAATCTTTCGAGCAGTCCTGTACAAACTGACCTTCCTTTCGTCGTCGTCGTGGATGTACGTCGACGAAGGGTGCTCCAGTAGCCTTCCAATCCCTGATTCACTTCTTTGAGCTTTCTCTGCAACACAGCGTTCACTCGATCCATTGTTTCTTTCTCAAGCATGGGCTTCCACCGCCTCTCGGGACGCTTCTTCAAGAGTTTGACGGCGGGACACTTCTTCAAGAGTTTGACGAGGATGATGATGGCCCTGTACACTCCCACGAAAAGCATCCTCGAGAGCTTGATGAGGATGATGATGGCCCTGTACACCCCCACGAAAAGCATCACCGCTAGGCAGAGGAATACCAAGCGGACGATAATCTCGTCCATGATCGCCGTCGACGATGCCTCCATGATCTCTCTGCGAAGGAGTTTTGGATCCAGATTTTTGGGTTGTGTATTGCGATAATTGGATTACTTATAAATTATAATATTATAATATTTGGTATATACGGCTCATGTTTGGTATAACAAATAATAGGCTAGTTACGGGAAAGTCTAGATACGTGATGGCAAGGGAATCTTGGAAGCCTGCCCCAGAATTGTCTATATAGCATCCTTGCACGATCTTTGATTGGAATAAGCTTTGAAACGAAGGAATATATACTCCAATTTTGGTTATATTGTAATATCAATCCCACTCATATATGGAAAGAATATTTCATTGGTTCTCAATTAAATAATATTTTTGATAATAAATTAATTATTTTAGATAACATACCATATCGGCTGGTAGACTTCAGAAGCTAATTAAGGCTGCGTAGATAGAAACAAAGGAGGAAGAATGAAGTGATATGGAAAGCTGCAGACTTTCATACAACGGACCAACAATATATCAGACTTTAATAAAATTAATATAATATAAACACCAGATTTTAACGTTGATGATACGTGATGGCAAGGGAGATTGGGTTGCTGGGATTCTCGGGTGAATAATACATGATTTAATACATTATGGCAGGGAGATTGACCAGCGTCCGTTGTTTTACCACGCGCCCATAAATTTTTTATCCTTTCATATTCTTTATCTCATTTATTTCTATTTTGAAATCCGAATTTAATTGCGTGATTCGTGGACCAGCTGTTGGAATCTCATTCTCGGCGGGTCAGTCGTCTATTCCACGTGGCAAAACACGCGAAATAAAACGCAAGGCCACGAACGAACCCTCGTCCTCGTGAGAGACCTCCACAAAGCCATATATATAAACACCATGCATACTTGGGCAATCAGAGACGTTGGCTGGCGCATCACACATGGAAGGAAGAGACAACGCGCGGGTGACATTGAACTTGATCCCAAGCTCCGGCTCATTCCGGTCTTTGATCAGCACGCAGACGCACTTGAAGCTCCTGGCCAAACCTGTTTGAGGCCACTGCAGCAGTCGGGAGTGGGAGCTAATTCAACCCCATGGCCACCCATGAGCGGACTGAAGAAAACTCTCTTTGCCCTATCCCGTCTCACCTCTCGTTAACCTAAAAAAAACACTCACCTTCACAAGTGTAATGATTAAAATAAAAAAAAACACAAAATAATTAATCATTAACAGGGACGGTAGAGGTAAGCAGGTGTGACTCCATGGAGCACCTCCCACCACCGAATAAGTCCATGGATCCGGAAGAATGCCCTTAAATAGCAAAGAGAAAGGAAAGATGGTAGTCCCACGCAATTCTTTCAATTTAGCTGTGTCACGCCCTAGACCCAAAAATTTTGAGCTAGAGTTACAACCCGCCGCGTGCCGGGCACGCAAGGCGTCCCGAAACATGACACTGAATTCAAGAAAAGCAACAACCTATATATCATTCAAGTCCGTGTCTTTAATACAATCCATAACTAAAGCTTTGGGCTACAAGCCCTACACATAAGCATTACTGGGGTTACATCAACATATGAATCCATAAAATAGAAGCTCCAACGAACCTATGGTTCCTTACACACCACAATAATATAGTCTGGGTATCGAGCCCTACGCATAAATACACTGGTATAGCAATAAAACAAAATCTATATTTTATTTGAGTTGAGGTCCATCACTCCAACATGTTATTCTCAAATCTTATGGTCCTGTAGCAAAAACATTATAATATTTTTCTGAGATTACTCTCAGTAAGTAAACCATGTTATACAGTCAAATCATAGCATAGCAATCAATAAGCATATAAATGATCTGCATGCATAAACATTTCACAATTACTCAAATATGCAATGTAAGTAAACCCATCATTGTTATATTATATCATATGTGTCCCAAGGCCCTGCAATGCCCCATAACAAAGGAGAGTCGTTGTGACACATATAAATATAATTCAAATCATTTGCACTCATCATTGTTGTATCATAGCAAATTATTAGTGCATATAAAGCATTCAAATTGTTATATTATATCATATGTGTCCCACAGCCCTGCAATGCCCCATAACAAAGGAGAGCCGCGGCGGCACATATAATATAATTCAAATCATTTGCATTCACAATCACTCCATTATGCAATGTAAGTATTATATCATGTGTGTCCCACGGCCCTGCAATGCCTCATCTGAGCACATCCTCTAGATGTGTATGGCCATAGCAAAGGAGAACCGCGGCGGCACTTATGAATATAATACCAATCATTTGCATCCATAACTGCTCAATTATACTATATAAGTAAACCCATTGTTTATACTCTCAATGGTAACGGTAAATGTGACCCACGGCCCCGCAATATCTCAATAATGTACCAACAGGCATCCCCCCTACTGAAGTAGGGTCGAAATGCCATAGTATACTAACAAGTATCCCCCCTACTGAAGTAGGGTCGAAATGCCATAGTATACTAACAAGTATCCCCCCTACTGAAGTAGGGTCGAAATACCATAGTATACTAACAAGTATCCCCCCTACTGAAGCAGGGTCGAAATACCATAATGTACCAACAAGTATCCCCCCTACTGAAGTAGGGTCGAAATACCATAATGTATCAACCAGTATCCCCCCTACTGAAGTAGGGTCGAAATACCATAATGTATCAACCAGTATCCCCCCTACTGAAGTAGGGTCAAAATACCATAATGTATCAACCAGTATCCCCCCTACTGAAGTAGGGTCGAAATACCATAATATACCAACCCGTATCCCCCCTACTGAAGCAGGGTCGAAATACTAGGATATGTCATGATAAAGGAGAGCCGCGGCGACACATAACAGTACCTCACATCACATCAATACATCAATCATGTAGCAAAACAGTGGATTATAATTACTGGATAATTGCATGTAATATATCACATCAATGTCATAGCAACTGCATCTCTCATGCATAGCAACTGCATCTCTCATGCATAGCAACAGCAACTCTCATGCATAGCAACAGCATCTCACATGCATAGCAACAGCATCTCACATGCATAGTAACTGCATCTCTCATGCATAGCATCCACACATGAAATCATAGTACATAAATAGCCATGTATTCATAATATTCATCTACTTACAAATTTAGCCAATAACAATTCACAATTTAACTACGCATATCCTGAAATAAATTATTTAATAAACTGATAACTAGCTTACTTACCTCAGTACGCAATCCAACAGGTATAAATAAGCTAGTCAGATGTCTGAGCACCTACAGGATCATTTACACGATTAATTGATTAGCAAGGAATATTAAAATGATCCTTAGGATTTCTACCCAGACTAGTTCATGGGCCCTACTTTGGGCTCGAATATCTCCCACTACACACACCCAATTGGGGAAGTAAAAATACCCCATGAAACTAGAATTCACCAAGATTCTAGCCATATAAATATTTTTCTAAACCCGGCCCGTTACAGGGCCCAAAAACCAGCCCAAACTACCTATGCTGCACGGCCCAAAAGGCCTGAACCGGCCGGCCCAGCTGGCCCGGTTCAGCCTTTTATCACCCGATCCCCTGTTTCTTCCAAAACAGGGGATTGAATAGATGCCGGCGGCCAGGGCCGCCGCCGGCCGAATCCACAGCGGTCCGGCCACCGGAGGCCGGGCCAGAGCCGGCCGCCGCCGCGGCCGGCCACACTCCCTCTATTATTCTTTCTAAATCATCTTTTCACTCTCCGATTTCATCCGTTCGGGCTGTCACCATGCCAGCGACTTCTCTGGCGAAATTGGGGGTGGTCTGGCCACCATTGGCCGGACCGGAGCCGGCTGTCGTCGTGACTTGCCTCCCCCTTGAATCCATCCTCATCAATTTCACTCAATTCATCTTTAATTTCTTCAATTTCTCTCTAATCGTCTGCACGGCTCCAACAGTGCCGGCGGCACGGCCGGCCACCATGGCCGGCCGGACCTCCACCGGACGCACGCCCGGCGCCGGTGGAGGCGCCAGCCCGAAGCTCAGGCCCGGTGAGGCGGCGAGCACGCCGCCGGGCCTGAACCAACCGATGGAAGCCGGTTTGGCTTCCGTCACCGCATGAGAGAGAGGCCGATTGGCCCTCTCTCTCTCCTCTTTCACCGCCACCACTCTGCCGGACGCTGCCCATGGTGCCGGCGGAGTCACCGGCCGGAGCTCGGGCCCGGAGGCGGCGGGCACGCCGCCGTGCCCAAACCGACGCACGGTCGGTTCACAGCACTCCTGCTTCTCTCTCTGTCTCCCAGTTTCTGTCTCTCTCTCTTCCTCTCTCCTGATACTCTCTCTCTTTCTCTCTCTCTCAGGCTCTCTGAGAGGCAGGGGGTTACCTGATGGAAGCATGAAAGCGAACGCCAGGATGATGGAGGGAGTCCCCCCCTCCATCATATAAATAATCCCCTAATGCAACACTTCGGTGCACTCAAAAGACGCGCGACGACTAGGCCATTCAATCGTCAAGTCAGGGCGTTCGTCAAATAAAGGGCCTTAATGTCATACCATTCAATCGTCAAGTCAGGGTATTCGTCAAATAAAGGGCCTTAACGTCATGTCAAAAGTCTAAACGCCAAGAAGGTTTTCCCCGGGATGCCAGGTGTCTCCAGAAGTAATTACTAAGAGTTACGTTCCCCCATGATAATTTATGGGGGGTTACATTCTCCCCCCCTTATAAAAATTTCATCCTCGAAATTTGATATACATCTTATAGAATTCAAATCCAAATTTTCTATCTCATAATCAACTAAATTTCATTCAAAAGTCACCGTCATCGATGCATCGTTGATCTGAAATAAGATACAAATAATTATGGACGTTTCTTTCTCATTTTCTCCTTAGACTCCCAGATAATCTCCCTCAGAATAATTACTCCGCTGAACTTTGACATAAGGAATACTACTCCATCTCAGAACTTAATCCTTGCGATCCACAATGTGCACAAAATGATCTTCATAGGTCAATTCTTTCTTAAGCTAAATTGGTTCAAGTTCTAACACATAACGGGGGTTTGAAATACACCTCGTCAGTCATAAAGGTATAAAACACATTGAACACCCCAAAGAGTAATGAAAGCAGTGTTAAGCTATAAGACACTACCTTTATCTTGATCAAAGTTTCAAATGACCCAATGTTTTGTGGCTCAAGTCTCCTCTAACGGACCTCATAACATTATTGGTTAGCACAACTTCCAATGATCTTTACCCTGAAATTTCAAATCTTTCTTTTAATCATTAACATAACTTTTCTATTAACTCAGAGCTACATGAAGCTGCTTTGATTAATGATACTTTTCATAGCTGCTAAACAAGCTCAGTTCAAAATTGTCGCTCTCACATCATCTCAATATGAAGGAAATCTATAACAACTTAAATGAATCCATGTGAATGTTGGCTTGGTAATCAATAAATAAGCAATTTCATTAAGGGTAAGAACAATACCAAGCACCTCTTAAATCCATTACACAGGCTCACAGTATAACATCTAAAATCTTATTAGTTTCTGTAGTTGTCTATTACTTGAGGGTGGAAGGTTGGACAGAAATTCAGCTTAACCCACCAAGCTCTATGATTACATCATTGAATTAGAAGAGTGAGACAAATGAATACCAATTCAATTTACTCATTTTACTACTAAATCAGAAACAATTAAATATCTCATCCCACTACAATTTCATCCTTGAAATTAAATATAGCCAAAATTAATTCCAAAGTCTACTATTCCCAAAACTTAAACAATAATTATCTCAGAATTTAAAATTTTATACTTTTCCTAAATAGTCCATCATGACGTAATATGTATTCAACTATTTTGTTAGCATCAATATCAACCATCATCTCATCTAGCAATTAACAATCAGTTTTGAACATGCAATATCCATAATAAAAGTTCTCTTAGTAAAATTCACTATATATACTTATCCATCCATACTCAAATTCAGAAAGTACTCAATTGTGATTAATCACAAACATGTAATTAACTATTCCATTCCCAAAATATCATTAATCATCCCTATAACTAGCAGATGAGTTCATAATCTTACAATATTAATAATGTAAGTTCTACAATTAAAATTCATTATATTCATCCACATTCAAATTCAGATTTAATACCTCAAGATCCATATATCAACTCAATTGCAATATGGACATAATGGTGTTTAGTTATATTAGTCAACAATTGCAATTTTCCACTACATGTTTATTCCTTGAAAGTCATAATTGTCTCAATTTCATCCAAGTATTTTGCCTAGAGTGTCATTATGCATATGTCCCTAAGATCATAACCTGGGTCCTGTGGGTTATGGGCCCACCACGCTTCCGCTGCGCACTCTGATGCTGCATGCCTGCATAGACTGCGCCATACTCGAGAGAGCTTGAAGCATCTCAGACTGGAATCACTGGTGCTCAGTTCCTACTGGGTTGGCAGGGGCCATACCTCCAGTAGTTCCTTGACCCACCGGCTGATCAGCATTACCGGCCAGAGAGTCCTCCTCATACAGTTGGCTCCTAGTATGGCGAGCCATAACTATTTTCTGATAAATTAGATGTGGTTAATATCATCATAAACTAAAGTGTCAGGTGACTCTAAGTATAATGTCATCAAAATATGTTCTCTCCATGTTATCATGTCAATATGTCTGTGTCCCTAGGGCCATAAGTTCTCTACCTGTTATCATGTCAATATGTCTGTGTCCCTAGGGTCATAACCTAGTGCTCTGATACCATAAAAGCTGTCACGCCCCAAACTCAAAAATTTTGAGCTAGGGTGACAACCCGCGCGTGCCGGGCACGCAAGGCGTCCCGAAACATGACACTGAATTCAAGAAAAGCAACAACCTATATATCATTCAAGTCCGTGTCTTTAATATAATCCATAACTAAAGCTTTGGGCTACAAGCCCTACACATAAGCATTACTGGGGTTACATCAACATATGAATCCATAAAATAGAAGCTCCAACGAACCTATGGTTCCTTACACACCACAATAATATAGTCTGGGCATCGAGCCCTACACATAAATACACTGGTATAGCAATAAAACAAAATCTATATTTTATTTGAGTTGAGGTCCATCACTCCAACATGTTATTCTCAAATCTTATGGTCCTGTAGCAAAAGCATTATAATATTTTTGTGAGATTACTCTCAGTAAGTAAACCACGTTATACAGTCAAATCATAGCATAGCAATCAATAAGCATATAAATGATCTGCATGCATAAACATTTCACAATTACTCAAATATGCAATGTAAGTAAACCCATCATTGTTATATTATATCATATGTGTCCCAAGGCCCTGCAATGCCCCATAACAAAGGAGAGTCGTTGTGACACATATAAATATAATTCAAATCATTTGCACTCATCATTGTTGTATCATAGCAAATTATTAGTGCATATAAAGCATTCAAATTGTTATATTATATCATATGTGTCCCACAGCCCTGCAATGCCCCATAACAAAGGAGAGCCGCGGTGGCACATATAAATATAATTCAAATCATTTGCATTCACAATCACTCCATTATGCAATGTAAGTATTATATCATGTGTGTCCCACGGCCCTGCAATGCCTCATCTGAGCACATCCTCTAGATGTGTATGGCCATAGCAAAGGAGAACCGCGGCGGCACTTATGAATATAATACCAATCATTTGCATCCATAACTGCTCAATTATACTATATAGTAAACCCACTGTTTATACTCTCAATGGTAACTGTAAATGTGACCCACGGCCCCGCAATATCTCAATAATGTACCAACAGGCATCCCCCCTACTGAAGTAGGGTCGAAATGCCATAGTATACTAACAAGTATCCCCCCTACTGAAGTAGGGTCGAAATACCATAGTATACTAACAAGTATCCCCCCTACTGAAGCAGGGTCGAAATACCATAATGTACCAACAAGTATCCCCCCTACTGAAGCAGGGTCGAAATACCATAATGTACCAACAAGTATCCCCCCTACTGAAGTAGGGTCGAAATACCATAATGTATCAACCAGTATCCCCCTACTGAAGTAGGGTCGAAATACCATAATGTATCAACCAGTATCCCCCCTACTGAAGTAGGGTCGAAATACCATAATGTATCAACCAGTATCCCCCCTACTGAAGTAGGGTCGAAATACCATAATATACCAACCCGTATCCCCCCTACTGAAGCAGGGTCGAAATACTAGGATATGTCATGATAAAGGAGAGCCGCGGCGACACATAACAGTACCTCACATCACATCAATACATCAATCATGTAGCAAATAGTGGATTATACTTACTGGATAATTGCATGTAATATATCACATCAATGTCATACTAACTGCATCTCTCATGCATAGCAACTGCATCTCTCATGCATAGCAACAGCAACTCTCATGCATAGCAACAGCATCTCACATGCATAGCAACAGCATCTCACATGCATAGTAACTGCATCTCTCATGCATAGCATCCACACATGAAATCATAGTACATAAATAGCCATGTATTCATAATATTCATCTACTTACAAATTTAGCCAATAACAATTCACAATTTAACTATGCATATCCTGAAATAAATTATTTAATAAACTGATAACTGGCTTACTTACCTCAGTACGCAATCCAACAGGTATAAATAAGCTAGTCAGATGTCTGAGCACCTACAGGATCATTTACACGATTAATTGATTAGCAAGGAATATTAAAATGACCCTTAGGATTTCTACCCAGACTAGTTCACGGGCCCTACTTTGGGCTCGAATATCTCCCACTACACACACCCAATTGGTGAAGTAAAAATACCCATGAAACTAGAATTCACCAAATTCTAGCCATATAATATTTTTCTAAACCCAGCCCGTTACAGGGCCCAAAACCAGCCCAAACTACCTATGCTGCATGGCCCAAAAGGCCTGAACCGGCCGGCCCAGCCGGCCCGGTTCAGCCTTTTATCACTCGATCCCCTGTTTCTTCCGAAACAGGGGATTGAATAGATGCCGGCGGCCAGGGCCGCCGCCGGCCGAATCCACGGCGGTCCGGCCACCGGAGGCCGGGCCAGAGCCGGCCGCCGCCGCGGCCGGCCACACTCCCTCTATTATTCTTTCTAAATCATCTTTTCACTCTCCGATTTCATCCGTTCGGGCTGTCACCATGCCAGCGACTTCTCCGGCGAAATTGGGGGCGGTCCGGCCACCATTGGCCGGACCGGAGCCGGCTGTCGTCGTGACTTGCCTCCCCCTTGAATCCATCCTCATCAATTTCACTCAATTCATCTTTAATTTCTTCAATTTCTCTCTAATCGTCCGCACGGCTCCAACAGTGCCGGCGGCACGGCCGGCCACCATGGCCGGCCGGACCTCCACCGGACGCACGCCCGGCGCCGGTGGAGGCGCCAGCCCGAAGCTCAGGCCCGGCGAGGCGGCGAGCACGCCGCCGGGCCTGAACCAACCGACGGAAGCCGGTTTGGCTTCCGTCACCGCATGAGAGAGAGGCCGATTGGCCCTCTCTCTCTCCTCTTTCACCGCCACCACTCCGCCGGACGCTGCCCATGGTGCCGGCGGAGTCACCGGCCGGAGCTCGGGCCCGGCGAGGCGGTGGGCACGCCGCCGAGCCCGAACCGACGCACGGCCGGTTCACAGCACTCCTGCGTTCTCTCTCTGTCTCCCAGTTTCTGTCTCTCTCTCTCTTCCTCTCTCCTAATACTCTCTCTCTCTCAGGCTCTCTGAGAGGCAGGGGGTTACCTGATGGAAGCATGAAAGCGAACGCCAGGATGATGGAGGGAGTCCCCCTTCCATCATATAAATAATCCCCTAATGCAACGCTTCGGTGCACTCAAAAGACGCGCGACGACTAGGCCATTCAATCGTCAAGTCAGGGCGTTCGTCAAATAAAGGGCCTTAACGTCATACCATTCAATCGTCAAGTCAGGGCATTCATCAAATAAAGGGCCTTAACGTCATGTCAAAAGTCTAAACGCCAAGAAGGTTTTCCCGGGATGCCAGGTGTCTCCAGAAGTAATTACTAAGAGTTACGTTCCCCCATGATAATTTATGGGGGGTTACAAGCTGGTAATAAAATAATAGATGTTATGACAACTACCATTAGCATTTGTAATTAAAAAAAAAACAATGTACGTTAACAGTATTTCAGACATTTATGAAGATTAAAATTCAAAAAATATTATATTTTTAATAAACATCATAAATATTATATATTATTTAGCTACCATTTCTGCTATATAACAGTTGTACTATAACAAAATAACAGTTGGATGATGGCTGATGGAGCCAGTTGGCCCCATGGAGAATAAAAAAATTTTTTGGACGGCCCCGAAGGTGACACCTCCAAGACCGGCACCTCCAAGGCTGGCACCTCCAAGACCGGCACCCCCAAGGCCGGCACCTCGAAGACCGTCGGCCCCGAAGGCCGACACCTCCAAGACCCGGCACCTCCAAGGCCAGCACCTCCAAGACCGTCGGCCCCGAAGGCCGACACCTCCAAGACCGGCACCTCCAAGGCCAGCACCCCCAAGACCGACATCTCGAAGACTGTCGGCCCCAAGGCCGACAGCTCCATGGCCGGCAGCTCCGAGGCCGACAGCTCCAAGGCCGATCGGGTCAACATATCTCGCATCGACGAGCGACGATGCCTCTGGCTCCCGAGCCCATGCGGAAGCGGCAGCTAATCTCTTTGATTTCAATGGCAATCTTCTCCTATATCAGAGGATGCTTGCCATAACGTTAGGAAGAACCAATTGGTACACAAAGTTATCAATCACTTCGAGGTTCTTCTTCAATTGAGCCTCCAGTCCGATGTTCAGAAGCTTCTTGATGTCCCAGAACATATCGACATATCTTTAGAATACCATGGAGTTAAAGTCACCAAAAGCCACATGTCTCGAACTCATTGGAGTGTCTAGCTCAGCACCGAACTCCACTTTGAAGATCCTTTCTTCGATGACACCACTTCTCGCCATCCCCTGTAAAGATTCCATCACCAAAAGTGATGGGGCCAGTTGACCCCATGAAAAAATAATTTTTTTTGGATGGCCCCAAAGACCGACACCTCCAAGGCCGGCACCTCCAAGACCGACGGCCCCAAAGGCCGACGGCTCCAAGACCGACGGCCCCATGACCGACGGCCCCAAGGCAGTCGGCCCCAAAGGCCGACACCTCCAAGACTGGCACCTCCAAGGCCGACATTTCCAAGACCACGGCCCCAAAGACCGACGTCTGCAAGACCGACGGCCCCAAAGGCCGACACTTCCGAGACCGACGGCCCCAAAGGCCGACGGCTCCAAGACCGACGGCCCCAAAGGCCGACACCTCCAACGACCGACGGCTCTAAGACTGGCACCTCCAAGACCGACGGCCCCGAAGGCCGACACCTCCAAGACCGACGGCCCCAAAGGCGGACATCTCCAAGCTAGGCGGCCCTGGCACTTCCCAGTCAGCCCCGACACTCCCTAGCCAGCCCCGAACTCCCAGGCGGTCCCGGCATCTTCCTAGCCGGCCTCCTATGTCTCCGAGCTAGCCAGCCCCGGCACTCCCCAGTCGGCCATGGCGTGTCCAAGCTAGGCACCCAGGCACCTCCCAGGCGACCCCGGCATCTTCCTAGCCGGCGCCCTGCGTCCCCAAGCAAGTCGGCCCCGACACTTCCCATGCGGCCCCGGCTTGTCCAAGCTAGACGGCCCGGCACCTTCCAGGCGGCCCCGGCATCTTTCTAGCTAGCCCCCTGCGTCTCCAAGCCAGCCGTCCCCGGCACTTCCCAGCCGGCCCCGGCGTGTCCAAGCTAGGCGGCCCGGCACCTCCCAGACAGCCCCGGCGTGTCCAAGCTAGGCGGCCCCAGCATCTTCCTAGCCGGCCCCCTACGTCTCCAAGCTTGGCGGCTCCGGCACTTCCCAGCTGGCCCCGGTACTTCCTAAGCGGCTCGGCATCTTCCTAGCCGGCCCTCTACGTCTCCAAGGGAGTCGGCCCGACACTCGGCCCGGCATCTCCACTCCCGCCAAGTCGGCTAAGGCCATCCCCGGCCAGCCTGACTTGGCCCCAGCGTCTCCAGTCCTGCCAAGTCGGCCAAGGCCATCCCCGGCCAGCCCGACTCGGCCTCGACGTCTCCAGTCCGCCAGTCGGCCAAGGCGATCCCTGGCCAGCCCGACTCAGCCCCAGCATCTCTAGTCCCATCGAGTCGGCCAAGGCCATCCCCGGCCAGCCCGACTTGGCCCTGGCGTCTCTAGTTCCATCGACCCGACACTTCCTCCGCCTCTCCAGTCCTGACAAGTCGGCCAAGGCCATCCCTGGCCAACCCGACTCGACCCCAGTATCTCCAGTCCCGCTGAGTTGGCCAAGGCCATCCCCGACCAGCCCGACTCGGCCTCGGCACCTCCAAGTCCGTCGATTCGGCCCTGCCTCGGCACTGACCTACCAGTGGGATTGGCCCCGACCATCTCGGGTCGACCCGGCTCGGCCCTGATAAGTCGGGATTTCCCAGTCCCGCCAGATCAGCCCTAGCGGTTCAAAAAACTGCCTCTCTGGGACAGGCCGGGGCCGGTTGGCTTGGATAGGCCGGGGCCTGCTGGAAGGTGCTGAGGCTGATTGGCTAGGACAGGTCGGGGCTGGCTTGGAAGGAGCCGGGGCCGCCTGGCTAGGATAGGCCGGGGCTGACTGGCTGGTGCTGGGGCCACCTGGCTGGGACAGGCCGGGGCTGGCTGGAAGGTGTCGGGACCGCCTGGCTGGGATAGGCCACGGCCGGTTGGAAGGTGCCGGGGCTGCCTTGGCTGGTGCCGGGCCGCCTGGCTGGGACAGGCCGTTGGCCAAGAAGCTGTCGGCCTTGGAACTCTTGGCCGTCGGATGATGTGAATGGACCCCGAGACCGATGGGGGGTCTCGGGGTAGGATGATGTGAATGCACCCCAAGACCGACGGGGGGTCTCGGGGTAGGATGGTGTTGATGCACCCCGAGACCGACGGGGGGTCTCGGGGTAGGATGCTGTGGTCATGCCCCGAGACCGACGGGGGGGGGTCTTGGGGGGATAGGCCCATGTAGCTTGGATGTGGGTGACCGATGCGGAGGTCGAGATGGGCCTTGAAGGTCGAAGCGGGGCTCTGTCAGCTTCCTTCATGGTTCTCTAACGACGTTGGATCAGCCACATCACCTGGCATATGTACTTCTCTCGACATCCATGCCAACCGTATGAAAATGGTACTGGCTTGGATGGCGTGTTGACCAGTGCATGATTTAATTGAACTGGTGTTTCACCACTTCTTTGATTACCAGTTGTTGGATCAAGGGTATTTCCACTTAGCCTTGTTTGAGCTGTCAACTCTAAATCTTGTTGTGGTCTTGTGATTTTTCTTCAGGGCATTGGATCTTTAGCTCCTGACATGTGGTTTCTAACTTAAGAGTGATTTCTAGATTCTGATGTGAGCAATTTCTGAAACTTAATAGAATTCATCGCTTGAAGAGTAAGCTTACCTGTTTGATTGAACACCGTTCGGTTCTCCTATTTGAGCTGCCAAGTTTGATGGATGATCACCCCGAAGGGTGGTTGATTTATTCCATACCTTTCATAGAATCAAAATCTTAAGAGTGCACAACTAAACACTCTTTTTGACCCTTGCTAAGATGTGAAAGATGCGTCCATGGTTTGCCATTTGAATATCGGGTCCATGGTACATAGTATTGGTATGCTTAATATGGATTGATTAAACATATCAAGATTTGGTACGAGTATGATAAAACATGTTTGGTGCTGCATCAGTATGACCTCTAATTGATATGTTTGTGATGCTGTGACAGTCAAATTATAAAGCAACACTTCTATGATATAATCAAGAGTTATTTAGATGCATAACAACTCTTATACTTGTCACAAATACGAGCAAAATCAGATATGGAGTGGATATGATCATGCAATGGTATGACCTAATTATTAATGTGCATCTCACTCGCACCTCACATCCATATGTATAAAATAACTATCCAAATAAGAAATTTTATTTTTTATAAAATTTTATTTTCAAGAATAACTATCCAAATAAGGAATTTGTAAAATCTAAACATTTCAAAATTCACAATTATTACACAAAATTTTATTTTTAAGAATAATCATCTAAATACGGAATTTAAATATTAAAATTTTATAATATTATATTTTAAAATATTATAAACTTTTAAAATGTCTCATACTAATGTAATCCTAATTCTGATGAGCACAAATCTTAATTTAGATGGTTGCCTTTGAAAAATAACAAAGAAGTTATTCCCCCACTTATCCTAGTTTATATCAAATGCATCCTAGTTATTCCCCCACTTACTGTTCAAGATAACTATTTTTCTCCCCTTCTTTCAGTTTTTGAAGGTTTACATAATTTTTTCTTTTTTCCTTCTTGTATTTCATTTTTTGTTCAATATCCTAGTTGTTCTTCCATGTTTATAATTATTAGCACCGCTCAATCTCAAGTTCAACATTCTTTGAGCTCTGAAATTTGTTGACAGAGATATTCAGACTATTCTCACAACTTCCTTCCAATTTTATGCTTCGATAACAATCTAAGCTTGGCAATTTTTTTCATTAAGGCTTGTTTAGTCTTCGTTTTAAATGCCATATCTTCCCAATAAAGTTCATTCTTTTGCTTGGTCAAAGTTTTAGGCTTCCTCTTACGTGCTTGCTCTAAGACCAGAATGTTTTAGCTCGTGCCTACAATTTGGCAGGCAATTCTTTTATACCACAAATATAATGATAGCTGATAATCAAACATAGTTGAAATAAAAACATTTTCCCTCCTAGAATACTATAGATCTAACGTGGTTGTCATCCAGAAAAACATAGTAGTAAATAAATAAAAAAACATGGTTGTGATCCGAAAAACATAGTTTTAAATAAATAAAATCCAAAAAACATAATTATAAATAAATAAATAAATAAAACAGGTGGTTGTCCGATAATGGAGGCTCGTGGGCCGTAAATGGATGCAAAGTGCAGCGGCCGTTTTCCTTGAGAGCGAGAGGTACTCGCTGCTATGTGAAACCACCGTTTGATAGTGATAATCAAACATAGTTGAAATAAAAACATTTTCCCTCCCAGAATACTCTAGATCTAACGTGGTTGTCATCCGGAAAAAACGTAGTAGTAAATAAATAAAAAACATGGTTGTCATCCGAAAAACATAGTTGTAAATAAATAAAAATCTAAAAAACATAATTGTAAATAAATAAATAAATAAAACAGGTGGTTGTCCGATAATGGAGGCTCATGGGCCGTAAATGGATGTAAAGTGCAGCGGCCATTTTCCTTGAGAGCGAGAGGTACTCGCTGCTCTGTGAAACCACAGTTGATAGCTGATAATCAAACATAGTTGAAATAAAAACATTTTTCCTCCCATAATACTCTAGATCTAACGTGGTTGTCATCCGGAAAAACATAGTTGTAAATAAATAAAAAAATGTGGTTGTCATCCAAAAAATAGTTAGTTGTAAATAAATAAAAATCTAGAAAATATAATTGTAAAAAAAAAAATAATAAAAGGATGTTTGTCTGATAACGAAGACTCAGACGAACGTTCGGACATTCATGGAGCACATAAAGGCACAACAACCGGTAATGAAGGCTCGACCGTAAATGGTTGCATTTAACATTCACGGAGCACATAGAGGCACAACAACCGATAACGAAGGCTCGACCGTAAATGGAGCACAACAATCGACAACAATCGTCCAAACAATATGGTTGTCATCCAAAAAATAGTTGTAAATAAATAAAAATCCAAAAAATATAATTGTAAAAAAAAAAAATAATAAAAGGATGTTTGTCCAATAACGAAGACTCGGATGAAGGCTCGGACATTTTGTAAATAAATAAAAATCTAGAAAACATAATTGTAAAAAAAATAATAATAAAAGGATGTTTGTTCGATAATGAAGACTCGGATGAAGGCTCGACCGTAATGCATTACATTCACGGAGCACATAGAGACACAACAACCGGTAACGAAGGCTCGACCGTAAATGGAGCTCTAACAACCGACAACAATCATCCAAACAACCTTCACCCCTGCTTGGGCCCGGTAGCCCGCTCGGGTTACAGGCTCACGCTACTAAGCCCGGTTGCCCCCACTCGGGTTATAGGCCCACGTTACTGAGCCCGGCTGTTAAGATATACGAGCCTTGGTTTAGTTAAAGCATAACAACATTTTGTACACCACCGATGTGGGAAAAAAAAAAAAATACCCGAAGCGTTAAGGGACCAGCTACGGCCCGTGTCTACCGCTCCATCCGCCCCCGGATCCCTCAGCATTGCTAAGGGAGACGTCATCCTCATCTTCTCCCCCAACTCCCTTCGCTTCCCCGCCTGCTTCCTCGCCGTCCTCTCCCTCGGTGCCATCGCCACCACCGCCAACCCCCTCTACACCATCGCCGAGCTCTCCAAGTAGGCCAAAGACCACCGTCCCAAGCTCGTCATCACCGTCCCCCAGCTCTGGCCCAAGGTCTCCCCTTGGGCCTCCCCGCCGTCATCCTCGGCCCCAAAGACACGCCTTTATCCCCCTCCACCCACCTCCCCATCACCTACTTCTCCGAATTGATCGCTGCGCATGCGAGTTTGGACTTCACACCACCTCCCATCCGGCAGACCGATGTGGCGGGGCTCCTCTACTCTTCCGGCACCACCGGCGTGAGCAAGGGGGTCATCCTGACGCACAAGAACTTCATCTACGCTGCTCTCATGGTGACCGCCGATCAGGAGCTGCGTAACGAGCCGCTGAACACGTTCCTTTGCTTCCTACCGATGTTTCATATCTTTGGGATGGCGTTGATCTCCTATGGTCAGCTGACGCGAGGGAATAGCGTGGTGTCCATGGGGAAGTTCGATTTCGAGATGGTGCTGAGGTCGATCGAGAAGTACAGGGTGAGCCATCTGTTCTGCGTGCTGCCGGTTATGATTGCGCTGGCGAAGCATGGGAAGAAGGGGAAATATGATCTTAGCTCATTGAGATTTATTGGTTCGGGTGCGGCGCCTTTGGGGAAGGATGTGATGGTCGAGGTCTCGAAGAAATTCCCTAATACGGAAATCGTACAGGTATTTTTTGATCGGTTTCAATCCTAGATTGATATTTTTCTATCATGAAACTAGATTACTGTTTATAATGTATTCATAACTGTGTTGGATTGGATTACTGTTTGTTGTTCTCTTGGTATGAATTGTTGGCTCAATATCTGTGCATCAGTTTGGTTTGATAGTGTTGCTGCCAAATCACTTTTGATGAGCACCGGGCAAGCTGAGATCTCTGCAGACCTTCGAGGATGTAGAAAGACCATTGAGGATGTAGAAAGGTCACCGTCTCCTGCAAGAAAAGTCCCGGGCCAGTGATTCTGGTGGACCCTCCAATGCTCAAGTTAGTGACCAGTAGAACAGTAGAATTTTTTTTGATGAGAGAGTAGATATTGAGTTTTTCTCCTCCCCCCTTCTCGTTGGGGATTGGGGTCTTTATATACCTGTTCGGGGGTCTCTTACCCTTCACTGGTAACAGCTGAGTAATATCTTTCGTTCTTCGTAGGTGGGCATACTAACTGCTAAACGTATGTCATACGTATGCCTCTTAATTTTTGAAAACCGTCCGTGACCTTAGTAATTGCCGGTTCATAATATTTGGTGACCGCCTGTAATTTTTGTAAAGCCACGTGGAATTCCTTGCAGCAAGCGGATGCTTGTCGGCCTCTGCCGCTGAGGCCGATGCCGAGACCGACGCCGAGACCGAGACCGGTGCCACATCGAAGCGGGCTACGGTCGACACCAAGATCGAGGTGGGCCACGGAGGAGATGGGCCCAAGGCCGTGCGGAGGTCGATGCCGATGCCATTGCCGAGACCAATGCTGTGTCGAAGCGGGCTTCGATCGACACCAAGATCGAGGTGGGTCACGGAGGAAATGGGCCCAAGGCCGCGCGGGGGTCGATGCCGACGCCGTTGCTGAGTACGACACCATGTCAAAGCGGGCCATGGCCGACACCAAGTTTGAGGTGGGCCGCGGAGGAAATGGGCCGAAGACCGCGTGGGGGTCGATGCCGATGCTGTTGCCGAGACCGACGCCGTGTCGAAGCGGGCCATTGCCGAAGCCGACGCTGATGTCATTGCTAAGACCGACGCCAAGACCGAGACGGGCAGAGTGCGTCAGACCGTGTGACATTGAGCTCACGATTTCTCATCTCGTGGGTCGTGTGGGTCCCAAGGTACAGCCGTTGGGGGGAGAAGGATGATGTTGAGTTGAAGCCAACTGTCCCTCGTAGAGTGTCGAGTATGGAGTGCTTGCGTGGTCTTGTTCATGCCCTTGGATGAGCTTGTATGGCATTGTTCACATACAAGGCTCTGTTCACTTGCATGGCATTGTTAACGGTGAGGGAGCTCTCGACCATGGAGGTGTCGGCCATGGAGGTGTCGACCATGGGGTTCTCGACCTTGGAGTTGTCGGCCATGGAGCTCTCGGCCATGGAGGTGTCGGCCATGGAGCTCTCGGCCATGGAGGTGTCGGCCTTGGAGGTGTCAGCCATGGAGGTGTCGGCCTTGGAGCTGTCGGCCATGGAGCTCTCAGTCTTGGAGCTGTTGGCCATGGAGCTGTCGGCCATGGAGCTGTTGGCCTTGAAGCTATCGGTCATGGAGCTCTCAGTCATGGAGCTCTCGGCCTTGGAGCTGTCGGCCATGGAGCTCTCAGCCTTGGGTGCGTGTGGCTTTATGAGGCCATAAATGCTACCAAGGCCGAAGGGCCCTTTGGAGGCCTAAGGGGGGCTCCGTCGGTTTCCTTCCCTCATGGTTCTCTAACAGCATTGGATCAGCCACATCAGATGCCCCCTTGCCCCTGGAACGAAGCGGGCCCACTCCAGCAAGGCTAAAGGGGCGTTACCTCCCAAGTGGCTGATACCCACCTGCCTTTGGGTCTTCAACTTTTGACATGATGTTAGGAAGTGATCCCCGTCCATATGCCATGGAAGCATAGGGCCAATGAGGTTGCGATGATACTCCTGATGTAGAGGGAGTCGTTGAGCCTTTTCATAGATGTTTGTCTTTGCGTTGTGCTTGATGTCG
Source organism: Calamus simplicifolius (assembly GCA_900491605.1). Classification (NCBI taxonomy): domain Eukaryota; kingdom Viridiplantae; phylum Streptophyta; class Magnoliopsida; order Arecales; family Arecaceae; genus Calamus; species Calamus simplicifolius. The sequence continues at coordinate 193,249 of UESW01004782.1, forward strand.
GCGCCGACTGCAGGTTTAATGGCTTGGGAGCGGGTGCCCGCCAATTATGAGCTGGGGAGAGTTGGCTTCTCCCAGCTGCGAGTTGTCTTGAGGCTTCTTGATAGCTGATTGGCTGTTGACCGCTAACACGGGGTCGAGGTCGTTGAGGCTGAAACGAAGCCGTTGAGGCAAAGTTGAGGCCGTCGAGAGCCTTTTGAACCTCGGAGGATGACTCGAGAGTCGCTGGGATCCTACCATGCTCGGGAGCCTTTAACCTTGGAGGGTGATTTGAGGGTCATCGGTGCCTTTTTCTTTAAAGAAATTGGTCTCCTTCTGCAGGGTTGATGACCTGCCCCCTAGGGAACCATGATAATCAAAGGCGAGGGGGAACTAGTGCTGCAATCCGCAGGAGGCCTTGGGCTTAGAGTGTTGACGCGGAGGTTGGTCTTCTGTGCCGACGCAGAGGCCAATCTTTGGTGTCGACGCGGAAGCCGATCTTTGGTGCTTGGCTGGCCAGGGCTTTTTGGTGCCGATGCGAAGGCCGGTCTTTGGTACAGATGCGGAGGCTGGTCTTTGTGTCGACGCGGAGGCTGGTCTTGGTGCCGACGCGGAGGCCAGTCTTCGGTGCCGACACGGAGGCCGGTCTTTGGTGCCGACGTGGAGGCCGGTCTTGGTGCCAACGCGGAGGCCGGTCTTTGGTGCCCACGCGGAGGCCGGTCTTTGTGCCGACACGGAGGCCGGTCTTTGTGCCGACGTGGAGGCCGATCTTCGGTGCCGATGCAGAGGCCAGTCTTTGGTGCCGACGTGGAGGCCGGTCTTGGTGCCAACGCAGAGGTCGGTCTTCGTTGAACAGAGAGACCATTCGAGGAAGCAATGAAAAGACCTTGAACAACTATCTGTCAAGAGGGTTCAAATTAAAGAAAGTAACATATTACTGATAATACCGGTGTAAGTTGTCGGCGTTCCAAGTGTGTGGGAGCGATTTTTCATCCAGTTCTTCAACTCTGTATGCCCCATGGTGAAGAACTTCTTTGATGCGGTATGGTCCTTCCCATCTCGGTGCCAGCTTGCCTCCTTCTGTCGGCTTTGATACTTCAGCTCATCTCAGAACGAGGTCTCCCGGGTGGAATATCTTGGGCCGTACTCGAGCGTTGTAGTATCTGGCCGCTCGTTGGCGGAAGGCCGCCATGCGAAGTTGTGCTTGGTCCCGCAACTCTTTCACTAAATCTAGATCGGCCCGCAGTTGATTTGGGTTGTTCTCTTCGTGGTATAGTTCTGTCCGGGGACTGGGGACACCTATCTCCACTAGAATGACGCCTCGGTCCCAAAGACCAGGCTGAAAGGAGTTTCCCTTGTGGGGGCTCGTGGTCTCGTGTGGTATGCCCATAATACGCTGGGGAGCTCTTCTACCCAGCGCCCCTTGCAGCCATCTAGGCGAGCTCTAAGTCCTTGGAGGATAGTGTGATTGGTCACCTCGGCTGCGCCATTGGTCTGGGGTGCCCCACAGAGGTGAACCGCTGATGAATGCCCAGGCTGCTGCAGAATTTCTGGAAGGCCGTGTTGTCAAACTGTCGGCCATTATCAGTGACAAGGGTGTGCGGCAGTCCAAATCGGCACACGACCGACTTCTAGAAGAAGGATCTTACTTTGCTTTCCATGATTTTGGCGAGGGCCTCAGCCTCAATCCATTTGGTAAAATGATCAACTGCTACCACCAGGAACTTACGTTGTCCGGAGGCCGAGGGGAATGGTCCCAAGATGTCCATACCCCACTGGGCGAAGGGCCAGGGTGCGGCCAGGGGGGTTAGCTAGGACGCCGGCTGATGTTGAATATTAGCATGGTGCTGGTAGCTGTCACACCTTTTGATAAGATCAGACGTATCCTCCTTCATTGTCAGCCAGTAATACCCTCTCCGTAGGGCTTTGTATGCGAGAGCCCTGCCCCCCAAATGGCTTCCGCATATACCTTCATGTATCTCCCACAAGATGTAATCTGCTTCGGTGGGGCCAACACACTTGAGAACTGGGTATGAGAATGACCTGTGATATAGTTTTCCATCCATTATGAAAACTTCGGGGTCTGTCTCTTGATTTTCTTGGCTTCGGCAGGGTCTTATGGGAGGGTACCGTTGGTAAGGTATCGGATGTAGGGATCCATCCAGGAAGGCTCCTGCTCAATTGGAAGAGTTTCTCTTGTTGCGTCAATACTTGGGGCTTCTAGATGCTCCACATAAGCTCTTCCCAACACTCCGTCAACTGAGGTGGCAAGATGGGACAAGGCGTCGGCTCTAGCATTTTCCCCTTGGGGGATATAGCTAACGCTGAAATATGCCAAGAGAGAAGCCTGCGACTGTACCATACTTAGGTAGCGGGACATGATGGGATCTTTTGCTTCATACTCTCCCATGATTTGGCCAGTTACCAGCTGGGAGTCAGTGAATGCCCTAAGGTGCTTCACCCCGAGCTCTCGGGCTAACTTTATCCTAGACAACAGAGCTTCATATTCTGCCTGGTTATTGGTGGCTGGAAAGAGGAAACGGAGTGCACACTCGGCTACAACTCCATCCGGGTTGGCCAAGATGAGGCCTGCTCCGATCCCTTGAGAATTTGATGCCCCGTCTACATGCAGAACCCATTCATCGTCTCTGGTGCCGAAAGGTGGGGGGTCCGCCGAGGCCTCTTCGGGCTGCTCCTCGCCCCAAGTGCACTCTACCAAAAAATCTGCCAGGACCTGGGATTTCATGGCCGACCGAGGGCAAAAGGATAGATCAAACTCCCCCAACTTGAGCGCCCATTTTGCCAACCGACCCGAAGTATCTGGGCGAGCAAGAATTGTCTTCAGAGGTTGGTCTGTGATCACTGCAATCGGGTGGGCTTGGAAGTATGGCCGTAGGCGCTGGGCAGACACGATCAAGGCAAAGATGATTGTAACCCCCAGTAAATTATTATGGGGGATTGTAACTCTTAGTATTTATTTTTGGGGACACCTGGCATCTTGACTCCCTTCTGACGTTTAGATCCCCATGCGACGTCTGGTTTCTTGGGTCTTTGCGTGTCGGATGGGTTCCCATCTTCTATTGATCCGAGGCGTCGTGTGGGAGAATAAAAGGAGTTAGAGGATGACTCCCTCATTCACCCTGACGCACACCTATTCCAGGTAATCCCTTGCCCATCCTCTTGAGAACCAGAGAGAGAGAGCCCAAGAGAGAGAGATAGCCGGGAGAGAGAGAGAGAGATAGCCGGAAGAGAGAGAGAGACTGAGAGAGAGAGAGACAGCCGGGAAGAGAAAGAGAGAGAGCCCAAGAGAGAGATAGCCGGGAGAGAGAGAGAGAGAGATAGCCAGGAAGAGAGAGAGAGAGAGAGAGCTCGAGAGAGAGAGATAGTCGGGATGAGAGAAAGGGAGGTGTGGCCGGTCGATCCATTGGTTCAGGCCCGGTGGCGTGCTCGCCGCCTCGCCGGGCCTGAGATTTGGCCGACGACCCCGCCGGCACCGGGGGAGGCGTCCGGCAGGGTGGTGGTGGAGAGAGAGAAGAGAGAGAGGGCCAATTGGCCCTTCTCTCGCGCGGTGGCGGAAGTCGAACGCCGGTTGGTTTGGGCCCGACGGCGTGCTCGCCACCTCGCCGGGCCCGAGCTTCGGCCTGTTGGCTCCACCGGCGGCCGGGCCGCCCTCAATTTGGCCGGCGGTGGCCCCGGCCCGCTGGGCTAAGTTCCCATCCCCTGTTCGGTGAAACAGGGGATCGGGTGGAATGGGTTGAATCGGGCCGGCTGGGCCGGTCGATTCAGGGCCTTTTGGGCCGTGCAGGGATGAGTTTTGGGGCTGGTTTTTGGGCCCGTAACGGGCCAGGATTAGCAAAATATTTATATGGCTAGAATCGAGGTGAATTCTAGTTTCATGGGGTATTTTACTTCCCCATTTGGGTATGTATAGTGGGAGATATTCGAGCCCAAAGTAGGGCCCGTGAACTAGTATGGGTAGAAATTCTAAGGGTCATTTTAATATTCTTTGCTAATAAATTAATTGTGTAAAATGATCCTGTAGGTGCTCAGACATCTGACTAGCTGCATATATACCTGTTGGATAGCGTACTGAGGTAAGTAAGCCAGTTATCAGTATTTAATTAATTATTCATTATATGAATGTTTAAATTATGAATTGTGACATGAAGAACTATTATTGGCTAAATTATAAGTAGATGAATATTATGAATACATGGCTGTTTATGTGCTATGATTTCATGTGTGGATGCTATGCATGAGAGATGCAGTTATTATGATATTGATGTGATATATTACATGCAATTGTTCAGTAAGTATAATCCACTGTTTATGCAATATATAGTTGTTATTGATATGATGAGTGCATGTGATGTGAGGTACTGTTATGTGTCGCCGCGGTTCTCCTTTATCATGTCATACCACACACACGTCTAGAGGATGTGTTCTGCTTGTTTATGCCACCTACACGTCTAGAGGATGTGTTCTGCTTGTTTATGCCACCTACACGTCTAGAGGACGTGTTCTGCTTGTTTATGCCATTCACTCGTCTTGAGGATGTGTTCTGCTTGGGTTCGAGATGGCATCACGCATCTAGAGGATGTGTTCTGAGTTCTATGAGGTGGCATCACACATCTAGAGGATGTGTTCTGCTTGGTTCTATGAGGTGGCATCACACATATAGAGTATGTGTTCTGGTGGATTATGACATGGCGTGACCCTAGTATCTGGACCCTTTCAGTAGGGGGATGCTTGTTGGTACACTATTGAGATATTGCAGGGCCGTGGGTCACATTTACAGTTACCATTGAGAGTATAAACAATGGGTTTACTTACATTGCATGTTTGAGTATTTGTGAAATGTTTAAGCATGCAAATCATTTATGTGCTTATTGATTGCTATGCTATGATTTACTGTATAACGTGGCCTACTTACTGAGTGTAAGCTCACAAAAATCTTACAATGTTTTTGTCAGAGCCACGAGGTTGAAGATGGATTGGTGGGGTGATGGATCTTCTATTAAATAAAACAAGACCATTATTTTGTTGTAACCCCAGTATTACATATGTGTAGGGCTTGATGCCCAGACTTTATTATTGTGGTGTGTAAGGGTGTTAGCCCAAAACTTTTAGTATTGTATTTGACTTGGTTTTATATATATGGTGTTATATGTTAAAAATTTTGTAACGCCTTGCGTGCCTGGCACGCGGCGGGTTGTCACCCTAGCCCGATATTTGGGCCTGGGGCGTGACAGCTTTAGTGGTATCTGAGCATAGGTTATGACCCTAAGGACATGGACATATTGACATGATAACAGGTAGAGAACTTATGACCCTAGGGACATGGACATATTGACATAATAACACGTAGAGAACATATTTTGATGACATTATACTTAGAGTCACCTGACACTTTAGTTTATGATATTATGTGGGCTCCCTGGCTGGTAGCCTTGATCAGTGGGGAGGTCAATGGGGGGCTTCTAGAGGTTTTAGCTCCATTAAACTTGTTGGAAATGATTCGTAGCAGTATCAGACCTTTAAATAATATGGGAGATGAAATTTTAAATGGATATGCAATAAAAGACTGATAAATATATGGAATATGATATAATAGTGGAAAATTTCAATTGATGACTAATATGATTAGGATAACATCATTATGTCCATATTGCAATTGAGTTGATATGTGGATTTGGAGTTAGTAAATCTAAATTTGAATGTGGATGTATATAATGAATTTTTAATAGTGGAACTTACATTGTTGATATTATAAGTTTAAGATTATGAGCTAATCTGCTGGTTATAGAAATGATTAATATTGATGATATTTTGGGAATGAAATAGTTAATTACATATTTTTGATTAATCATAATTGAGTACTTTCTGAATTTGAGTCTGGATGGATAAGTATATATAGTGAATTTTACTAAGAGAACTTTTATTATAGATATTACATGTTCAAAACTGATTGTTAATTTGCTAGATGTGGAGATGGTTGATATTGATGCCAATGAAATAGTTGACTGCATATTATATCTTGATGGACCATTTAGGAAGAATATAAAATTTTAAATTCTGAGACAATTATTTAAGTTTTTGAGAGCAGTAGACTCCATTAATCTTCAGAACTGATTTTGGCTATAAATGATCAAATATTTTGATGGTAGAAAGTGAAAGATTTTAGCAATAATGAGAATATGATAAACTCCATTGATAAAGAATTTCATGGGAATTTTTATCTGTTAATAGATTTCTAAATTTAGATATCTATTCATTAATTTATTATGCATACTTATTGTACCTTTCTTCATAGTTCCTAAGGAGATATCTTTCTCCAGGATGGATCAATTATCAATCATCCATAAGTGGCATAATTATTGTTAAGAAAATAGGAGGGAGATGATTTTATTTTTGATTATTATCAGTTATGGATTATGGTTAAGGATACATCTATTATCACTTTCAAGTCATAGAGAGATTACTATAATTTTTAATTATGTCTTCGGATGGTAAGTGCATTTTCAATCTTTATTGACCTTATAAGTCTTGTATCCATCTGAGCTAGATTAGTGAAGTCACTTTGAGATATTTGAAGGGTTTAAATTAGTTGGTCATTTATGGCATTAGACATTGCATAATCTATAGATGATTTTGATAATCATTGGTAACGAAATAATCGATTCAAGAATTTGAATCATTTAAATTGCATTATTTATTGAGGATATACTGACCTATTCAAGAGAAATTGATTGGTTATGGTGGTATTATTGATAAATATGAAGGAGATAAATTAATCATACTGATGATTAATGATGGCACTATTATTCAAAGAAATTAAATTAGTTGATTATGATAATTATAAAAATATCCTAAATGATTGGCATAATGTTCATTGATGTTAGCTTGAAGTATTCAAGAGTGAAACCAAGTATGTTATGATGATTAAAATAAGTATCGTAATGATTAATGGCACATTCAACTATTTATGAGTTGAGAGAGCATTGGAAGAAAACTATCTTATATCTAATTCACAAGAATTTAGAACTGTCTTATCGAGGAATTAAGAGTACCTGATGTGTTACTAACCTTAAGAATGGATGATATAATATATGTGATGGACTCTATGATATTTATGATGATTGTGTTGTGAGAAGTTAAAAAAAAAAAAAAAAGATGATAGGAAAGAAATACTTCTTAAGGAATTTAATTTTATTTGGTAGAAAGAGAAAATTAATTGTTGATGTTGGATACATCATTTGGGTACTTGGGAATGAAATAAAAGTTTGCTAGTAAGTATCTTTAATAGTACAAAATTTGTGGACATTTAATTTCGAGGATGAAATTTTAGTGAGATAAAAATGTTAATATTTGTTTCTGGTTTAGTAGTAAACTGCGTAAATTGAGTCTGAACCCATTTGTCTCACTCTTCTAATTCGATGATGTCTTCATAAAGCTTTGTGGATTAAGCTGAATTTCTGTCCAGCCTTCCACCCTCAAATAGATGGACAATTTGCAGGAACCAATTAGATTTTAGATGATATACTGCAAGCTGTGTGATGGATTTAGAAAGTGCTTGGTATAGCTTCTTACCCTTAGTGAAATTGCTTATTTATTGATTACCAAGCCAACATTCAAATGGATTCATTTTGTTGTCTATGATAAAAGGTGTAAATTTTATTGAGATGAAGTGTGAGAGAGAAAATTTTGATTACTGAGCTGGTTTAACAAATATGAGAAAGTATCGTTAATTAAAGCAACTTCATGTAGCTCAGAGTTAATAGAAAAGTTATGTTGATGTCAAAAAGAAAGATTTGAAATTTCAGGTTGAAAATCATTTGGAAGTTTTTCTAATCAACGATGTGAATGAGATTTGTGTTTAGAGGTGATTTGAGCCACAATACATTGGGCCATTTGAGATTTTGATTAAATTAAAGGAGGTGGCTTATAACTTAGCACTATCTTCATTACTCTTTGGGGTATTCAATGAATTTCATATCTTTATGACTGAGGAGGTATATTTCAAACCCCGTTATGTGTTAGAACTTGAACCAATTTAGCTTAAGAAAGAATTAACCTATGAAGATCATCTTGTGTGCATCGTGGACCGCAAGGATTAAGTTCTGAGATGGTGTAGTATTCCTTATGTCAAAGTTCTGCGGAGTAATTATTCTGAGGGAGATTATCTGGAAGTCTAAGGAGAAAATGAGAAAGAAACGTCCATAATTATTTGTATCTTATTTCAGATCAACGATGTATCGATGACGGTGACTTTTGAATGAAATTTAGTTGATTATGAGATAGAAAATTTGGATTTGTATTCTATTGGATGTATATCAAATTTTGAGGATGAAATTTTTATAAGGGGCGGAGAATGTAACCCCCGGTAAATTATTATGGGGGATTGTAACTCTTAGTATTTATTTTTGGGGACACCTGACATCTTGACTCCCTTCTGACGTTTAGATCCCCATGCGATGTCTGGTTTCTTGGGTCTTCGCGTGTCGGATGGGTTCCCATCTTCTATTGATCCGAGGCGTCGCGTGGGAGAATAAAAGGAGTTGGAGGATGACTCCCTCATTCACCCTGATGCACACCTCTTCCAGGTAATCCCTTGCCCATCCTCTTGAGAACCAGAGAGAGAGAGCCCAAGAGAGAGATAGCTGGGAGAGAGAGAGAGAGAGATAGCCGAGAGAGAGAGAGAGAGAGCCCGAGAGAGACAACCGGGAAGAGAAAGAGAGAGAGCCCAAGAGAGAGAGATAGCTGGGAGAGAGAGAGAGAGAGATAGCCGGGAAGAGAGAGAGAGAGAGAGAGACAGCCGGGATGAGAGAAAGGGAGGTGTGGCTGGTCGATCCATTGGTTCAGGCCCGGCGGCGTGCTCGCCGCCTCACCGGGCCTGAGATTTGGTCGACGACCCCGCCAGCGCCGGGGGAGGCATCCGGCAGGGTGGTGGTGGAGAGAGAGAAGAGAGAGAGGGCCAATTGGCCCTTCTCTCGCGCGGTGGCGGAAGCCGAACGCCGGTTGGTTCGGGTCCGGCGGCGTGCTCGCCGCCTCGCCGGGCCCGAGCTTCGGCCTGTTGCCTCCACCGGCGCCGGGCGTGCGTCCGGTGGAGGTCCGGCCGGCCAAGGTGGCTGGCCGTGCCGCCGGCACAGTGATGTGCCGTGCGGAGGAGAATGAGAAGAAGTGACAAATTGAGGGAGAGAGAGGAGGTTTGGCGGCTGGCCGCGGCGGCGGCCGGCTCTGGCCCGGCTACGGCAGCCAGGCCGCCCTCAATTTGGCCGGCGGCGGCCCCGGCCGCCGGCTAAGTTCCCGTCCCCTGTTCGGTGAAACAGGGGATCGGGTGGAATGGGTTGAACCGGGCCGGCTGGGCCGGCCGGTTCAGGGCCTTTTGGGCCGTGCAGGGATGAGTTTTGGGGCTAGTTTTTGGGCCCCGTAACGGGCCGGGATTAGCAAAATATTTATATGGCTAGAATCGGGGTGAATTCTAGTTTCATGGGGTATTTTTACTTCCCCATTTGGGTATGTATAGTGGAGATATTTGAGCCCAAAGTAGGGCCGTGAACTAGTATGGGTAGAAATTCTAAGGGTCATTTTAATATTCTTTGCTAATAAATTAATTGTGTAAAATGATCATGTAGGTGCTCAGACATCTGACTAGTTGCATATATACCTGTTGGATAGCGTACTGAGGTAAGTAAGCCAGTTATCAGTATTTAATTAATTATTTATTATATGAATGTTTAAATTATGAATTGTGACATGAAGAACTGTTATTGGCTAAATTATAAGTAGATGAATATTATGAATACATGGCTGTTTATGTGCTATGATTTCATATGTGGATGCTATGAATGAGAGATGCAGTTATTATGATATTGATGTGATATATTACATGCAATTGTTCAGTAAGTATAATCCACTGTTTATGCAATATATAGTTGTTATTGATATGATGAGTGCATGTGATGTGAGGTACTGTTATGTGTCGCTGCGGTTCTCCTTTATCATGTCATACCACACACACGTCTAGAGGACGTGTTCTTCTTGTTTATGCCACCTACACGTCTAGAGGATGTGTTCTGATTGTTTATGCCACCTACATGTCTAGAGGACGTGTTCTGCTTGTTTATGCCATTCACACGTCTTGAGGATGTGTTCTGCTTGGGTTCGAGATGGCATCACGCATCTAGAGGATGTGTTCTGAGTTCTATGAGGTGGCATCACACATCTAGAGGATGTGTTCTGCTTGGTTCTATGAGGTGGCATCACACATATAGAGTATATGTTCTTGTGGATTATGACATGGCGTGACCCTGGTATCTGGACCCTTTCAGTAGGGGGATGCTTGTTGGTACACTATTGAGATATTGCAGGGCCGTGGGTCACATTTACAGTTACCATTGAGAGTATAAACAATGGGTTTACTTACATTGCATGTTTGAGTATTTGTGAAATGTTTAAGCATGCAAATCATTTATGTGCTTATTGATTGCTATGCTATGATTTACTGTATAACGTGGCCTACTTACTGAGTGTAAGCTCACAAAAATCTTACAATGTTTTTGTCAGAGCCACGAGGTTGAAGATGGATTGGTAGGGTGATGGATCTTCTATTAAATAAAACAAGACCATTATTTTGTTGTAACCCCAGTATTACATATGTGTAGGGCTTGATGCCCAGACTTTATTATTGTGGTGTGTAAGGGTGTTAGCCCAAAACTTTTAGTATTGTATTTGACTTGGGTTTTATATATAATGGTGTTATATGTTAAAAATTTTGTAACGCCTTGCGTGCCCAGCACGCGGCGGGTTGTCACCCTAGCCCGATATTTGGGCCTGGGGCGTGACAATGATCTTCTCAATCTTCGAGTATCTGGTCTCCGCACCGTGGAGCACCTTGCTTATATAATACACCAGTTTTTGCATGCCATTGGTGTCCACGCGGACCAATACTGAACTGACGGCTTCGGGAGAAGCTGCGAGGTACAGAAGGAGTTCTTCTCCACTTGTTGGCTTGGATAATAGTGGCGGGGTAGAGAGGAATTCCTTTAGTCCCTCAAACGCCTTATGACATTCTTTCATCCATTCGAATCCGTTGACCTTGCGGAGTGCCTGAAGAAAGGCAGGCATCTCTCGGCGGACCTGGATAGGAAACGGCTCAAGGCCGCTACCCTTCCGGTCAAGCGCTGTACTTCTTTCTTGTTGGTAGGTGATCTCATGTCCAGAATGGCTTGAACTTTGTCTGGATTTGCCTCGATCCCTCGGCGGGTCACCATGAAACCCAAGAATTTTTTGGCTGTCACTCCAAATGCATACTTGCATGGATTCAACCTCATTTGGCATCGACGAAGGTTGTCAAATGTCTCCGCTAGGTCGGTGATATGGTCGGTGGTGTGGACACTTTTGGTCAACATGTCATCTACGTATACCTCCATATTGCGTCCTATCTGGTTCTCGAAGACTTTATTCATTAGCCTTTGGTAGGTGGCTCCTGCGTTCTTTAATCCAAATGGCATCACCTTGTAGCAATACAACCCCTTCTCAGTTATGAAGGAGGTGGCTTCCTCATCCACCGGGTTCATCCTGATCTGATTATATCCGGAGAAAGCATCCATGAAACTAAGGACCTCATGGCCGGATGTAGCGTCCACCAGCTGATCGATCCGAGGCAAGGGAAAGCTGTCTTTGGGGCATGCTTTGTTGAGATCAGTGAAGTCTACACACATCCTCCAGCTCCCATTAGTCTTGCGAACCATCACCACGTTGGCCAACCACTCGGGGTAATGAACCTCCCGGACATGCCCTGCAGCCACCAGCTTGCGAACCTCCTCGTCGATAGCTCTCTGTTTGTCCGGAGCGAAGCTCCTTTTCTTCTGTCGGACCGGCCGACACTCTGGCTTAAGGTTGAGCCGATGAGTGATTACCTCCTCAGGGACGCCTGGCATGTTGGCGGCAGACCATGCGAAGACGTCGGTGTTGGCTCACAGGAAGGCGAGGAGTCGATCGCACGCCTCTTCGGGAAATAGCGCCCCGACCTGGATGGTCCTTGTCGGTTCATCTCCTAAGGGAAAGGTCAAAAGGTGCTCGGCCGGCTCCCCCTCCCTCCCGGGTCTCGGGGGTCAAGCGGCCCAGAGGTCATTGCCGACACGGCTTCCAGTGGACTGGGAGACAAGTGGTAGCACAACGGCGGCAGGCTTTGCTCTCCTTTCATTTCTCCGACTCCTTCGTTGGTGGGGAATCTTACCAACAATCTCTTGGTGGAGATGATAGCATCTAGCATATTCAACCATGGTCTCCCCAAGATGGCGTTGTAAGCCAGTGGGACCCGAACCACTAGGAAGTTTATGACCACCGTGCTATGAAGCGGCGATGTCCCAGCCGTGACAAGGAGGGCAATTTCTCCTTCGGCACTTACAGAGTCTCCCGTGAAGCCCAATAAGGCGTAGTGACAGGTCGAAGGGAAGACTCAAAGAGGTTCATTCGAACAAAAGCCTCATAGCTCAGGACGTCCACAGAACTACCACTATCAACCAAGATTCGTTTCACAGGATGCTTGGCTATGGTCATGGATACCACCACGCCGTCATCGTTTTTGTTGACTACTCCATCTAAGTCCTTTCCAAAGAAAGGAATCACGGGGTCTACTCCCTCCCGCTGTCTCTTTGAACTGCCGCTTGCCCCCTAGGAAATCATGGCTATGGTCTTCTCCGTAGGGGCGTTGTCTGCACCGGCCTGGAGTGTAGGAGGCACCGCTGGGCCCGAAATAGGAGGGTTTCCCCTTTGGATAAACTTGCTCAAGTGACCCTGCTGGACAAGCTCTTCAATGGCCCTCTTCAGGTGGTGGCATCTTCGGTGTCGTGACCATAATCTCGATGGACAAGCTCTTCAATGGCCCTTCCTAGCCAGCCCCGGCATGTCCAAGCCAAGCGGCCTCGGCACCTTCCAGCCAGCCCCGGCCTGTCCAAGCCATGCGGCCCCGGCACCTTCCCAGCCGGTCCCGGCCTATCCAATCCAGGTGGCCCCGGCACCTTCCTATCCGGCCCCGGTCTATCCAAGCCAGTTGGCCCCGGCACCTTCTAGCCGGCCCCGGCCTGTCCAAGCCAGTCGGCCCCGGCACCTTCCCAGCCGGCCCTGGCCTGTCAATATAAGCGGCCCCAGCACCTTCCAGCCGGCCCCGGCCTTTCCAAGCCAGCCGGCCCCGGCACCTTCCAGTCAGCCCCGGCCTGTCCAAGCCAAGAAGCCCTGGCACCTTCCTAGCTGGCCCCGGCCTGTCCAATCCAGGTGGCCTCGGCACCCTCCAGCCGGCCCGGCCTATCCAAGCGGCCTGTCCAATCCAGGCGGCCCCGACACCTTCCTAACCGGCCCCGGCCTCTCCAAGCCAGGCGGCCCCGGCACCCTCCAGCCGGCCCCGGCCTGTCCAATCCAGGCAGCCCCGGAACCTTCCAGGCGACCCCGGCCTGTCCAAGCCAGCCGGCCCTGGCACCTTCCAGCCGGACCCGGCCTGTCCAAGCTAGGCGGCCCCGACACCTTCCTAGCCAGCCCTGGCCTGTCCAATCTAGGCATCCCCGGCACCTTCCAGCCGGCCCCAGCCTATCCAAGCCAAGCGGCCCCATCACCTTCCAGCCGGCCCCGGCATGTCCAATCCAGGTGGCCCCGGCACCTTCCTAGCCATCCCCGGCGTGTCCAAGCCAGGCAGCCCCGGCACCTTCCTAGCCGGCCCTGGCACCTTCCTAGCGGCCCCGTCGGCGGATATAGCCCTGCACCAGGCAGGCATGAAGCCCGACACCCATCGGCACCTAAAGCCCTGCACCAGCCAGGCATGAAGCCCGGCACCCGTCGACGGATAAAGCCCTGCACCAGCCAGGCATGAATCCCGACACCCGTCGGCGGATAAAGCCCTGCACCAGCCAGGCATGAAGCCTGACACCCATCGCCCGGCACCCATCGGTGGATAAAGCCCTGCACCAGCCAGGCATGAAGCCCGGCACCCGTTGGCGGATAAAGCCCTGCACCAGCCAGGCATGAAGCCCGACACCCATCGGCGGATAAAGCCCTGCACCAGCCAGGCATGAAGCCCTACATCAGGCGAGGATCAGCCACTTGGGAGGTAACACCCCTTTCGCCTTGCTGGGGTGGACATGCTTCATCTTAGGGGCGAGGGGCCATCTGACGTGGCTAATCCAACGCCGTTAGAGAACTGTGAAGGAAGGAAACCGATGGAGCCCCCCTTTGGCCTCCAAAGGGCCCTTTGACCATGGTAGTGTTTATGGCCTCATAAAGCCACATGCACCCAATTGCTCTATGCTCCAAGGCCGACAGCTCCATGGCCGATAGCTCCATGGCTGACACCTTCAAGGCCGACAGCTTCAAGGCCGACAGCTCCTAGGCCGACAGCTCCATGGCTGACACCTCCATGGCCGAACCCCAATGGCTGATAGCTCCAAGGCCGATAGCTCCAAGGCCGATAACTCCAAGGCCAACAGCTCCATGGCCGACAGCTCCAAGGCTGACAGTTCCATGGCCGACAGCTCCATGGCCGACAGCTCCAAGGCCGACAGCTCCATGGCCGACAGCTCCATGGCCGAACCCCGATGGCCGACACCTCCAAGGCCGATAGCTCCAAGGCTGACAACTCCAAGGCTGATAGCTCCATGTCCGACACCTCCAAGGCCGAACCCCAATGGCCGACAGCTCCAAGGCCGACAGCTCCATGGCCGACAGCTCCAAGGTGACAGCTCCATGGCCGACAGCTCCAAGTCCGACAGCTCCATGGCCGAACCCCGATGGCCGACAGCTCCATGGCCGACAGCTCCATGGCCGATAGCTCCAAGGCCGACAGCTCCAAGGCCGACAGCTCCATGGCAGACAGCTCCAAGGCTGACAGGCCGATGGCTCCATGACCGACAGCTCCAAGGCCGATGGCCCCAAAGGCTGACACCTCCAAACCGACGGCTCCATAATGACGGCTCCAAGACCGACGGCCCCAATGGCCGACACCTCTAAGACCGATGGCTCCATGACCGACGACTCCAAGACCGACGGCTCCATGACCGACGGCTCCAAGACCAACGGCCCTAAAGGCCGACGGCTCCATGACTGATGGCCCCAATGGCCGACAGCTCCAAAGCCGACACCTCCAAGACCAATGGCTCCATGACCAATGGCTCCAAGGCCGACGACCCCAATGGCTCATAGCTCCAAGGCCGACAGCCCCAAAGGCCGACACCTCCAAGACCGACGGCTCCATGACCGACGGCTCCAAGACTGATGGCCCCAAAGGCCGACGGCTCCATGACCGATGGCTCCAAGGCCGACGGCCCCAATGGCCGACAGCTCCAAGGCTGACGGCCCCAAAGGCCGACACCTCCAAGACCGACGGCTCCATGACCGACGGCTCCAAGACCGATGGCTCCAAGACCGACGGCTCCATGATCGACGGCTACAAGACCGACGGCCCCAAAGGCCGACGGCTCCATGACCGATGGCTCCAAGGCCAACGGCCCCAATGGACAATAGCTCCAAGGCCGACGGCCCCAAAGGCCGACACCTCCAAGATCGACGGCTCCATGACCGACGGCTCCAAGGCCAATGGTCCCAATGGCCGACAGCTCCAAGGCCGATGGCCCCAAAGGCCGACACCTCCAAGACCGACGACTCCATGACCGACGGCTCCAAGACCGGCGGCCCCAAAGGCCGACGGCTCCATGACCGATGGCTCCAAGGCCGACGGCCCCAATGGCCGACAGCTCCAAGGCGACGGCCCCAAAGGCCGACACCTCCAAGACCAACGGCTCCATGACCGACGGCTCCAAGACCGATGGCCCCAATGGCCGACAGCTCCAAGGCCGACAGCTCCACGGCCGACGGCCCTAATGGCCGACACCTCCAAGACCAATGGCTCCATGACCGACAGCTCCAAGACCGACGGCCCCAAAGGCCGGCATCTCCAAGGCCGGCACCTCCAAGCTAGGTGGCCCCGGCACCTCCCAGGCGGCCCCGACATCTTCCCAGTCGGCCCCGACGTGTCCAAGCTAGGTAGCCCAGCACCTTCCAGGTGCCCCCGACATCTTCCCAACCGGCCCCGGTGTGTCCAAGCTAGGCGGCCCCGACACCTCCTCCCCAGCACTTCCTAGGCGGCCCGGCATCTTCCTAGCCGGCCCCTACTTCTCCAAGCGAGTCGGCCCCGACACTTCCTTGTCGGCCCTTCTAGGCCCCGACGTCTCCATTTTTGCCGAGTCGGCCAAGGTCATCCCCGGCCGGCCCGACTCGGCCCCGGCGTCTCTAGTTCCGCCAAGTCGGCCAAGGCCATCCCCGGCCGGCCCGACTCGGCCCCGACGCCTCAAGTCCATCGATTTGGCCCTGCCCCGGCACTGCCTTGCTAGCGGGATTGGCCCCAGCCATCTCGGGTCGACCCGGCTCGGCCCTAATAAGTCAGGATTTCTCAGTTCCCGCCAGATCAGCCCCAGCATGGCCCTATCAGTTCAGGGCTCCACCTCTCTGACGCACGCTGCCTGACAGCGCCAGATCCAGCAACCCACTGGCAACACTGGTGATGGGATAGGACCCACCTACCCAACAACTGATGGAACATAGCCCACCAACCAGTCCAGATTCATGCAAGGGCTCAGCAGACATTCTGACTTCATGAAAGCCCACGTGATCGTGCCAGCGTCAACCCCTATAAAAGGGTAAATCACTTCGAGAACCAGGTAACGCAAGTTTACACACTTGATACCCTAATGTTGGTCCAGATAGCAACCCAAGAGGGGGGGGTGAATTGGGTTTTTCAAAAATTTAAACTCTTTTGAAAGATAACCCCTAGTGGAAATAAAAACTTAGATTCACACAAATTAAAACTGAACAAGCACAAATAGAGAGTTGAAGATAAAGAGACAATCACGGCAAACACAGGAGATTTTATAGTGGTTCGGTGTACCTACACCTACGTCCACTCCCAAGTACCTCTTGGGTCCACACTATAATCAATCTGATTACAGCAGAGTTGTTTTGCAAGCTCACAACTCAAACTTGTTGTTTTCCCGGGTGCACAACGAACCCAGCTGGTTTTCAAGGCTCACCAGCACAAAACCTATCACCACAAGCTAATGCTTGCACAAGGCTAACAGCCTCAACTGAATCAATCACCAGATTGACCCAGCAAACAATATTTATTTTTACAAGATAAACAGCTCCTCCAATGAGCAAATATACAATAATGAAATAATAATAAGAGATAGGAATCAAAGCCTGATTCACAGATCTTGGTGGCTTCTTCCTTCTCTTCCTTTGATTGGATCTTCCTTCAAGATGCTCTTGAGACTCAGAAGATCAAAAAACTAGGGCTTCTTTTTCTCTTGAGATTTCTTCGAAATAGAACAGCAAAGCTTGGAATCTCTCTTCTTCTTTTGGGGAATCAGTATGATCTTTCCTTCAATTTTCCTCTTTTCTTTTCTGATGGATCTCAAAGATTTTCTCTATTCTTTTCTTTTTGCCTCTCTTGTCCCTTCTTTTCGGATGCAGCAAACCCTCTTCTTATAGATCCCGATTAATCCATAAATAGTTTGAAACTATCCGTTAGAAACAAGTGTAAGAAGGATTAGATCCATAAATAACAATAGCCGTTGGGATTAAAAAGATAAAGATAAAGTTTAGAGTCGTTCTGACAGTTCTGGAGCCGTGTCTGACATTCTGGAGTCGGCTCTAACTTTTCTGGAGTCGGCTCTAACTCGAAATTCTTTAATCCGCTCGATCTGGAGTCGTCTCTGACTTTTCTGGGGTCGACACAAAATTCTTCTGGAGTCGACTCTAACAGTCTGGAGTCGACTCTAAGTCGTGGCCTGAAAAACCATCGTTCTGTCTTTTCTGTTGGAGTCGGCTCTAACAGTCCCGGAGTCGACTCTAAGTCTGTGCCATTTTTGGAGTCGACTCTGCGATTCCATGTGTCGACTCTAATGTCTGCAATCTTACCTTGACATTAGATTCGAACCAGAACTTGATTTGACACTTGATTTTGATTATCAAATCGACTTATAATAAAAAACTTAATCAAAATCATTAGTAACTTCAAATGTTACTCAAATAGTTTTGTTAATCATCAAAATCCTCAATTGGGTCAACAATCTCCCCCTTTTTGATGATGACAAAAACTTTGAGTATATGCATTAAAAATTCATTTGAATTAAGAATTATAGACATTTTAAAGCTTAGAGACTTCCTAACAGAGAATTTGATGCCAATATTCAAAATGAATAAAAAATAAATGACATCAATCAAGATGATTTAACTTTTATATGGAGAAATTATTAAGCTCCCCCTGCATTGAATAACTCCCCCTATGTAATAATTGAATCAATTAAATCTCAAATTTTTCTCTTCCCATCTCAAAATTGTTCTTCATTTCTTTCTCTTCTCTTATATGCATATACAATTATCTCTCCCCCTTTTTTGTTATCAGCAATAAGGTGAGTTAAAAAAAGTTATCAGAGCGGGGTTGTTGGTTCAATAATCATAAAGATAGGAACTCATTCATTGAAATTCAATCAATCAATCATAGACAAATTTAAAATAAAAGTGTAATTGTATTCCAAAGCAAGATTCATTACATGTGTTTCAGTAAAGTGACATTTAAGTATGTAAATCCTAGATACATGCTAAAAGCAAGAAAGCAAGAAATCCTAAGATACAACCTAGGATAGGATATCAAAATCAAATATGCTTATACACAATTTTCTTTAAATGTCCAATCATTTCCATAACATCATCTTTTTGGTCTTCTTAAAACTTTCAAGACAAGCTTCAATTTGAGAGACGGCAAGGTCGATATCTTTCTTTAGTTGACTGGTAGCATGAAGATAAGTTCCAGAACCGTCTGCAATGCCTTCCATCCTTTCAAAAATCTTATGAAGATCAGTGCTAAAGGATTCTACGGAATTGCTAATGGAAAAAGAAATCATGTCAAGTCTTGAATTATCTCATCCTTCAACTGATTGAACTCCTCTCTTAATTTACACATATCATTTGTCCTTTGACTGTCATACTCAGCCAGTAAAGCTCTGAGCTGACCATTTGCTCCTCAGAAAATCTTTCAGATGCCAATGCTGACTGATGTGGAGGGTGAGAGCTAGGTCCAGCCTCTGAGGGTCCAGCAGATGGTTCCAGCAGAATAGATGGTTCAGGAATGTCTCTCCTCTGACTTCCTCAACTCTAACCTCTTCAGCTCTGGCCTCATGTCCTCTTTTATCCAATTTCCATTTTCTTTTCTAAAGCCCATTCGGTGAATGTAGAGACACTATAGTAATCTGTATGTCTTAATTTTCTTAGTGGCTCATTGTCCATTATAAGTACACCTTGGCTTCTGAATACCAATGTTAAAACCATACCATATGGCAATGTAGATCTCTTCTTAGTAGCTGCCTCCGCCATATAGCCTATCATCATCCAGCAAGATTTAAGGTCTACCAGTGAGAATGCAGTCCATCAATAAGATGTCTCGCTCCGAGACATATTCAAACCTTCCGATTTTAGGAAATAAAATTCTTCCACAGATATTGTGAAGTAATCTGAGTTCCAAATTAAGTTGATTTGCCAAGATTTCTCAAACTCAGAAACTTCTCTCCTAACATCCTTGATAGGCACCTCCTCTATCTTCATGTTGATATTCAACTAAGTCCAACAGTAGGCATTTCCAATAATTTCCAAGGGTTTCGCTGTGATGATTACTTTGTTCCTCTTACAACACTTACTAAGCCTCCCTCTCCTCTACTAAATCATTATAAAATTCTCTTACTAGGGCAGGGTAGTAGGGATATCCAAAGAGCAGACCTTCTCCCATCCCATTTCTTTCAACAATCGCCCAATAGCAAAGCCCTCCGAAATAAAAAGTCAAAATCTACTTTTCTTCCGGTTGTAATGGCCTTACCAGCTAATTGGTCGACTCGTGGAGAAGATGGTGAGGGTGGAGAGTCATCTTGAGTGGCAGATGAAGAAGATGACGAAGGTTGCCTCCGATTTGAACGGCGCTTCGTCGGAACAGTCGAACCACCAATGATAGCACGCCTTTTGGGAGCCATTGGATTCGATTGGAATGAGTAATCAAGGGTTTGAGGGATTTGGAGGGTTGGAATCAGTTTGGAACGGTTTGAAAAGGTTTAGGAGACGATAGAAATCGTTTGGGGTCGACTCCGCCCTTTTTATTTTGACCTAGTTCCACTTAGAGTCGACTCCCGAAAACGAGGTGTCGGCTCCGAACCAGAGAATCTGTCAGCGCCCGAATTAGAGTCGGCTCTACAGAAGCCAGAGTCGGCTCTAATTGCCCAGACAGAACATCAAAATAAGAAGGTGTCGACTCCACAAACTGAGGTGTCGACTCCACAATAGTTTCAGAGAAAAATTCAAATTTCAAGGATCTGAAACTGATCAAATTAATCATCAAACTCTAGATAAGTGTTCCTTAACAATTGGGGAAACAATAATCAAATTTCTAGATAAATTTCCTTATTGGTCATAGAGGATTTTCAAGAAATTATGAAGTCTAGATAGTTGTTGTCCTTAAGAGTTTCAGAAAATTATTCTAAAGGATCACAAACTCCTAATTCTCCTCTAAG
Organism: Calamus simplicifolius; assembly: GCA_900491605.1. Lineage (NCBI taxonomy): Eukaryota > Viridiplantae > Streptophyta > Magnoliopsida > Arecales > Arecaceae > Calamus > Calamus simplicifolius. The sequence continues at coordinate 213,825 of UESW01004782.1, forward strand.
ATAGCAAAATCTCTCCTCACTCAAAGGTTTGGTAAAAATATCAGCTAATTGATCATTAGTATTAACATATTCAAGACAAACATCTTTGTTAGTTACATGTTCTCTAATAAAGTGATGTCTAATTTCAATGTGTTTAGTTCTTGAATGTTGAATTGGATTTTTAGTTAGATTGATAGCACTAGTATTATCACATTTAATAGGTATTTTATCAAGTGTGATACCATAATCTTCAAGTTGTCGCTTAATCCAAAGGATTTGAGCACAGCAACTTCCAGCTGCAACATACTCTGCCTCAGCAGTGGATAATGCAACCGAATTTTGCTTCTTGCTAAACCAAGAGATTAAGTTACTTCCTAAAAGTTGGCATGCCCCACTTGTACTCTTTCTATCTAATTTACAACCAGCATAGTCAGAATCAGAATAAGCAATCAATTTTAAGGTTGAGTCTCTAGAATACCATAATCCTACATTTTTAGTTCCATTTAAGTATCTAAAGATTCTTTTAACAGCAAGTAAATGTGATTCCTTAGGATTAGATTGATATCTTGCACATAAGCAGACAGAAAACATGATATCTGGCCTACTTGCAGTTAGATAAAGAAGTGATCCAATCATACCTCTGTAATGCTTCTGATCTACTTTCTTACCTTCTTCATCCTTGTCCAGCTTGCATGAGGGACTCATTGGCGTACCAAGAGGTTTAGCAGATTCCATACCAAATTTCTTGAGTATTTCCTTTGTGTACTTTGTTTGGTTAATGAAAATTCCCGCTTTCTCTTGTTTGATTTGAAGTCCAAGGAAGAAGTTTAGTTCTCCCATCATGCTCATCTCGAATTCTCCCTGCATTAGCTTAGCAAATTCTTGACAAAGGAGATTGTTAGTAGCACCAAATATAATGTCATCAACATAAATTTGAACGATTAATAAATCCTTTCTTTTCTTTTCAAAAACAAGGTTTTATCAACATTTCCTCTAGAAAAGTCATTTTCAATTAAAAATTTACTTAATCTATCATACCAAGCTCTAGGTGCTTGCTTTAAACCATAAAGTGCTTTGTGTAGTTTGAAGACGTGGTTTGGAAATTCATGATCTTCAAAACCAGGAGGTTGTTCAACATAAACTTCCTCATTTATAAAACCATTTAGAAATGCACTTTTAACATCCATTTGAAATAAGTTGAAATTCATATGACATGCAAATGCAAGTAGTAGCCTAATGGCTTCTAATCTAGCAACATGCAAAAGTTTCATCAAAATCTATACCTTCTTCTTGATTATATCCTTTTGCAACTAATCTAGCTTTGTTTCTAATTACTAATGCCATTTTCATCTAATTTATTTCTAAAAACCCATTTAGATCCTATTATAGGGTGATTTTTAGGTCTTCACTAGGGTCCAGACTTGATTCCTAGTGAATTGGTTTAACTCTTCCTGCATTGCTAACATCCAATAACTATCTTTCTCAGCTTCCTCTATAGTTTTAGGTTCTATATGAGATACAAATGCAAGATGATTATTGATATCTCTCATTGATGATCTAGTCCTTACACCTTGAGATGGATCACCTATGATTAGGTCCTTAGGATGACCATAAGCATATCTCCAATCTCTAGGTAGATCTTTATCATTATGAGCAATATCAATACCATCATCCTTAGGTGAGTCATCATCCTTAACTTCAGGTTCTTGATCTGAAGATACATTTAATTTTTCAATATCTCTTTCAATCAAAGATGTATCTTCCTCATCATCAATTTTATCTGAACTTGATGCTAAAGACTCATCAAACACTATATGAATGGATTCTTCTACAACTAAGCTTTCTTATTAAATACTCTATATGCTTTGCTAGATGTAGAATATCCTAGGAAGATACCTTCATCAGACTTTGCATCAAACTTCCCAAGATTATCCTTACCATTGTTATGAATAAAACATTTACAACCAAATGCATGAAAATAACTTAAATTTGGTTTCCTATTGTGCCATAGTTCATAGGGAGTTTTCTTAAGGATAGGTCTAATTAGGGCTCTATTTAGAATGTAACATGCTGTGTTTATAGCTTCCGCCCAAAAATATTTTGGAAGTTGGCTTTCACATAGCATGGTACGGGCCATGTCTTCTAAAGTCCTATTCTTTCTTTCTACAACTCCATTTTGTTGTGGTGTTCTAGGTGCAGAAAAGTTATGATGTATGCCTTTTTCAAAACAGAATTTTTCAAATAAGTGATTTTCAAATTCAGTTCCATGATCACTTCTAATAGACACTATGGTAGTGTTTTTCTCATTAGTGACTTTCTTAACAAATTTCATGAATATTGAGAAAGTCTCATCTTTGTGAGCCAAAAACATTACCCAAGTGAATCTAGAGTAATCATCTACTATCACTAGACCATATTTCTTTCCTCCTAGACTTGTGGTTCTAGTAGGTCCAAAAAGGTCCATGTGTAGTAGCTCTAGTGGCCTAGTAGTTGAAACAACATTCTTAGATTTGAAAGAAGTTCTTGTTTGTTTTCCAAATTGACATGCATCACATATTCGATTATTTTCAAAATTTAGCTAGGAATACCTTTAACTAAATCCATTTTCAATAATTTGAAATTAGGTGTGTGCTTGCATGACCTAATCTACGATGCCATAGCCAACCAATCTCATTCATCTTAGCATTATTAGCAACTAAGCAATGATTACTTGGAGATAAATTACTCAAATCAATTAAGTACACATTGCCATAGCGTTTACCAACAAGAATAATGCTATTATCAATGGGATTAGTAACAGTGCAAACAGAAGCTTCAAAGGAAACCTTGAAACCTTTGTCACACAGTTGGCTAATACTTATTAGATTATGTTTAAGTCCATCAACATATAAAACATTATCAATATGAGTAGATGGAGTAATTTGAATCTTACCAATACCCATGATATGGCCTTGACCATTATCACCAAAAGTAACTACTCCACCTCTTTTTGATTCAAGGGTGATGAATTGATCTTTGTCACCCGTCATGTGTCTTGAGCAACCACTATCCAGGTACCATTTTCTTTTCAGTCTGATGGCTGCAAGACACTCCTGCAAAACATTCATGTCTTAATTTTAGGTACCCAAGCCTTCTTGGGTCCTTCATGGTTAGATGCATTAAATATTGTTCCTTTGGGAACCCAAATCATCTTTCTCTTATTATGTGAGATTTACACATATATGATTTATGTCCTTTGTTTCCACATTTAAAACAAGTAATATTTATGATTTTTCAGCATGTATAAAAATGTTCTTCAAAGATTTTTGCTTTTTAAGTGGATTATATCCTAATCCAGCTTTATCAAAAATAGCTTTTTGATTATTCCAAAATCATATTAAGTTTGATAGAGCTTAGAGTAATTTATCAACTATAGGCTTAAGTCTATCAACTTCATTTTTCAAACTTTCTTTTTCTTTTATCAAAAGTTCTTTATCTACAACATGCTTTTCATTTTCTAAGGATAGTTTTTGCATTTGAGTTTTCAAATCTTTGTTCTTTGAACTTAGGTTTGCAAAATCATCCATTAATTCATAAAAAGCACTATGCAATTCATCAAAGTGAAGTCATCAAGAAAACTCGGACTTACCTCATCATTGTCCGCCATGAAGCATAGATTGGCCATTTCACTCTTTTCTTCTTCTTCGAACTTGAGCTTTCCGAATCGCTCCATGTGGCCATCATTGCCTTCTTTTTGAACTTCCGGTGCCTTTCTTTAGTTGAGGGCATTCAGATTTAAAGTGACCCGGCTTTTTACATTCAAAGCAAATAACTTCTTTTTCTTTGCCCTTGTCCTCATCTTTTCTTGCAAAGGGCTTTTTCTTTTCAAACTTCTTCTTCTTCATGAATCTTTTAAATTTTCTTGTGATGAGTGCCATGTCCTCATCATCACTTTCATCTTCAGATTCATGAGGCTCTTCCATATATTCAGAAATCTTAAGAGCCATAGTCCTCTTTTCTTTGACTCATCATCATCAACATGTTGCTTAATTTGAAGCTCATGAGTCATCAAGGATCCCAATAATTCTTCTAGGGGTAGGGTACTTAGATCCTTTGCCTCTTGTATTGCAGTCACTTTAGCTTCCCAAGTCCTAGGCAAGGAACGCAAAACCTTTCTCACAAGATCAGAATTATCATAAGATTTACCAAGACTTTTTAAACCATTAACTATATCAGTAAATCTTGTAAACATATCAGCAATAGATTCACATGCATCCATTTTAAACAATTCATATTATGAACTAGCATGTTAATCTTGGATTCCTTGACTTGATTTGTTCCCTCATGGGTAACCTCAAGTCTATCCCAGATTTCTTAGCAGAAATGCAAATAGATATGCGATTGAATTCATTTGCATCTAATGAGCAGTATAAAACATTCATTGCTTTGGCATTGAGTTGTGCCAATTTTTTATCATGTTCATCCCATTCCGTTTCCGGTTTAGGAATCTCCATGCCATTAACTCTAGCAGTGGGTGTGTGTGGTCCATTGACTATAATACTCCATAGATCATAGTCAAGTGCTTGAATGAAAATTTTCATTCTAGCCTTCCAATAACCATAGTTTGAACCATTAAATAAGGGTGGTCTATTAGTAGATTGACCTTCAAAAAAGATGAACCAGCTTGAGTTGCCATGTGGATCTTTGACTCTTGATCGTTAGATCAAATCAAATGAGCACTAGCTCTGATACCAATTGTTGGTCCAGATAGCAACCCAAGAGGGGGGGTGAATTGGGTTTTTCAAAAATTTAAACTCTTTTGAAAGATAACCCCCAGCGAAATAAAAACTTAGATTCACACAAATTAAAACTGAACAAGCACAAATAGAGAGTTGAAGATAAAGAGACAATCACGGCAAACACAAGAGATTTTATAGTGGTTCGGTGTACCTACACCTACGTCCACTCCCAAGTACCTCTTGGGTCCACACTATAATCAATCTGATTACAGCAGAGTTGTTTTGCAAGCTCACAACTCAAACTTGTTGTTTTCCGGATGCACAACGAACCCAGCTGGTTTTCAAGGTTCACCAGCACAAAACCTATCACCTCAAGCTAATGCTTGCACAAGGCTAACAGCCTCAACTGAATCAATCACCAGATTGACCCAGCAAACAATATTTATTTTTACAAGATAAACAGCTCCTTCAATGAGCAAATATACAATAATGAAACAATAATAAGAGGATAGGAATCAAAGCCTGATTTGCAGATCTTGGTGGCTTCTTCTTCTCTTCCTTTGATTGGATCTTCCTTAAAGATGCTCTTGAGACTCAGAAGATCAAAAAACTAGGGCTTCTTTCTTCTCTTGAGATTTCTTTGAAATAGAACAGCAAAAGCTTGGAATCTCTCTCTCTTCTTTTGGGGAATCAGTATGATCTTTCCTATCGAATCTTCCCTCTTTTCTTTTCTGATGGATCTCAAAGATTGTCTCTATTCTTTTCTTTTTGCCTCTCTTGTCCCTTCTTATTCGGATGCAGCAAACCCTCTTCTTATAGATCCCGATTAATCCATAAATAGTTTGAAACTATCCATTAGAAATAAGTGTAAGAAGGATTAGATCCATAAATAACAATAGCCGTTGGGATTAAAAAAGATAAAGATAAAGTTTAGAGTCGTTCTGACAGTTCTGGAGCCATGTCTGACATTCTGGAGTCGGCTCTAACTTTTCTGGAGTCGGCTCTAACTTGAAATTCTTTAATCTGCTTGATCTGGAGTCATCTCTGACTTTTCTGGGGTCGACACAAATTCTTCTGGAGTCGACTCTAACAATCTAGGAGTCGACTCTAAGTCGTGGCCTGAAAAACCATCGTTCTGTCTTTTCTGTTGGAGTTGGCTCTTACAGTCCCGGAGTCGACTCTAAGTCTGTGCCGTTTTTTGGAATTGACTCTACGATTTTATGTGTCGACTCTAATGTCTGCAATCTTACCTTGACATTAGATTTGAACCAGAACTTGATTTGACTCTTGATTTTGATTATCAAATCGACTTATAATCTAAAAAACTTAATCAAAATCATTAGTAACTTCAAATGTTGTACTCAAATAGTTTTGTTAATCATCAAAATCCTCAATTGGGTCAATACCTAATACTCAGAGAAAAACTCCGGTCCTTATAAGATCTCTCCCTTTTCCAATAGCTCTCTTGAGCTCCTTCTCTACTATGACCTCGATTACTGACTTGAGCATTGAAGGGTCCCACTGGAGATCCCCCTTCGATCCTGGGACTTCTTTGCAGGTAACCCGGCGAAGCGAGGATTTGAGAAGCACTTCATTCCCGACGTCCAGGAGAGATTATTGGGCATCATCATTTGGTATAACAAATAATAGGCTAGTTACGAGAAAGTCTAGATACGTGATGGCAGGGGAATCTTGGAAGCCTGCCCCATAATGGTCTACATAGCATCCTTGAACGATCTTTGATTGGAATAAGCTTTGAAATGAAGGAATATACTCCAATTTTGGTTATATTGTAATGTCAATCCCACTCATATATGGAAGGAATATTTCATTGGTTCTTAATTGAATGATATTTTTGACATGGGGTTCAACCACATTGTCAAAGCATTTAAGGTGATGGCAGCAATAGCAGAGCTTGCTTCCTTCTTTGATATGTCAGGACTGCAGGTCAAGTCCCATCAAGATGGGTGGTTGCAGCTGGTTGGTGGGTCCTGTTCCATCGGAGAAGGGAAAGCAGGGGCCATCCTCTTCATCCAGGAAGTATCGGGGTGGGGCCAACCAGGAGAGTGCCGGGCTGCTTGGTTTGATCACGCCGAGGGCCGGCTAGGGAAGTGCTGGGCCGATGGGAGGTGCCAGGGCCACCTAGCTTGGACATGCCGGGGCCAGCTAGGAAGGTTTCGAGGCCGGCTGGGAGGTGCCGGGGCCGCCTGGCTTGGACACACCGGGGCCGGCTAGGAAGGTGCCGGGGCCGGCTAGCTTGGACACGCCGGGGCCGGCTAGGAAGGTGCCGGGGCGGCTGGGATGTGTAGGGGCCGCCTGGCTTGGACACGCCGGGGCCGGCTGGGAAGGTGCCGGAGCCGGCTGGGAGGTGCCGGGACTGCCTGGCTTGGACACGCCGGGGCCGGCTGGGAAGGTGCCGGAGCGGCTGGGAGGTGCCGGGACTGCCTGGCTTGGACAAGCCGGGACCGGCTAGGAAGGTGCCGGGGCCGACTGGGAGGTGCTGGGGCCACCTAGCTTGGACACGCCGGGGCCAGCTAGGAAGGTGCCGGGGCCGGCTAGCTTGGACACGCTGGGGCCGGCTAGGAAGGTGCCGGGGCGGCTGGGAGGTGCCGAGGCCGCTGGCTTGGACATGCCGGGGCTGGCTGGGAAGGTGCCGGAGCTGGCTGGGAAGTGCCGGGACCGCCTAGCTTGGACATGCCGAGGCCAGCTGGAAGGTGCCGGGGCCACCTGGCTTGGTGCCGAGGCCGCCTAGCTTGGACACACCGGGGCCGGCTAGAAGGTGCCGGGGCCGGCTGGCTTGGTACCGGGGCTGCCTAGTTGGACATGCTAGGACCGGCTAGGAAGGTGTCGGGGCCGGCTGGGAGGTGCCGGGGCCACTTGGGAGGTGCCAGGGCCACCTGGCTTGATGCCGGGGCTGCCTAGCTTGGACACGCCGGGGCCGGCTATGAAGGTGCCGGGGCCGGCTAGCTTAAACACGCCGGGGCCGGCTGGAAAGGTGCCGGACTGCCTGGCTTGGACACGCCGGGGCCGGCTAGGAAGGTGCCGGGGCCGACTGAGAGGTGCCGGGGCCACCTGGCTTGAACACGCCGGGGCCGGCTTGGAAGGTGCCAGGGCCAGCTGGGAGGCACCGGGGCCGCCATGCTTGGACACGCCGGGGCCGGCTAGGAAGGTGCCGAGGCTGGCTGGGAGGTGCCGGGGCCGCTTGGGAGGTGCCGGGGCCGCCTGGCTTGGTGTCGGGGCTGCTTAGCTTGGACACGCCGGGACCGGCTGGGAAGGTGCTGGGCCGCCTGGCTTGGACATGCCAGGGCTGGCTATGAATGTGTCGGGGCCGGCTAGGAGGTGCCGGGGCCACCTGGCTTGAACACGCCGGGGCTGGCTAGGAAGGTGCCGGGGCCGCATGGCTTCGACACACCGGGGCCGGCTGGGAAGGTGCCGGGGCTGGCTAGAAGGTGTCGAGGCACCAGGCTTGGGCACGCCGGGGCCGGCTAGGAAGGTGCCGGGCCGCCTGGCTTGGTGCTGGGGCCACCTAGCTTGGACACGCCAAGGCCGGCTGTGAGGTGCCGGGGCTGCCTAGCTTGGACACGCCGGGGCCGGCTTGGAGGCATCAGCCATGGAGGTGTCAGTCATGGAGGTGTCGGCCTTGGAGCTGTCGCCTTGGAGGTGTCGGCCTTGGAGCTGTCGGCCATGGAGCTGTCGGCCTTGGAGCTGTCGGCCTAGGAGGTGCCGGCCTTGGAGCTGTCGGCCATGAAGCTCTCGGCCTTGGAGCTGTCGGTCATGGAGCAATTGGGTCTGCGTGGCTTTATGAGGCCATAAACGCTACCATGGCCGAAGGGCCCTTTGGAGGCCAAAGGGGGGCTCCGTCGGTTTCCTTCACGGTTCTCTAACGGCGTTGGATCAGCCACATTAGATGCCCCTCGCCCCTGAGACAAGTGGGTCCACACTAGCAAGCCGAAAGGGGTGTTACCTCCGGAAGGTGCCGGGGCCGCCTGGGAAGTGCCGGGGCCGGGAGGTGCCATGGCCGACTGGGAGGTGCCTGGGCCGCCTAGCTTGGAGACGTAGGGGGCCGGCTAGGAGAGTGCCGTGGCCGACTGGGAGGTGCCTGGGCCGCCTAGCTTGGAGACTTAGGGGGCCAGCTAGGAGAGTGCCAGGGCTGACTGGGAGGTGCCTGGGCCGCCTAGCTTGGAGACGTAGGGGGCCGGCTAGGAGAGTGCCGGTCTTGGAGCTGCCGGTCTTGGGGCCGTCGGTCATGGAGCCGTCGGTCTTGGAGGTGTCGCCCTTGGAGGTGTCGCCCTTTGGGGCCGTCGGTCTTGGAGGTGTCGGCCTTTGGGGCCGTCAGTCTTGGACGCCTTGGAGGTGTCCGCCTTTGGGGCCGTCCAAAAAATTTTATTTTTCATAAGGTCAACTGGCCCCATCAACATAGATGCTTAGCGCCATTGTAGGCTAGTAGGTCGTCTAAAAGAAGGCTCACTTGTGTAAGGATCCTTTTGAATGTTTGGAGAAGTCAGCGGTAGGGTTGAGCAGGGGGAGTCTACGCCGACTTTGTCCAGTACCGAGAATGCCTTTGTTGATTAGGAGAGACGCCACCGTGCCGGGGCTAAGGTGTGTGGTGCCGATGGCCACCTTGAACCACTTCAGCGATATGCATGCTGCCTGAATGGCGACTCAACCGGGTATGGGGCTGTTAGGGCCTTAACCGACTCGGGGGCAACGCCGTGCCGGGGCCGAGTGGTGTCCCATTAGCCGCGATGCCAGTGAGCTCCTTTTGAACCATTTTGGACGGTTTGTGTGCCACCCAAGTGGCGACTCAACCGGGTACGGAGCCTTTAGGGACTTGACATATTTGGGGGCACCGCCGTGCCGTGGCCGAGTGGTGTCCCATGGACCGCGATGCCAGTGAGCTCCTTTTGAACCATCTTGCGGGTTTGTGTGCCACCCAAGTAGCGACTCAGCCGGGTACGGAGCCTTTAGGGTCTTGACCGACTCGGGGGCACCGCCGTGCTGGGGCCGAGTGGTGTCCCGTGGGCCGCGATGCCAGTGAGCTCCTTTTGAACCATATTGGGGTTTGTGTGCCGCCCAAGTGGTGACTCAGCCGGGTACCTAGCCTTTAGGGTTTGACCGACTCGGCGGACTTGGAGACGCCGGGGATGAGAAGGGCAGGCCAGGAATGGCCTGGGCCGACTCGGCGGACTTGGAGACGCCGGGGCCGAGAGGGGCCGAGATGGAAATTGGCCGTAAGAAAGCATTTGTTTTGTCGAGATTGCCCCTGTGGCCATATGTGGCTACACCGGCCACATCAAATGCCCCCCCGCCTCTGAGCGCTAATGCATTGGTTTTGGGCAAAGGGGCGCGAAATTTCAAAAGAAAATGATGGTTTCTTCTAGTGCGCTTTAAATGGGCTGGTGAGCTGGCGCTTAGTTTTGAGGCGGTGTCTCTTCGAAGATCGTCCGTAATCATGCATTTGGTGGCGATGACGTTGGCGCCGAACGCTCCGAAGAAAGCTCATTGGAGGATGGGAAAAAGCAAAGACCATCATTGCCCCTATGCTTTCCATGGCCCACGATTGGCTGGGGATCACGTCGCCTGGAGGAAATCAAGGCGGCAACCTTGAGCACAGGCGAGGCTTTCGGCTGCAGCCTACGATGCAATGGGCATGTGCCAGGTGGCGAAATCTCGGGCTATGTTGCCTGGAGGTGTGGCTATAAAAGCCTTCTAAGATCTCTTTGGAAACCTTTACACTGCCACTGCTTTCCCCATTTTCTTCTTTCCTGAGTTCTCCTGCGACGTGAGCCTTTCCAACTCCAGGTTAGTTTCATCCCCTTTCTCTTCCTATGGACCGTAGCGCCATTAGGGAAGGTAAGAGACCTGTGGAGGAGTCTTCCCAATCTGATAGCGAAGACCAGGTCCCTATATCCAGTAGTCGAATGCCTCGACCAGTAGTTGGTGTCGTCATCCGCGGCCGGCCGGAGGCGGCAGGGCCTCCGGTCACCTCCGGTCCTCCCCTTAGGGCTATCCCCTTGTCCTCTCACCGTCCAGCACACTTCCTCCTGCGGTGAGTTCTGATCAAGCTGGTCCCTCGGGGATAGCATCGACCATAACCTCTAAAGACGTAGGGCCATTAGGGCTAAGTTTTTGATCCCCGATTTTATTGATCTGTCCGTGCCGGGGCCCGAAGATAGGGTGATCTCTGACTATCCCGATCGGATCGCTCTATATGAGGAGTCCTTCCGGTGCAGGCTGCGCCTTCCCTTACACCCTTTCTTCCTTAACCTCCTGGATAGGTATAGGTTAGTACCGGCGCAATTGACTCCGAATTCGATTTGGATTATTTGTGCCTTCGTCGTCCTTTGCTATTTTGAGGGGGCCCGCCCAGAGCTATCTCTGTTCCGGGCTTTGTACAAACTCCACCGTCAAGGTGAGGGGGCCTAGTGGTCCTTTACCGCCAGACCGGGTAGAGCCTTTCCCCTAGGCCTCCCGTCCAAAATTAGGGGGTGGAAGTCTAGGTTTCTCTTTGCCCATGTTGAGGGGGTGAGAGCCGTTTGGAGCGAGCCGGATACCAGCTCCAATGACGACTCCTCCGTAAGGAGAGAGACAAGGATTTGTTCACCCAATTATCCAATTGCCAAATCCCCAATTATAGGGAACTCCTGTCCAAGGAGAACCTGATAGAAGCGGAGTTAGCCCCGGTGGCCGGTGAGCCTGAATCCTTTTGTCCTGCCTTTCTGTTTACTACATGTCGCTACTGATGCCAATTGTCTTTTCCTGTGCAGCCATGAGGTTCTCCGCCATCGAGCTCGAGGCTTTCACGATGCAGAAAAGGCAGACAACCGGAGAGTCATCAAGGCCTGCGAAGAAGCTCCGAAGGTGGGAGCCGGCCGGGCAGGCCGCGGCCTCGACAGCCCGAATGCCCACAGCAGAACCGGTTGAGAGGAAGTCGGTCGTGAGAGTAGCCCAGAGGCCAGCCAGAGCTTACATCGAAGAGGGGGAGATTCCCGTCACCGCCAAAACACCGGTGGTGATTTTGGATGGAGAGGAAGCTCCTGCCGCCACCGACGTGCCCGAGGCAGGGCAGGTTACAGTAGCCGTTGGCCCCCCGGCTGCTGCAGAGCCAGGGAGGGAGAGCGCTCCCCCAGCTATCGGTGAAGAGGAGCAAGTCGCCAGGGAGGCCCAGGATGGGGCGGAGGCGACTGAGAAGCGGAGGGATGAGCCGAGGAGCTCATCTCACTTTCAGGCGAAGGTCCACGGAAGGGACAGACTCGAATGGTCCCCACGATCGGCAGAATGGCAGACGCCGCGCGAGCCTCCCATCTTTTATCGGGAGTCCGGGCCGCCGACTTCGAGGAGGAGATGCGGGGAATGAGCCACTTCGCACTCCTAGATATGATCGTCCAGGTAGCTCTTGAACCTTTTTCCTTTTCTCGATGTTTTTCTCCTTGTAGCTAACATGTTTCTTCTATTGTAGATAACCAATGGCGCCATTGGGCTACGTGAGGTGCTGGCCCAATCATCAGGCACATTGGCGAAGGCCCTAGCGCGGACCGATAGATATAGGAAGGAGAGCGTGGCAAACGCCGACAGCCTCGCTCAACTTTGCCAGGAGACGCGTTCCGCGAGGAGGGCCTCGTCGGCCGTCTAAAGGAGATGGAGAGCCGGACTGTTGCAGCCGAGGCCAAGATGGAGTTGGCCTTAGAGAGATCAAAGGCCACCGCGGCGCAGGCTGAGGAGCTGACCAGGTGGCTCCGCATTGCCGAGGAGGAGGCCCGGGCCGCGGGGGAGAAGGCTGAGGAGCTGACCAGGCAGCTCTGCAGTGCCGAGGAGGAGGCCCGGGCCGCGGGGGAGAAGGCTGAGGAGCTGACCAGGCGGCTCCAAAGCGCCGAGGAGGAGGTCCGGGCCATGGGGAGAAGGCTGCCGCCGCAGAGAAGGCGGCTGCGGAAGCGGTTCTAGAGAAAGCCGGTGCAGTGGCCTGCGCTGACGAGGCCAGTGCCCATGCCACAGAAGCTGAGACCAAAGCCTAGGAAGCTGAGACCAAAGTGCAGCGGGTTGAAGCCGAGGCGGGGCAGGCCGTCGCCAACTTCAAGGCTTCGGCGGAGTTCAGGCAGGAAGTTCTCGAAGCCAGCTTTGACGCTTACTCTCAGGGCTTTGAGATGTGCAAGGTGAAAGTCTCCGCAGCCCTCAAGATTGACGTCGCCGAACTTGAAGATATTCGCCTGGGGATCCCGACGAGGAGCTGGCGGAGAAGAAGGACGAGGGGAAGCCTGGCCCCAGTGAGCCTTGAATTGTATTTTCTTTTTCTTTATGCAACTGGCCTTGGGCCAATTTTGTACCTTCATTTTAACTGTCAATGAAGGAACCCTTTGTCCAAGCTTCTTACTTTTGTATCTCTCTTCCGTAGCCAATGGAAAAGTTCTTTTTTCCTCAAACTCTTTCTGCCTTGACCCTTTTGCTTCTTTTCCTTTTGAGAGAAATGTCTTACTGCGCCAAATCAGATATGCTTGGCAGCGTTGTGGCTGAATGTTGTGTTCTCTGAAATGTTCTTTTGAACTTTGAATGTCACTCGCGTTGATCGCTCCGTAGCCAAATTGCGTATGAATTTTTCTGAAGGCTTGGAAAAACCAGCAGTAGAGTTGACCAGGGGGAGTCATGCCGACTTTGTTCAATGCTGAGAATGCCTGAGTCCGGTTAGGGCCGGTAGGGAAAGTGCCGGGGCCGCCTGGGGCCGACGCCGAGGCCGGCATGGGAGGCGTCGGGGCCGCTTGGGGCCGACGCTGGAGGCCGACACAGGAGGTGCCGGGACTGCCTAGGATGAGGCGGGCTGCTGACTGGGGCCGATGCCGAGGCTGGCACGGGAGGTGCCGGGACCGCCTAGGATGAGGCGGGCCGCTGACTGGGGCCGCCTTGGACTCGGACACGCCACGGGCATGGGTTTTGTATGAGGGGCGACTTGAAAACGCGCTATCAGGGAAATGTTGGGGCTGGCTGGGGCCAACGCCAAGACCGGCCGGGATAGGAAAACGCCGGGGCTGGCTGGGGCAGACGCCAAGACCGGCATGGGTTTTGTATGAGGGGCAACTTGAACGCACACGGAGCTATCTGGAAGGGCACCTGAAGGGGTATGCGTGCCGCCTGAATGGCGATATCTATATGTATATGTATGTATGAGTGTGTATGAAAGTTAAATAACTTTTCAATATTATTATTAATGATTTTTAAATATTATTGAAGCATACAAATAAAGCATTCATCTACAAGGCAACAGGAATCAAAGCTTATCAGGACAACATCTTCATCGGAAAAAAAAAGGACAACAGTACTATTCTGTTCCGTGATCTTAGAAAATAAGATGCCTTCTTAGCTCGCTCCTAAACCCTTAAAAGCCTCGCTTGGAATCGCCAGCTCCCCCACTTCTATTTTTCCGCCAGATTATCTCTCGTGTGAATAAGAAACCAAAAACAAAAAAAGGAAAGGGGATGGAGAATGGCTGGAATTAATGAGCAAAGCGTATGATTAAGATATCTTCAGCCATAAGTAACCGTTCCCATATCCCGTAATACGATTCCTTGCCCCAATTCACGGAGAGAGGATGGAGCATGGTTGGAATTAATGAGCAACAAATTGTTTAAGATATCTTCAGCCACAAGTAACCGTTCCCATATCCCGTAATATGGTCGAAATTTTAAAGGGGAAAAGAGAAACTTTTGTTTATTGATTTTTAAATGGAAAACATCTCCATATTCATCGTTCATAATGGCCCACAACTTGAAAAATATGGTAAGATTATAATTGTAAATATGAGTCATCGCCGCCGCTTTCCTTCGTACTCTCACCTTCTCCTCTCTTTCGACGACATTAAAAGCGAGAGAAAAATTCATTCCATCCACTTAAGCCAATCGGTCTTTTGGATGATATTTCTGTGCCTCATATCAGGTTTCAAATATGAGGTGATTCTTGAAGTGGTTTTTAATTTATTTATATCTTCAACATCCGACAGCATGAGCACCAACCCAACGTCTACACTATCTTCGAGCAGCAACCCAACGTCTACAATATCTTCCAGCAAGGGGAAGGCACCATCTCCAGGCGAATCTTCCAACCAGGGGAAGGCACCATCTCCAAGCAAATCTTCCAGCAATGGGAAGGCACCATCCAGCAAGGGGAAGGCACCATCTCCAGGCGAAATGAGTCAGGATGGCTCTCAAATGCCCGACAGCATGAGCAGCAACCCAACGTCTACAGCTCCTCTATCTTCCAGCAAGGGGAAGGCACCATCTCCAGGCGAAATGAGTCAGGATGGCTCTCAAATACCCGAGGATTTATTGACAGTGTAAGTTGTTTTATTATCTCTTTCATGAATAAGAATCCTTTTATTGAGTTAAATTCATTACACTTTATCTCTAGTTGTTTTATTATCTCTCTCTCTCTGTAGGTCCTCAGCCAAAGTGAAATGGGCTAAGTTAAAACTAGAAATTAGAACTAGGATTAGAACTAGGAGGATGGTAGAGCAGAACAATAAACTGAGATCAAGTTTAGAGAAAGAACTAGACATTCGAACTAGGAGGATGGTAGAGCAGATGGTAGAGCAGAACAATGAACTAAAATCAAGTTTAGAGAAAGAACTAGACATTCAAACTTGGAGGATGGTAGAGCAGATGGTAGAGCATAACAATGAACTGAGATCAAGTTTAGAGAAAGAACTAGACATTCGAACTAGGAGGATGGTAGAGCAGAACAATGAACTAAGATCAAGTTTAGAGAAAGAAATGGACAGAATGAACAGGGAGGAGCAGAGGCTTCGGGAACGGGCGAGAGATCTTGCAGAGCAAAATATATCTCTTCAAAGGAAACTAGTTTCGGTTAAAGGACATGAATTAGAACATGAAGTACTGCAAGAGAAGCTATTCTCTAAAGAATTGGAACTTGATCAACTACATGCAGACTTGGCTTCTTCCCTAAGGGTTTATGATAGCTTGCAAACTAAGATTCAAAGGCTGCAGGACGAACTATCCTGTCTCACCCACAAGATGAAGGATATGGAGCATTGTCCGCTCAATATAGCATCCACTAGTATTTTTCCTCCCCCACAGCCACCGTCACCGTCGCCAAGCTCACCCACCTCCTCTGCTTCGCCACCTACTGAGGCGCCGCCCTCTGGGTCACCTTTATCAGTGGCGCCCACCTCCTCTGGTTCGCCATCTGCTGGGGCGCTGCCCTCTGGGTCACCTTCATCAGCGGCGCCCACCTCCTCTGCTTCACCACCTGCTGGAGTGCCACCCTCTGGGCCACCTTCATCGGTGGCACCCACCTCCTCTGCTTCGCCACCTACTGGGGCACCATCCTCTGGGCCACCTTCATCGGCGGCGCCCACCTCCTCTGCTTCGCCACATGCTGGGTCGCCACCCTCTGGGTCACCTTCATCAACGGCGCCCACCTCCTCTGCTTCGCCACCTGCTGGGGCACCGCCCTCTGGGTCACCTTCATCAGCGGCGCCCACCTCCTCTTTTTCGCCACCTGCTGGGGCGCCGCCCTCTGGGTCACCTTTATCAGCGGCAACATCATCATGTTCAGGTACCCCTCCCAATTCTTAAAAAATCTATTTTATTTGGGGGGAAGGGGGATTTTCAAAAAAAATGGGAAGATTTTGAGCGAATTTTGATTCTTTTTCTTCATTTATGTTATTTGTGTTTTCTGAAGTAAAACGATGGGAAAAAGAAGTATTTTTTTGGAGTAATTTTGTTGTACGTTGTTCTCTTCGTATTTTGATTAATTTTTCCCCAAAATTGAAGGAATTTGGCAAGGCACCTGTTTGGGACTCTACATGTTTTCGGCGTACTTCATATTGATATCGGTGTGTGCCTTGATCTCGGTGGCGAAGTAATCATCATGTTCTGATGTTCACCTCTGGTATATAATCAGAGAGCAAAGCAATCAATCATCATGTCTCGGGAATGCTCAGATTCCTGCCATTCTTATTTTCAGTTACTGGCAGGTCACCTTCATTTTCTTGGGGCAATTTTTGATGAAAAAAAAAAACGTGCCATGTTTTTCCACTCTTCTGGGTGTTTCCTTTCAATATATTTTCACATTTCATGGATTAGTGGTATGCGTCAATGCATGCATGTCCAATGCAAGTGGAATTGATTGATTCAATTATTAATATATATAATTTTATGAGCTGTTACATTGAGGCCACGTTAGGCCTTCAATGGTCCTTAGGTGAATGAATCACAAAGCAAGCAACACTCTAATTATCTTTATCACGGCTTTGTCAAAGAGTAATAATGCTTACTGATGGGGCCAGTTGACCCCCCAATAAAAAATAAAAATTTTTGGACGGCCCCAAAGGCCGACACCCCTAAGACTGATAGCCCCAAAGGCCGACACCTTCAAGGCCGATGGCTTCATGACCGACGGCTCCAAGACCGACGGTCCCAAAGGCCGACACCTCCAAGGCCGACGGCTCCATGACCGACGGCTCCAAGGCCAACGATCCCAAAGGCCGACACCTCCAAGACCGACGGCCCCAAAGGCCGACACCTCCAAAGCCGATGGCCCCAAAGGCCGATGGCTCCAAGGCCGATGGCTCCATGACCGACGGCTCCAAGGCCGACACCTCCAAGACCGACCGCCCCAAAGGCCAATGGCTTCAAGGCCGATGGCCCCAAAAGCCGACACCTCCAAGACCGACGGCCCCAAAGGCCGACACCTCCAAGACCGACGGCTCCATGACCGACGGCTCCATGACCGATGGCTCCAAGGCTGACGGCCCCAAAGGCCGACACCTCCAAGACCGACGGCTCCATGACCGGCCTCAAAGGCCAGCATCTCCAAGCTAGGCGGCCCCGGCACCTCCCAGTCGGCCTCGGCATCTTCCTAGCTGGCCCCCTATGTCCCCAAGCTAGCCGGCCCTGGCACCTCCTAGCTGGCCCCAGCATCTTTCCAGCCGGCCCCGGCATCTTCCTGGCCGGCCCCGGCACCTTCCCAAGTGGCCCAGCATCTTCCTAGCCGGCTCCTACGTCTCCAAGCTAGGCGGCCCCGGCACCTCCCAGTCGGCCCCGGCACTCTCCTAGCCAGCCCCCGGCATCTCCGAGCCCGCCGAGTCGGCCCCGACCCTCCCTGGTCGGCGCTTCTCAGTCCCGGTGTCTCCAAGCCCACCGAGTCGGCCCTGACCCTTCCTGGTCGGCCCTTCTCGGCCCTGACCCTTCCAGGTCGGCCCTTCTCGGCCCCGGCGTCTTTGAGCCCGCCGAGTCGGCCCCGACCCTCCCTGGTCGGCCCTTCTTGGCCCCGGCGTCTCCCAGCCCGCCGAGTCGGCCCCGGCCATTCCTGGTCGGCCCTTCTCGGCCCCGGCATCTCCGAGCTCTCCAAGCCCGCCGAGTCGGCCCTGGCCATTCCTGGACGACCCCTCTCAGCCCCGGCCATTCCTGGCCGGCCCCTCTTAGCCCCGGCGTCTCCAAGCCCTCCAAGTCGGCCCCGGTCGCCCCTGGTTCTTTTTACTATTATATCCCCAAGGAATCTTTTTGATCTATATATGTCATAGGTCATTTAAATATAATTTTTAAATGTTA
Source organism: Calamus simplicifolius (assembly GCA_900491605.1). NCBI lineage: Eukaryota > Viridiplantae > Streptophyta > Magnoliopsida > Arecales > Arecaceae > Calamus > Calamus simplicifolius. The sequence continues at coordinate 232,078 of UESW01004782.1, forward strand.
ATCTCAAGTTAATTTAGCTAACCTTGATTAAGTTTAGATTAGAGAATAGTAGTACACACATATTTAATTTAGTCATACTTTAATGTCAAGTGTTGGAGGATAAAATTGTCATTGCATCAATATCCATGCAAGGAGGCTAAGACCGACCTCCTCCCTTCGCCTGCCAAGATATCCCCGAGCTTCCCATAGCTCGACTTTCCCGAGCTTTCCATAGCTCGTCTCTCCCGAGCTTTCCGTAGCTTCCCGAGCTTCCCGTAGCTCGGCTCCCCCGAACTTCCGTAGCTCGTCTCCCCCGAGCTCCCACAGCTCGGCTCCTCCGAGCTTCCATAGCCCGGCTCCCCCGAGCTTTCATAGCTTGGCTCCCCCGAGCTTTCGTAGCTCGTCTCCCCTGAGCTTCCATAGCTCGTCTCCCGAGCTTCCTGTAGCTTATTTCCCCCGAGCTTTCATGGCTCGGCTTCACTGAGCAATCCATGATCCAATACTCACCTCCGCGGAACCTGACGCGGGAGAGCCTAGGCCTATCGTAACAACATCCTAGGCAAGGAATCATGTTGAGAAGTGGTCTAGAACCTACCACGGCTACCTGAGACCTACACACCTACCAGATCTCAAGCCATCTAGTAGCTCTCCTAGCCGTCGATCCCCTAACAGACAAGATATGGATCCCAATAGCCCCACAACGGCCCGATTCGATCCATCTCCGTATCCTAACAACCTTTGAACCTTCCAGAAGGCGCTCAAGATCCAGGTGACAGCCTATAAATAGGACACTCCCAGATTCCCTCAAGTATGCGCGCTCACACCCTGACTCCCACTCTCCCGCTCTCGCCAGCTACTCGTCGGTGCTCTCACCCCCAAGAGCTTCCGATCGGCCGCCCCCGGAGAGACTCCCCGGAGAGATCCACCTCTCCATTTTTTGATTGATCGCCGATTTCCTCCCACTGACTTGAGCGTCGAAGGGTCTTCTGTGGAGGGCCACCCCCAACGCCTCTCGCACGAGGACTTGTGTACAGGTCCACCCCTGGAGATCGACTGCGCCTGAGTTGGAGGACGGATCCCGGTGGCAACAGATTGGCGCTTGAGGAAGGGCCTCAAGTCCCATTAAAACTTGAAGAAAGGAGATAAGGATCTTGATCCGGAGTAGAACCTCTTTAATGGCCAATCGAAGGAGAGCAACCTCTGAAGCCCAAGATCAGGCCACTTCCCAGAGGCCTGATCCAACGAGCGGTGTAGCACCGCAACCTCCACCGATCGAAACCCCATCACCGCCTGCCATCCCGGTGACCCAGAACCAGTTCACCTCGCTAGTCCAGCAAGTCCAGGCCCTGACTCACCTGGTCCAGGAGCGCCTTACGGCTCCTCCCGCTCCGCACTTTCATAAGGAGGCCACGATTTCTTCTTCGCCGGCAACTTCCTTCTCCAGTCTGCATAAATCCGCGGACCCCCCACCCCGACCCAGAGGGGACAAACCAGTCCCGCGAGGCGGTTATGATAGGGATCTTCCCAGATCTCGGCGAGCCTGATCCCTCTCCCCAGTGACCTCCCACCATGATTGATGCCATCCTTGCAATCCTCACGCCCAGCTCCTCCTCTGATCGGTGAAGAGGAGATCCATCGTCAGATCCAGGAGATGTGTCAGAAACTGGACGCCGCCAAGCAGGCCCATCCGCCCCAGCCCAAAGCGGAGCAGGGCATCCCTTTCTCCAAGGGGATTATGGAGGAAGTGATTCCCTCCCATGTCAAGCTACCGGCCGTCGAACCCTACCACAGCTCTTCTGACCCGAACGACCATCTTAGCAGCTTCCGATCAATAATGATGTTCCACGGAGCATCCGATGTGGTTCTCTATCGCGCTTTCCCCTCCACCCTCAGAGGATCCGCCCGAACCTGGTTCAATGCCTTGAAGCCAGGTTCCATCGATTCATTTAACGAGCTGAGCCATCTTTTTATTGGCTAGTTCGTCAGCAGCCGCCGCCACCGATGAAGATCTAACTCCCTCTCCGAAGTTAAGCAGAGAGAGGGGGAGTCCTTGAGAAATTATCTTAGCCGTTTTAACAAGGCCATGTTAGAGGTGGACCACCTTAATCATGAGGTGGCTATGTCCACCTTGGCGGGGGGAGACTCGAAGGAAAGCGACTTCTACCTGGCTATGGAAGTCAGCTACCCCCCCAGCCTCTCTGATATGATGGCCCTAGCAGACAAATACGCTAAGGTCAAAGAATCGTGGAGAGTTGCTCGCACCGAGTAGGCAAAGAAGAAGGAGCCCAAAGGTCCTGACAGGCACCGTCCCGCCCGTCGGCCAAGTACACCTCGCCGCCAAAGAGTTCCCCCGCTGCCGCCAAGGAATCGCTCCCGGAGCCCTCCCAGGCGATTCGATCACTACACTCCGCTAACCGTGCCCCGGGCGTAAATCCTCATGGAAATAGAGCGCCAGCTCCCCTAGCCAGTGCCTCTCCAAGGGAACCCAACCCAAAGAGATCCCACCAAGTACTATCGCTACCATAGGGAGCACGACCACGACACTGAAGAATGCTGGCAGCTGAAAAATGAAATCGAGAGGCTGATCCAGCGGGGACGACTGAATCAGTTCAGGAGGGCACCCGAGCCACAACATGGAGGTGACCGCCAGCCCAAACTTCAACAACCTCCTCCTCCACCGAATCCGCCTATGATCGGCCGCATCGATATGATCGAAGAGGCCGACGGGTCGAGCCCCAGGGACGACGGTGAAGGATCGGCGCCGAAGAGGGCATGGGCGGGCAAGCTCTCCTTCTCCGATGATGATCTCCAAGGGATGCAGTTCCCCCATGATGACGCATTAGTTGTATCCCTAAACTTGAATAACTATGATGTAAGCCGAATCCTCATTGATAGTGGAAGTTTGGTGAATGTTTTGTACCTCGATGTGTTTGCCAAGATGAAATTACTCATGGAAAACCTTTGAGCCGTGGATTCCACTCTAATGGGATTCACAGGTGACGTCATCGTCCTGGAAGGGGTCGTCACCCTAACGGTCCGTGCGGGAGCCTGGCCCCTTATAGCCATTATCCAGACGAACTTCTTAGTAACCAACCTCAGGTCTCCATACAACGCAATATTCGATAGATCCAGTCTGATGTCCCTCAAGGCAGTTATCTCCATCCCACATTTATCCATGAAATTCTCCACCGAGCGAGGAGTTGGAGTTGTTCGAGGAAGTCAAGCCATGGCTCGGAGTGCTTCGTTACAAGCCTTCAATCTAGAATGCCGAAAGTTGATGGGCTAGATGCTCGAGAGGACTTCGCCGAACAGCGAGGAGAACCAGTAGAGGAATTGGAGGAGGTGCCATTGGATAAGGCTCGTCCCAACCGAACCATAAAAATTGGGTCGCTGCTCAAGGGTGAACCTCGGCACAGATTGATCAGGTTCCTCCGAAGCAAAGCAGACATCTTCGCCTGATCCGCCTCCAACATGCCAGGGATCAACCCCGAGGTTCTCGTCCATCGTCTCAACGTGGACGAGATGCACAGGCCCGTCAAGCAGAAGAAGAGGAGCTTCGCCCCGGAATGACAAAAGGCCATTGAAGAAGAGGTAGACAAACTCATCAAGGCAAATTTCGTCCAGAAGGTAAATTATCCAAGCTGGCTATCAAACGTCGTCATGGTGAAGAAGTCGAATGGCAAGTGGAGGATCTGCATTGACTTCACTGACCTCAACAAAGCCTGCCCGAAGGACAGCTTCCCTCTTCCTCGGATCGACCAGCTTGTGGACGCCACCTCAGGTCACCAGATGTTGTCATTCATGGATGCCTATTCAGGCTACAATCAGATCCGGATGGCCCCCGAGGATGAAGAAAAGACCACCTTTATAACCGACCGAGGTACTTACTGTTACCGTGTCATGCCTTTTGGTCTTAAAAATGCAGGTGCAACCTACCAGAGGCTGGTTAACAAAGTATTCAAGGAGCAAATCGGCCGGAATATGGAGGTGTACATGGACGACATGCTGGTCAAAAGCAAGGAAGCATCATGGCATGTCGAGGACCTCTCAGAGAGCTTTGCAACGCTGCGCAAGTATGGGATGAGACTCAATCCGACCAAATGCGCCTTCGGCGTTAACTCCGGGAAGTTTTTCGGCTTCATGGTCTCCCAGCGAGGTATCGAAGCTAACCCCCAGAAGATTCAAGCTCTCCAACAAATGGCGCCCCCGGCATCTGTTAAAGAGGTCCAGCACCTAACCGGGAGGATAGCGGCTCTTAACCGCTTTGTGGCGCGGTCGACCGAGAGATGCCTCCCCTTCTTCAAAACCCTCCGATCGGCTAAAAACTTCCAGTGGACTACTGGATGTCAAAAATCATTTCAAGATCTCAAGAAATACCTTGGCTCGCCCCCACTCCTTAGCAGTCCAGCCTCGGGTGAGACCCTATTCTTGTACCTGGCTGTTTCAGAGGGTGCCATCTGTTTGGTGATGGTCAGGAAAGAAGGCAAAGTTCAGAAGCCAATCTACTATGTCAGCAGGCTACTCCGCGATGTGGAGATAAGGTATAGCAGAATCGAGAAGATGGTGTTGGCCTTAATCACCTCAGTTCGGAAGCTGCGACCGTACTTCCAAGCACATTCTGTGACGGTCCTGACCGACTAACCCATCAAGGCGGTAGTCCACCATCTCGAGACGTCGGGAAGAATGACCAAGTGGGCCGTCGAGTTGAGCGAGCATGACATACACTTTCAGCCTCGTCTAGCCATCAAAGCTCAGGTGCTTGCCGACTTCCTCCTCGAGTGTACCATCCTGAAGGATGGTTCTACCCCAGACTTCCTCGAAGAACCAAAATCTGGAGCCTGGTGGCTCCTCCATGTCGATGGGTCATCTAATGCCCATCGCTCCGGTGCGGGCCTGGTTCTCACCAGTCCGAAGGGGGTAACCTTTGAATATGGCGTCCGGTTCTCTTTCCCGGCCTCCAACAATGAAGCTGAGTACGAAGCCCTGTTAGCCAGCCTCCGAATCGCCCACAATCTGAAGGTGGAAAAGCTTAATGCCTTCACCGACTCTCAACTAGTGGCCGGCCATGTACGAGGAGAGTTTGAAGCTCGGGAGCCTAACATGGTTCGATATCTTCAAGAGGTGCGGAGCCTGCTTCCCTATTTTACCAAATTTGAGATCATTCAGATTCCTAGATCCGAGAATGCCCGCGCCGACCTACTCTCCCGATTGGTGACTGCAAATCAATGGACACCGAACAAAAGTTCCACCTGGAGACTCTGAAAAAGCCTAGCATCGCGGAAGCCGACCGGATAATGCAAGTTGAAGATGAACCATCATGGTTCGATCCCATTCTTAAATATCTCAAAGAAGGGTCGCTTCCACCCGACCGGAGAGGCTAGAAAGCTGAAGCTGCAGGCTACCACTACGTGTTGATCGACAACCAGCTTTACAAATGGTCCTTCTCCATGCCACTGCTCAGATGCCTTCGCCCATCCGAAGCAGACTATGCTCTGCGCAAAGTACATGAAGGGATTTGTGGCAACCATCTGGGAAGCCGGTCCCTATGCCACAAGGTGCTGCAACAAGGCTACTACTGGCCGACTATGCAGAAGGATGCAGACGATCTAGTCCGAGCCTGCGACCCATGCCAGAGGCACTCAAGCATCCAAAGGCTCCCCTCCGCCGGCCTAGTTTCCATATCCTCCGCTTGGCCCTTCGCCAAATGGGGGATGGACATCCTCGGCCCATTCCCGCTTTCCATGGGGCAGCAAAAATTTCTATTCGTCGCCATCGACTATTTCACTAAATGGGTTGAGGCGGAAGCAGTTGCATAGATAACCGAAGCACGGGCCAGAGATTTTGTATGGAGGTCCATCATCTGTCAATTCGGCCTCCCATATACCATTATCACCGATAACGGTAAGCAGTTTGACAACTCTAAATTCCGCCAGTTCTACGAGGAGCATGGTATCCGCCACCACCTCACCTCGGTCGGACATCCACAAGCCAACGGAGCGGCCGAAGTGACCAACAGGACCCTCCTTCAAGGATCAAAGCTCGCCTTTCTAGAGCCCAAGGTGGGCGGAGGAGCTACATCATGTTCTATGGGCCTACCGCACCACCCCGAGAATCCCGATAGGTGAAACCCCATTCCGGATGGCTTTCAGCATGGAGGCCGTTATCCCTGTGGAAATAGGCCTCCCATCATTGCGGGTGGAAAGCTACTCAGAGGAAGCTAGCAACGAACAGCTCCGCACCAACCTCGACCTAATAAAGGAGATCAGAGAGAAGGCCCGGATCAGAGTGGCTGCTTATCAACAAAGGGTGGCCCGCTACCACGCCTCCAGAGTCAAAGGGACAGCCTTCCTGCCTGGTGACCTTGTTCTCCGAAAGGCCTCTGTTTCCAAACTGCTGGAACAAGGAAAGCTGTCACCAAACTGGGAAGGCCCATACCAAGTAGCGAAGATCATTGGACCGGGAACCTACAAGCTGCAAGATTTAAACGGGAAATCCATCCCTCGGACGTGGAACTCGGACAATCTCCGTCAGTATTATCAATAGGATATGTCCTCTATAAGTCCATTTTCATATGCCTCATTATACCTTTTTGTTGACACATGTTTTCATAATTTGCAACGTAAATCATTATGCATTACATTGCCAAAGATTGCGAAAAGAAACAGATGCTGCTTACCAATCCTCGGCACGACCGAGCTACCTATCTGAATAGGAAATCTCCGAACCATGGCAGGGCCAAGTAAAAATTCTTCGAACCTCGGCTGGGCTGAGCAATAAATTCTTTGAACCTTAGCAGGGCCAAGTAAAAATTCTTGAACCTCGGCTGGGCCGAGCAACAAATTCTTCAAACCTTGGCTGGGCCGAGCAACAAATTCTCCGAACCTTGGCAGGGCCAATTAAAATTCTCCGAACCTCGGCAGGGCCGAGCAACAAATTCTTCGAACCTCGGCTGGGTCGAGCAACAAATTATTCGAACCTTGGCAGGCCAAGTAAAAAATCTCCGAACCTTGGCTGGGCCGAGCAACAAATTCTCCGAACCTCGTAGGCCGAGCAACAAATTCTCCGAACCTCGGCTGGGCCGAGCAACAAATTCTCTGAACCTTGGCAGGGCCAAGTAAAAATTCTCCAAACCTCGGCTGGGCCGAGCAACAAATTCTCCGAACCTCGGCTGGGCTAAGCAACAAATTCTCCAAACCTTGGCAGGGCCAAGTAAAAATTCTCCAAACCTCGGCTGGGCCGAGCAACAAATTCTCGAACCTCGGCTGGGCTAAGCAACAAATTCTCCAAACCTTGGCAGGGCCAAGTAAAAATTCTCCGAACCTCGGCTGGGCCGAGCAACAAATTCTCCGAACCTTGGCAGGGCTAAGTAAAAATTCTCCGAACCTTAGCAGGGCCAAGTAAAAATTCTCCGAACCTCGGCTGGGCCGAGCAACAAATTCTCGAACCTCGGCTGGGCCGAGCAACAAATTCTCCGAACCTTGGCAGGGCCAAGTAAAAATTCTCTGAACCTCGGCTAGGCCGAGCAACAAATTCTCCGAACCTCGGCTGGGCCGAGCAACAAACTCTCCGAACCTTGGCAGGGCCAAGTAAAAATTCTTCGAACCTCGGCTGGGCCGAGCAACAATTCTCCGAACCTTGGCAGGGCCAAGTAAAAATTCTCCGAACCTCGGCTAGGTCGAGCAACAAATTCTTCGAACCTCTGCTGGGCTGAGCAAAAAATTCTCCGAACCTCGGCTGGGCCAAGCAACAATTTCTTCGAACCTTGGCAGGGCCAAGTAAAAAATTCTCCGAACCTCGACTGGGCCGAGCAACAAATTCTCCGAACCTTGGCAGGGCCAAGTAAAAATTCACCGAACCTCGGCTGGGCCGAGCAACAAATTCTCTGAACCTCGGCTGGGCCGAGCAACAAATTCTTCGAACCTTGGCAGGGCCAAGTAAAAATTCTTGAACCTCGGCTGGGCCGAGCAACAAATTCTCCGAACCTTGGCAGGGCCAAGTAAAAATTCTCCGAACCTCGGCTAGGCCGAGCAACAATTTCTCTAAACCTTTGCAGGGCCAAGCAAAAATTCTCCGAACCTCGGCTGGGCCGAGCAACAAATTCTCCGAACCTTGGCTGGGCCGAGCAACAAATTCTCCGAACCTTGGCAGGGCCAAGTAAAAATTCTTCGAACCTCGGCTGGGCCGAGCAACAAATTCTCCAAACCTCGGCTGGGCCGAGCAACAAATTCTCCGAACCTTGGTAAGGCTAAGTAAAAATTCTCTGAACCTTGGAAGGGCCAAGTAAAAATTCTTCGAACCTCGGTTGGGCCAGGAAACAAATTCTCTGAACCCCGGCTGGGCCGAGCAACAAATTCTTCGAACTTTGGCAGGGCCAAGTAAAAATTCTCCGAACCTCGGTTGGGCCGAGCAACAAATTCTCCGAACCTTGGCAGGGCCAAGTAAAAATTCCCCGAACCTCGGCTGAGCTGAGCAAAAATTCTCCGAACCTTGGCAGGGCCAAGTAAAAATTCTCCGAACCTCGGTTGGGCCGAGCAACAAATTCTTCGAACCTCGGCTGGGCCGAGCAACAAACTCTCCGAACCTTGGCACGGCCAAGTAAAAATTCTCTGAACCTCGGCTGGGCCGAGCAACAAATTCTCCGAACCTTGGCAGGGCCAAGTAAAAATTCTCCGAACCTCGGCTGGGCCGAGAAACAAATTCTTCGAACCTCGGCTGGGCCGAGCAAAAATTCTCCGAACCTCGGCTGGGCCGAGCAACAATTTTTCTGAACCTTGGCAGGGCCAAGTAAAAAATTCTTCGAACCTCGGCTGGGCCGAGCAACTAATATCCGAACCTGGCTGGGCTGAGCAATAACTCTTCGAACTAAAATCTCGGCGGAAAACCAAAGTACGCGGGCCCCGATTAAAGCCGAAGGACTTCTAAGTAGTCCCCAGAACTTCGGCCGGTTTGAAAAAAGGCACACTAAGAAAAAACCGTCAACACGCACAAAGAATGTGCCTCCGGCAAACCCCTAAAGGGTTCAACAAGCCTACGTGACTGGCCACGGACTCCAGGCAAAGCCAGGGAATTCCCCCTTTTGCTGCTAAAATCTTTGGGCAATGCCCCTATAACCTGCCGAACAAAGCGCCTGTCTCAAACAAAGCCGTGACTCAGCGCGTGAACCAGTGGAGCCACCCAGGCTCCCCAACTATTCAATCATATACGAGTGACATTTCTTAGAACTAAAATCTCATAAAATGAGAAGTTATCAAAAAAGGCCTTTTTCATTGATTAAAAAAAAGGAAAATACAAAAAGAGAAACAGAAGAAAAAAAAAGAAAAAGAAAAAGGGGAGAAGAAGCCCTAGCTAGGGCTCAGTGTCACTCCCAGACGCCAGCAGGTCCTCCAGGCGTTCAGTGAGATTGGCGACCTGCTGGCGGAGTGACACTATCTCTTCCTTCTGCCGGTCCGCCACCCGGCGCAGGGCCTCCGCCTCCCTCGTAAAAACATCAACATATTCCTCAACAACCCTCACGAGCCACTGGTGACTCGCGAGGGTCGACGCTAGGCCTAGCCCATCGACGGTGATTGTGGGGTGGCCCCTCGTCGGATGTAACAGGCCATTGATTGATGCCCTTAATTCATCAGACGATCGCTCTCCTCCTTGTGAGGCCATGGCAAAAACTGTTTCGAGACTTGATCAGAGGGGTGGCTAAGACCAACACCCCCCGGTCATATTTATACTTGTCAGGCGAGTATTTCGATCAGTCGGGCCGTAACCACCGACCTATGAGAACTCACCATGTATCATCGCTTTAATTAGCACCTGCAGAATTCGAAAGGCTGTGCCCCATCCCGAGTAAGATCGGTAAACATGGACGGACTGTTCGGGAACCCCCCTGAACAAAGTATCTCCCGATCTGCCGGCCCCCCATAATGAATGTTCCCGACACTTCCCCAAGCTCTTTTAAGCTGGCCCCCTTTCGGGAAACGCAAAAAGGGAAGAATTCCAGCGTCAGGCAGTAATTCGTCCCCTCGGGAGGGGTAACGTCATAAATGAAGAGTGTAACCATGTACCGCCCGTTCCGCCCTGGCGCCCCTCACCAAGCGCCGCAGGGACCTAACACTATGGCTCATAGTGGCGACTGAGTCACTCCTCCGAGCCCCGAATCTCCGAACCTCGGCTAGGCCGAGCGACAAATCTCCAAACCTCGGCTGGGCCGAGCAACAGATTCTCCGAACCTTGGCAGGGCCAAGTAACAAGTTCTCAGAACCTCGGCTGGGCCGAGCAATGAAATCTCCGAACCTCGGCAGGGCCGAGCCACAAACTCTTCGAACCTTGGCAGGGCCAAGTAAAACATCTCCGTACCTCGGCAGGGCCGAGCAATAAACTCTCTGAACCTTGGCAGGGCCAAGCAAAACATCTCCGAACCTCGGCTGGGCCAAGCAGTAAATTCTTCGAACATCGGCTGGGCCGAGCAACAGATTTTTCAAATTTTGGCGGGGCCAAGTAACAAATTCTCCGAACCTCGGCAAGGCCGAGCCATAAACATTCGAGCTCCAATAAGAACGAGACATAAATCTTCGAGCTTCGGACCAAGATAAGGAGCGTGTTCCACCGAACAATCTCCAAACTGCCGCTTGCAAACCATGACTAGTTCGGATAGCTCGGGATCCTCACCTAAGAACGAGCGGGACGCCTTTGTACCCCACGACCAACAACAACAAACTCGGCACAAAGAAATGGAGATTGAGAAACAGAACAGAACTCTCTTTATTTCATTTTCATCAAAACCAATTACAAATGCCTGAGAGGCGTTACAAGAGCATTAAAATGCATGAAAGGAAAAAGTACAAAACTCGGGCAACTGCTCCAAAGCAGATCTGGGCAACTGTGATGCTCTGGCATCCGGACTGCCGAACTAGATAAGCCGCATCCAGTCAGCTCGAGCCGATAATGGCCGGGCGACATGGACCAATAGTTGCGGCCAGCTTCGGTTAATAATGATATCTCGGTGACCCAACCAAGATATCAGGGTGATTGGAAAGGGTGGACGAAAGGTCACCCCTAACCACCCAACCGAGAGGCCCCCCGGCGAGTAGGAAGGAAGCCCGCAGACCCTGGCACGGAGCGCTCTCCCAAACCAAGTGTGTACCGCCCCAACTTGCCCAAACTCCAAGGCAAGGTGTCGGCGAGCGGCACGCTATCACCCCCTCCCCATGTGGTAAAAGATTCCCCAGGCGGGCAAGCCCTGGAATCCAAACCAGGGGAGGAGGCAAAATTTACTCAAACCATGGGGAGCCCGCGTGCACTTCCTACCATACGTCCCCGAAGGGGAACCACAAAGGTCACACTGGAAGCGCATATGTGTGCTCTCCGTGTGATCTCTACGCCCTCCCTGTGCGCTCTCCATATGATCTCCGGTTCTCATCCCCTAAGGGCAAGCCTTTCTTCAGCAGCTCCTTCATCGCCCCAGCTGTCCGGAGGTGAAGGGCTTACAAAAGGGAAGCTCGACCCTCCCACTCGCGACAGCGGAGAAATGAGCATGGTGGAAATTCTAATGGGAAAGAAACTTTGGGGACAACTTAACACGACCCCTCTTCCCCCTTTTTTTATAAGCAAAAATGAACCGGGAACAGCTATCAAGGCCGGAAGCCCCGAGATTCGAACACCTGGCCCATGCCTCCACGTGGCCTCCCAGGATGGATGCAGCGCCCCACTGCGCGCCAAGCCCACCACCTGAACTGTGACGCATGCAAAGATTTCCTCTTGATCCCGAATCATGGTCATTAAACGCAGAGAATCGCCCACTGACCTTACAGAAACTGGCAGGATCAGGAGATCGTCCTGCAAAAGTGATACCCTCCAATGGTAAACGGATGCGTGCGCCATACATCAAAACGACCTGCATGGGAAAAGACCAATGCCATAAAAACCTTCTGGAAAGCACCAGAACAGCTTTGTGTTCCCCACAGTGCCGTATCATCAATTTCGGTGAAATAAAAACCGGTTTGCCTGCAGAACGGCAGGGCACTGGCAGGATAGCAAAAAGCACGAAAACCGATTATTCGTCAATTGCTCCCCAACGAAGTTAAATGCTCGAAGAACTTGTGCGACAAAATTGAGCGTCTCAAAACAAAAATGAGCGCGAAGGCTACGCAAACCAATCTTTCACTGACCGAAAAAGGAAGTGGCAAAAGGAAATGAAAAATACTTTAGTAACCACCCTCATATGTCAGCCCTAGCCGACCTATCTTGTCGTCAACCTTAGCCGACCTACTTCGTCGTCGACCCTAGCCAACCTACCTCACCCGTCGGCCCTAGCCGACTTATTTCGTCTATCGGCCCTAGCCGACCTACCCTACCAGTCGGCCTTAACCGACCAACTTCGTTCCTCAAATTTTAATTAATTTGTTGCATCGAACGAACGTGAACCGGGTCAGATCGTCTTTCAGTTCACCAGTCAAGGCTATCGCCCCGCCTTGGGCCAAGCCAATGCGTTCCCTCGATCCTGGAATAAAGATGACCAAAGAGCGTCAACAAGTCATAAGTCGCTCACGATTGAGGCGAAATTTGGAGCGAAGGACCGTCCAAGGAAAAACACTCAAATAGAAGTAGAAAGTTCATTCATTGAAAGATGTCAAGCGGATTTGCAGAAAGCGAAACACAGGGGTGGCTCTTAAAGGCCGGGAACCACATCAGTTCTGGAAGAACCCTCGGTTACGTCCGCAAAGGTGTGACTTGATTCGCCTTTCTCTAATACCTTCGCCCCCTCGGCGATAGTCTGCGATCGTCCTTCAGAAGCTACGGCCTCGCTGGGACCCAGGGCGGCACCAGGATCGGTATCGGAGGCATCGACGTATTCATCCTCCTCTTCTCCTCCGGACTCACTGGCATCAGGAGCTTCAGTATCCAGAAAAGAGAGATCCCATTCGGGTGCTCGCTGGATATCTTGTCTTTGCATTCTTCCACTCCGAGTTGGAAGGCGTGGGCGCTGATTATGTCCTGTTCCCCCTTGAGTATGGCGAGTTGCACCTTAGCCTCGGCAACTTGCCTCTCAGCCTCCGCGACTTGAGCCTACAGAATAACGGTTGCTCCTCGAACTCGCCGGCCCACGCCTCGAGTTCTGAGCTCCTACTGTGGCTAGACATGAGCTCACCTTGGAAAGCCCGATTCTCCAACCTTAACTTTGCCATCTGCGAAACCGAAATCAGTCGGCATCACAAGAGACCAACAAAAGAAGCTAAAAAGGGGGGATGAGATCGTACCTCCTCCTCTTGTCTGGCCAACATTTTGGTCAGCTCCTCGGCCTCACCCCTGGCCCTTGTTCTATCAGCTCCAACCAACTCGACCCTCTCCTAGAGAGCATTAATTCTCGACTGCTTGTTTTCGACCTCTCCCCGGGCTTGAGATAGCTCGTTACTCAATCGAGCTATCATCCCTTCGTGCCATTTAGTGCTGACTCTCAAGTCAGCGACTTCGCCATCGCGCCGCTGCAGCTTCTCCTCTATTTCTCTAAGCATTTTGGTTAGGCGCTTTCTCTCGTCGGCAGCCTCCTTTCCTAGCCGGCCCAAACTCTCATTATGTTCCCGCTGCATCGCCGCCACCTCCTCGGAATGTTTTGACTTAACTCTAGCTAGCTCCAAGCACGCATCGTCATTCTTCGCCAGGAGTCCCTGCAACTCCTCCACTTTGCATTTTTGCTTAGACGCTTCGGCTAGAGCGGCCTGATATGACGCCTTCATCCCTGCCAAACTTCTATTGCTAATGGCCAGAAGTTCCTCGAACTTCTTGGACACCTCTACTCGCGATCGGAGTTCGGCGTTATCTCTCCTGGCCTGAACGCTGGCCCCCGTCGCCAAACTCAGACGCCAGCACATCGCCTGAGAAAGCAGAACACTCTGCAGGACAAAAGATGAGTAAGAATATACGATTAAACCAACCAGAAAGTATCTCCACCCAAGAGTGGTAACTCACTCGAGAGGCGTAGGCCCGAGTCATCTTCATGAGGGTTGGATTGTCAATATCGGGGATAAGATGGATACTTTCGGCCACTCCCTGTTGCCCGAACGCGGCATCAACCAACTTCAGATCCGCAAACCTGTCCGCTGAAGGATCCGCATCCAGGTACAAGGCCGACCTCATCAAGGAAGAAAATGCCTCCTCAACACCCACGTTCGAGCTACTGGGCTGGCCATCTCCGCCCAAGGAACCAACCCGGGCGACCTCTGGCTGAGAGGCCTTCAACTTCCCAGCCTCTTCTATCAGAACCCTAGCTTGGGCTTCTTCGGACAATTCGGCCAACCCAAGCGCCAGCCTCCCCAAAATCCTTTTTGAAGGGGTCCCCATTGCAGGGCTCTCACCTTACTACGCTTCTTCTCCCGACCCATCTTTTTCGGTCACAATCACCTGCGTCTCCTCCGCAGGCTCCCCTGAGGCCTCTGTCCGGCCTATTTCTTGACCCGCTACGGGTGGTCCAGCTTCGCTACCCTTGGACTCCTCCCGAACCTCTCCACCAGCGGCCTCTCTCCCTTGCTCCCCTATGGGAGTCGGTAGTAACCCCGCGGAGGTGGAAGGCCCCCCAAAAACGACCGCTTTCGCCGAATCCATCGTCGGCTCCTCTTTCAAAGGGGATGCGGCCGGACAAGCCAACAGAGTCTCATCCGAACTATCCGATAGTTTCACTATGGGAGGACAAGGGATCGCAGCTGTCCTCCCTGAATCCTCTTTCGCCCCCGGCGCTCCTGTCGTGGTCGCTCCGGCGTCCGGCGAGCTTCTTACGGAGGTATGAGCCCTCTGGGCCGCTTGCCTCTCTTTCTCTTGACGAGACTCGACAATGCCGACCTCTTGGCTGTAAGAATGGAACATATGCGATTAAATCCAAACACGTTCGTCGGGGCAACACACAGCGGAGAAAGTAAAAGGGAGGACTCACCTTGCGGGTCCAGGGGGCTAAGCCCGGTCGCGAAAAGGGCCCCCTCCGATAACAGATCGTTGGCCGAGAACACTTGGCCATTGCGAAGGACATCCAAATCTCTCTCCTCCCACTCTGACAAAACTGGATGCGAGTCCGCATCCCTAACAAAGTTTTCCCATTTCCGAGGGAAGTCGGAATCGATGTTCCCCTCGGCGATGACGAATCGACTCTTCCATCCCTTTATAAGGACGGCTTATCCCCAATCACGTTGAAGGACCTCCGAGGTCCGATGTAGGGCCACTCTGATTTCCTCCCAGGTATTAGATGATAGCAGGCGCGGAAAAGGGGGAGAGTGGCGACAATCCGAATCTGATGGCACATCGAGATAAATCTGATAATGCTCCGCCAATTATTTGGAGCCACCATCGCCGGACAAATGTTGTAGTGTGCCATGATTTCCTTCACCAAGGGATGAAGAGGAAACCGGAAGCCCGCTTTCAAACTGTCTTCGTAAACGAAGACCCCATGCTCCAGATTTTGCGAAACCCTGTGCTCAGGTCCCAGCAATCGCAGGACAATGTCTTGGGGTATGCCATACCTCTGGCGAATCTTCCTCACATCTTCGGCAACGATCTCCGAAGCTACATCGTCGGGACTCATCGTCATCTTAGCCGAGAAAAGCACCAGGCGAAACGGCAAGCGTTGCGAAGGGTGGGACTCTTCAAGAAACAGAATGAGAGAATACTGTAAACATATATATATAGCGCGGCTATCGCTTTTCTTCTCCGCTAAGGAAGCCATCTTGAGAAGATGAGGCGCCTCGCCCAAGGCGTCCGGAACCGCCTCGACAAACGCCCTATTAATTGGGACTTGCGACGTGGCGTATTCCCAACCATCACTCTTGGAGGAGCCTTACCCACGAAGGCATGATGACCCTGCTGCATTAATTAGGGCATCATTGCGCAGGCTGTCTAAACCAGATCGCCCCATCCAAAGCATGCCACCTGGACTTATACTCCCTATGCCCGAACCTACGCTTCGAACTAGGGAGTGGAGGGCATGTGTTGGGGGGTAAAATCATCATTGCATCAATATCCGTGCGAGGAGGCTAAGACCGACCTCCTCCCTTCGCCCGCCAAGATATCCCCGAGCTTCCCATAGCTCGGCTTTCCCGAGCTTTCCATAGCTCGTCTCCCCTGAGCTTCCCATAGCTCGGCTTTCCCGAGCTTCCCATAGCTCGGCTCCCTCGAACTTCCGTAGCTCGTCTCCCCCGAGCTCCCACAGCTCGGCTCCTCCGAGCTTCCATAGCCCGGCTCCCCCGAGCTCCCATAGCTCGTCTCCCCCGAGCTTATCCAATACTCACCTCCGCAGAACTTGATGCGGGAGAGCCTAGGCCTATCGTAACAACATCCTAGGCAAGGAATCATGTTGAGAAATGGTCTAGAACCTACCACGGTTACCTGAGACCTACACACCTACCAAATCTCAAGCCATCTAGGAGCTCTCCTAGCCGTCGATCCCCTAACATACAAGATATGGATCCCAACAGCCCCACAATGGCCCGATTCGATCCATCTCCGTATCGTAACAACCTTTGAACCTTCCAGAAGGCGCTCAAGATCCAGGTGACAACCTATAAATAGGACACTCCCAGATTCCCTCAGGTATGCGCGCTCACACCCTCACTCCCACTCTCCCGCTCTCGTCAACTGCTCGTCGGTGCTCTCACCCCCTAGAGCTTCCGATCGGCCACCCCCGGAGAGACTCCCCGGAGAGATCCACCTCCCCGTTTTCTGATTGATCGCCGATTTCCTCCCACTGACTTGAGCGTCGGAGGGTCTTCCGGGAGGGCCACCCCCAAAGCCTCTCGCGCGAGGACTTGTGTGCAGGTCCGCCCCTGGAGATCGACTGCACCCGAGTCGGAGGATGGATCGCAGCGGCAACACATCCAATCAACGATGAAGATCACATTTTGAAATGGACTCCCAACTGATGATGCTAATAAGACTGCACCCAACCAACGGTGGAGATCACACTTTCATAGCAATTTCAGTCAACAAACCGAATTAGGACCTCCAGTCGGCCATCCAAATAGGACCTTCAGTCGACCACCCGAGTAGGATCCCTTATGGGGCCCACCCATATGGCCCAGCTGCTCAAATTGCTCGTATGACCCTCTCATAGTCCAGCATCTAAGCAGAAACGTGAGAGACAAATGCTTCAGGTGCCGACGGCTGCCGGGCTTCATGCCTGGCTGGTGCAGGGCTTTAGGTGCCAACGGGTGTCGGGCTTCATGAAGCCCAACACCCGTCAGTGGATAAAGCCCTTCCCTAGCCAGGCATGAAGCCCGACACCCGTTGGCGGATAAAGCCCTGCACCAGCCAGGTATGAAGCCCGACACCCGTCGGCACCTAAAGCCCTGCACCAGCCATGCATGAAGCCTGACACCCGTCGACACCTAAAGCCCTGCACCTGCCAGGCATGAAGCCTAACACCCGTTGACACCTAAAGCCCTGCACCAGCCAGGCATGAATGTCACCCGGCTAGGTATAGGCTTTTTTTTTCTAAGTACGGAAGCGTCCTAGCAGGGGACCGGCCTTAGCACGCCTTGTGCTAAGTCAGCCTCTCTCTCTCTCAGAGTTGTTGCGTATAACTAGTAGGGTGAGGTTGATCAAGACCTCCCCCTACAGGAACCCCAAAAACCCCAGTTCTCGCCAAATCAGCCCCAGCATGGCCCTATCAGTTCAGGGCGCCACCTCTCTGATGCACGCCACCTAACAGCGCCAGATCCAGCAACCCACTGGCAACACTGGTGATGGAACAGGACCCACCTACCCAATAACTGATGGAACGTAGCCCACCAACCACCCCAGATTCACGCAAGGGCTCAGCAGACATTCTGACTTCACGAAAGCCCACATGATCGTGCCAGCGTCAACCCCTATAAAAGGGTAAATCACTTCGAGAACCAGGTAACGCAAGTTTACACACTTGATACCCTAATACTCAGAGGAAAATCCCGGTCCTTCTGGGATCTCTCCCTTTTCCAAGAGCTCTCTCGAGCTCCTTCTCTATTGTGACCTCGATTGCTGACTTGGGCGTCGGAGGGTCTCACCGGAGGACCTCCTTCGGTCTTGGGACTTCTTTGCAGGCAACACGGAAAAGCGAGGATTCGAGAAGCACTTCATTCCTGACGTCCAGGAGAGGTGATTGGGCGTCATCAAGCGGCATTACGATAAATGCCGCTACTAATAATTTGCCGAAGCATCATATAAATTGGTGGCATTTATTAAATGCCACTAATAGTACATTGGCACCTTATGCCGCTCGGGTTCTTCATGCCGAGGTTCTTGATTGAGGGTGATTCCATTTATGTCATTTCTTGACTGCAAAAGGAGAATTGCCCTTCAGGCCACACTAATCCGATTCTTAGGGACATTTGGGCTATTCTGCAGGAGGTTGATTGCGCCCAGATCCGTCATATTTATCATGAAGCCAATTCAGCGGTGGACTGGATGGCTACTTCAGTAGCCCAGCATGCTGGTTCATGGATTTAGAGGCCGAGCGACCCTTGCTCTTCTCTTTTGCAGCAAATTTTATATTCGGATCTATCTTGACTGATTCACATTAGACTAGTATGATTGCCCATTTGTATCCAAAAAAAAAATTATCGCTAATGTTCTAATTTAATGATGATTAACTAAAAGCTGCCACTAATACGATACCGACTCATTTGGCAGCATTTATTTAAATGCCACTAACAATATTTTGATGAATTTATTAATGGTATTTATCTAAACGATGGTATTTTTAAAATAGCGGCGTTAGCATAAATGCTGGCACATTACGTTGCCAGCACATCATACAAATTAGCGGCTTTTATTTTAAATGTTACAAATAGTACAATTGCGACACGTCACCATGAGTTTGTTTGTTTGTTTTTTTTTTTTTCATTGCGGCTGCCACTAATTTGTTACCAGCATATTTTTTTTAAAAATTTACAACATTAATATAAAAACCGCAATAAATAATTACTGGCACATTGCATTAATTAACGGTATTTACAAGCACACCAATAATATGATATCCCACAATAAAAAAATATAATATATCAATTAATAATAAAAATGATATAATGGGTCATTATTCATATAATACAAAAAATTACAAATCAAAGCACATTAAAATATATGTAATAAAATATTATCATCTCAAACATGAGGCGTGGGGTCTTTTTCCTCTCCCCCCTTCTTCCTTCCTGACCTTGGTTTAATGTCCGGGCTCCCACTCCCGACTGCTGCAATGGCCTCAAACAGGTTTAATGTCACCCGTGCTGATCAAAGACCGGAACGAGCCGGAGCTTGGGATCAAGTTCAATGTCACCGGAGCTTCCATGTGTGATGCGCCGGCCAACGTCTCTGATTGCCCAAGTATGCATGGTATTTGTTATACATGGCTTTGTGGACGTCTCTCACGAGGACGAGGGTTCGTTCGTGGCCTTGCGTTTTACTTCGCGTGTTTTGCCACGTGGAATAGACGACTGACCCGCCGAGAATGAGATTCCAACAGCTGGTCACGAATCACGCCATTAAATTTGGATTTCAAAATAGAAATAAATGAGATAAAGAATACGAAAGGATAAAAAAAGAATCCCAGCAACCCAATCTCTCCTGCCGTATCATCAACGTTAAAATCTGGCGTTTATATTATATTAATTTATTAAAATTTGATATATTGTTGGTCCGTTAAATTACTTCCTCTATTGGCTTTCTAGATCACTTCATTCTCCTTCCTTAAATCTACCAGCCGATATGGTATGTTATCTAAAATCATTTTATATCAAGTATTATTAATTAATTTACTATCAAAAATATTATTCAATTAAGAACCAATGAAATATTCCTTCTATATATGAGTGGGATTGACATTACAATATAACCAAAATTGGAGTATATATCTGGTCACGCCCCAAACCCAAAAATTTTGAGCTAGGGTGACAACCCGCCGCGTGCCGGGCACGCAAGGCATCCCAAAACATGACACTGAATTCAAGAAGAGCAACAACCTATATATCATTCAAGTCTATGTCTTTAATACAATCCATAACTAAAGATTTGGGCTACAAGCCCTACACATAAGCATTACTGGGGTTACACCAACATATGAATCCACTTTATTTTTAAATAGAAGCTCCAACGAACCTATGGTTCCTTACACATCACAATAATATAGTCTGGGCATCAAGCCCTACACATAAATACACTGGTATAGCAATAAAACAAAATCTATATTTTATTTGAGTTGAGGTCCATCACTCCAACATGTTATTCTCAAATCTCATGGTCCTGTAGCAAAAACATTATAATATTTTTATTAGATTACTCTCAGTAAGTAAACCACGTTATACAGTCAAATCATAGCATAGCAATCAATAAGCATATAAATGATCTGCATGCATAAACATTTCATAATTACTCAAATATGCAATGTAAGTAAACCCATCATTGTTATATTATATCATATGTGTCCCACGGCCCTGCAATGCCCCATAACAAAGGAGAGCCGTGGTGGCACATATAAATATAATTCAAATCATTTGCACTCATCATTATTGTATTATATCATAGCAAATTATCAGTGCATATAAAGCATTCCAATTGTTATATTATATCATATGTGTCCCACGGCCCTGCAATGCCCCATAACAAAGGAGAGCCGCGGCGGCACATATAAATATAATTCATTCTTTTGCATTCACAATCACTCCATTATGCAATGTAAGTATTATATCATGCGTGTCCCACGACCCTGCAATGCCTCATCTGAGCACATCCTCTAGATGTGTATGGCCATAGCAAAGGAGAACAGCGGCGGCACTTATGAATATAATACCAATCATTTGCATCCATAACTGCTCAATTATACTATATAAGTAAACCCACTATTTATACTCTCAATGGTAACGGTAAATGTGACCCACGACCCTGCAATATCTCAATAGCGTACCAACAAGTATCCCCCCTACTGAAGTAGGATCGAAATACCATAGTGTACCAACAAGTATCCCCCCTACTGAAGTAGGGTCGAAATACCATAGTGTATCAACAAGTATCCCCCCTACAGAAGTAGGGTCGAAATACCATAGTGTACCAACAAGTATCCCCCCTACTGAAGTAGGGTCGAAATACCATAATGTACCAACAAGTATCCCTCCTACTGAAGTAGGGTCGAAATACTAGGGTCACGTAACATGATAAAGGAGAACCGTGGCGACACATAACAGTACCTCACATCACATCAATACATCAATACATCAATCATGTAGTAAAACATTGGATTATACTTACTGAATAATTGCATGTAATATATCACATCAATGTCATACTAACTGCATTTCTCATGCATAGCAACTGCATCTCTCATGCATAGCAACTACATCTCTCATGCATAGCAACAGCATCTCACATGCATAGCAACAGCATCTCACATGCATAGCATCCACACATGAAATCATAGTACATAAACAGCCATGTATTCATAATATTCATCTACTTACAAATTTAGCCAATAACAATTCTTCATATCACAATTCACAATTTAACTACGCATATCCTGAAACAAATCATTTAAATAAACTGATAACTGGCTTACTTACCTCAGTACGCAATCCAACAGGTATAAATCAGCTAGTCAAATGTCTGAGCACCTACAGGGTCATTTATACAATTAATTTATTAGCAACGAATATTAAAATGACCCTTAGAATTTCTACTCAGACTAGTTCATGGGCCCTATATTGGGCTCGAATATCTCCCACTACACACACCCGATTGGGGAATTAAAATTACCCCATGAAACTAGAATTCACCAAGATTCTAGCCATATAAATTTTTCTAAACCCGGCCCGTTACAGGGCCCAAAAACCAGCCCAAACTACCTATGCTGCACGGCCCAAAAGGCCTGAACCGGCCGGCCCAGCCGGCCCGGTTCAGCCTTTTATCACCCGATCCCCTGTTTCTTCCGAAACAGGGGATTGAAAAGATGCCGGCGGCCAGGGCCGCCGCCGGCCGAATCTACGGCGGTCCGGCCACCGGAGGCCGGGCCAGAGCGGCCGCGGCGGCGGCCGGCCACACTTCCTCTATCATTCTCTCTAAATCATCCTCTCACTCTCCGATTTCATCTGTTCGGGCTGTCACCATGCCAGCGACTTCTCCGGCGAAATTGGGGGCGGTCCGGCCACCATTGGCCGGACCGGAGCCGGCTGTCGCCGTGACTTGCCTCCCCCTTGAATCCATCCTCATCAATTTCATTCAATTCCTCTCTAATTTCTTCATTTCCTCTCAAATCGTCCGCACGGCTTCAACTGTGCCGGCGGCACGGCCGGCCACCATGGCCAGCCGGACCTCCACCGGACGCACGCCCGGCGCCGGTGGAGGCGCCAGCCCGAAGCTCAGGCCCGGCGAGGCGGCGAGCACGCCGCCGGGCCTGAACCAACCGACGGAAGCCGGTTTGGCTTCCGTCACCGCATGAGAGAGAGGCCGATTGGCCCTCTCTCTCTCCTCTTTCACCGCCACCACTCCGCCGGACGCTGCCCATGGTGCCGGCGGAGTCACCGGCCAAGTATCAGGCCCGGCGCGGCGGCGAGCACGCCGCCGAGCCTGAACCAAGGGGATCGGCCAGTTTCCTCTTCTCTCTCTCTGTCTCTCTCACGCGTTCTTTCTCTCTCACTATCTCTCTCTCTCTCTCCCTCTCTCTCATGCTATCTCTCTATCTTTCTCCCTCTCTTATGCTATCTCTCTCTCTGTCTCCCTCTAGCACTAAGAGGATGAGCAGAGAATTACCTGGAGGGGACGCGGACTCTGAGTACTAAGAGGGAGGGCACCCCCTGCCTTTTTAATGTCGCAGCGAGACGCTTCGGTTATGAGATCTGGAGAGCCAAAGCGTCATCGCTGCGAGCGAAGCATTGCTCAACACATTAAATCAACACATTAAATCAACACATTAATTCAACCCAGACCTGGTTCACATTAACCGGTTAGAATTAACCCAGACTTGGTTCGCATGAACCGGGTTAGAATTAACCCAGACCTAGTTCGCATGAACCGGTTAGAATTAACCTAAACCTGGTTCATAGGAACCGGGTACTACATTCTCCCTTCCTTATAAGAATTTCGTCCTCGAAATTGATATACATCCAATAGAATATAGAATCCAAATTTTCCCTCTCATAATCAATTAAATTTCATTAAAAGTCACGGTCATCGATACATCATTGATCTGTCATAAGATACAAATAATTATGGATTTTTCTTTCCCATTTCCTCCTTAGGCTCCCAATAGTCTCTCCCTCAGAATGATTATTCTACTGAATCTTTGACATAAGGAATACTACACTATTTCAGAACTTGATTCTTACGGTCCATAGTGTGCACAAGATGATCAAAGTTTCAAATGACCCAATTTTTTTGTGGCTCAAGTCACCTCTAACACAGACCTCATAACATCATTGGTTAGCAAAACTTCCAAATGATCTTTAACCTGAAATTTCAAATCTTTCTGTTTAACATCAACATAACTTTTCTATTAACTCAGAGCTACATGAAGCTGCTTTGATTAATGATACTTTTCATAGCTGCTAAACAAGCTCAATTCAAAATTGTCGCTCTCACTTCATCTCAATATGAAGGGAATCCATACCTTATATTGTAGACAATTGAAATGAATCCATTTGAATATTGGCTTGGTAATCGATAATTAGGCAATTTCATTAAGGGTAAGAACAATACCAAGCACCTCTTAAATCCATTACACAGGCTCACAGTATAACATCTAAAATCTTATTGGTTTCTGCAGTTGTCTATTACTTGAGGGTGGAAGGTTGGACTGAGATTCAGCTTAACCCACTAAGCTCTATGATTACATCATCGAATTAGAAGAGTGAGACAAATGAATACCAATTCAATTTACTCATTTTACTACTAAACCAGAAACAAATATTAACATCTTACCCACTAAAATTTCATCTCCCATATATTGACTTGCGATGGTTCATTCTCAATTCCTATCAAACTTGTAATTCAATTAATATCTTGATAAACTTTAAATTTCAAGCTCCCAAAGCATAATTCATGAAATTCCTTGAAAGTCATAATTGTCTCAATGTCATCCAAGTATTTTGCCTAGAGTGTCATTATGCATATATCCCTAAGATCATAACCTGGGTCTTGTGGGTTATGGGCCCACCACGCTTCCGCTACGCACTCTGATGCTGCATGTCCTGCATAGACTGTGCCAAACTCGAGAGAGCTTGAAGTATCTCAGACTGGAATCGCTGGTGCTCAGTTCCTACTGGGTTGGCAGGGGTCATACCTCTAGTAGTTCCTTGACCCACCGGTTGATCAGTATTACCGGCCAGAGAGTCCTCCTCATACAGTTGGCTCCTAGTACTGCGAGCCATATCTATTTTCTGTTAAATAGATGTGGTTAATATCATCATAAACTAATGTGTCAGGTGTCTCTAAATATAATGTCATCAAAATATATTCTCTACGTATTATCATGTCAATATGTCTGTGTCCCTAGGGTCATAACTGTATCATATCAATATATCTGTGTCCCTAGGGTTATAACTGTATCATATCAATATGTCTGTGTCCCTAGGGTCATAACTGTATCATATCAATATGTCTGTGTCCCTAGGGTCATAACTGTATCATATCAATATGTCTGTGTCCCTAGGGTCATAACCTGGGTCCTGAGACCATAAAAGCTGTCACGCCCCAGACCCAAAAATTTTGAGCTAGGGTGACAACCCGCCGCGTGCCGGGCACGCAAGGCATCCCAAAACATGACACTGAATTCAAGAAGAGCAACAACCTATATATCATTCAAGTCCATGTCTTTAATACAATCCATAACTAAAGATTTGGGCTACAAGCCCTACACATAAGCATTACTGGGGTTACACCAACATATGAATCCACTTTATTTTAAATAGAAGCTCCAACAAACCTATGGTTCCTTACACATCACAATAATATAGTCTGGGCATCAAGCCCTACACATAAATACACTGGTATAGCAATAAAACAAAATCTATATTTTATTTGAGTTGAGGTCCATCACTCCAACATGTTATTCTCAAATCTCATGGTCCTGTAGCAAAAACATTATAATAATTTTATGAGATTACTCTCAGTAAGTAAACCACGTTATACAGTCAATCATAGCATAGCAATCAATAAGCATATAAATGATCTGCATGCATAAACATTTCACAATTACTCAAATATGCAATGTAAGTAAACCCATCATTGTTATATTATATCATATGTGTCCCACGGCCCTGCAATGCCCCATAACAAAGGAGAGCCGTGGTGGCACATATAAATATAATTCAAATCATTTGCACTCATCATTGTTGTATTATCATAGCAAATTATCAGTGCATATAAAGCATTCCAATTGTTATATTATATCATATGTGTCCCACGGCCCTGCAATGCCCCATAACAAAGGAGAGCCGCGGCGGCACATATAAATATAATTCATTCTTTTACATTCACATCACTCCATTATGCAATGTAAGTATTATATCATGCGTGTCCCACGACCCTGCAATGCCTCATCTGAGCACATCCTCTAGATGTGTATGGCCATAGCAAAGGAGAACCGCGGCGGCACTTATGAATATAATACCAATCATTTGCATCCATAACTGCTCAATTATACTATATAAGTAAACCCACTGTTTATACTCTCAATGGTAACGGTAAATGTGACCCACGGCCCTGCAATATCTCAATAGCGTACCAACAAGTATCCCCCCTACTGAAGTAGGGTCGAAATACCATAGTGTACCAACAAGTATCCCCCTACTGAAGTAGGGTCGAAATACCATAGTGTACAACAAGTATCCCCCCTACTGAAGTAGGGTCGAAATACCATAGTGTACCAACAAGTATCCCCCTACTGAAGTAGGGTCGAAATACCATAGTACCAACACCCCCTACTGAAGTAGGGTCGAAATACTAGGGTCACGTAACATGATAAAGGAGAACCGTGGCGACACATAACAGTACCTCACATCACATCAATACATCAATACATCAATCATGTAGTAAACAGTGGATTATACTTACTGAACAATTGCATGTAATATATCACATCAATGTCATACTAACTGCATTTCTCATGCATAGCAACTGCATCTCTCATGCATAGCAACTACATCTCTCATGCATAATAACTGCATCTCTCATGCATAATAACTGTATCTCTCATGCATAGCACAGCATCTCACATGCATAGCAACAGCATCTCACATGCATAGCAACAGCATCTCACATGCATAGCATCCACACATGAAATCATAGTACATAAACAGCCATGTATTCATAATATTCATCTACTTACAAATTTAGCCAATAACAATTCTTCATATCACAATTCACAATTTAACTACGCATATCCTGAAACAAATCATTTAAATAAACTGATAACTGGCTTACTTACCTCAGTACGCAATCCAACAGGTATAAATCATCTAGTCAAATGTCTGAGCACCTACAGGGTCATTTATACAATTAATTTATTAGCAATGAATATTAAATGACCCTTAGAATTTCTACTCAGACTAGTTCATGGGCCCTACATTGGGCTCGAATATCTCCCACTACACACACCCGATTGGGGAATTAAAATTACCCCTTAAAACTAGAATTCACCAAGATTCTAGCCATATAAATATTTTTCTAAACCCGGCCCATTACAGGGCCCAAAAACCAGCCCAAACTACCTATGCTGCACGGCCCAAAAGGCCTGAACCGGCCGGCCCAGCCGGCCCGGTTCAGCCTTTTATCACCCGATCCCCTGTTTCTTCCGAAACAGGGGATTGAAAAGATGCCGGCGGCTAGGGCCGCCGCCGGCCGAATCCACGGCGGTCCGGCCACCGGAGGCCAGGCCAGAGCCGGCCGCCGCCGCGGCCGGCCACACTTCCTCTATCATTCTCTCTAAATCATCCTCTCACTCTCCGATTTCATCCGTTCGGGCTGTCACCATGCCAGCAACTTCTCCGGCGAAATTGGGGGCGGTCCGGCCACCATTGGCCAGACCGGAGCCGGCTGTCGCCGTGACTTGCCTCCCCCTTGAATCCATCCTCATCAATTTCATTCAATTCCTCTCTAATTTCTTCATTTCCTCTCAAATCGTCCGCACGGCTTCAACTGTGCCGGCGGCACGGCCGGCCACCATGGCCGGCCGGACCTCTACCGGACGCACGCTCGGCGCTGGTGGAGGCGCCAGCCCGAAGCTCAGGCCCGGCGAGGCGGCGAGCATGCCACCGGCCTGAACCAACCGACGGAAGCCGATTTGGCTTCCGTCACCGCATGAGAGAGAGGCCGATTGGCCCTCTCTCTCCTCTTTCACCGCCACCACTCCGCCGGACGCTGCCCATGGTGCCGGCGGAGTCACCGGCCAAGTATCAGGCCTGGCGCGGCGGCGAGCACGCCGCCGAGCCTGAACCTAGGGGATCAGCCGGTTTCCTCTTCTCTCTCTCTATCTCTCACGCGCTCTTCTCTCTCGCTATCTCTCTCTCTCTCTCCTCTCTCATGCTATCTCTCTCTCTTTCTCCCTCTCTCTCATGCTATCTCTCTCTCTGTCTCCCTCTAGCACTAAGAGATGAGCAGAGAATTACCTGGAGGGGACGCGGACTCTGAGTACTAAGAGGGAGGGCACCCCCTGCTTTTTAATGTCGCAGCGAGACGCTTCGGTTATGAGATCTGGAGAGCCAAAGCGTCATCGCTGCGAGCGAAGCGTTGCTCAACACATTAAATCAACACATTAAATCAACACATTAATTCAACCCAGACTTGGTTCACATGAACCGGGTTAGAATTAACTCAGACTTGGTTCGCATGAACCGGGTTAGAATTAACCCAGACCTGGTTCGCATGAACCGGGTTAGAATTAACCTAAACCTGGTTCATAGGAACCAAGTACTATAATATATTACTTCGTTTCAAGCTTATTCCAATCAAAGATCGTTCGAGGATGCTATGTAGACCATTATGGGGCAGGCTTCCAAGATTCCCCTGCCATCATGTATCTAGACTTTACTGTAACTAGCCTATATTTGTTATAACAAACATGACCCATATATACCAAATATTATAATATTATAATTTATAAGTAATCCAATTATCACAATACACAACCCAAAAATCTGGATCCAAAACACTTTCGCAGAGAGATCATGGAGGCATCGTCGACGACGATCATGGATGAGATTATCGTCCGCTTGGTATTCCTCTGCCTAGCGCTGATGCTTTTCATGGGGATGTACAGGGCCATCATCATCCTCATCAAGCTCTCGAGGATGCTTTTCGTGGGAGTGTACAGGGCCATCATCATCCTCATCAAACTCTTGAAGAAGCATCCCGAGAGGCGGTGGAAGCCCATGCTTGAGAAAGAAGCAATGGATCAAGTGAACGCTATGTTGCAGAGAAAGCTCAAAGAAGTCGAATCAGGGATTGAAAGGCTACTGGAGCACCCTCCGTCGACGTACATCCACGATGACGATGACGAAAGGAAGGTCAGTTTGTATCGGACTGCTCGAAAGATTGATTTCATCAAGAATCTGCTTATGGCCGAGATAAATTCATGCTCTCCGCACAGGCCAGAGAACTTGATTCACATGGCCACGAGGCTGTCCATCCTTCAGAAGTCCTTTGTCGAATGGGGGAGTCCTACCAGCAGTTTGGATGAGACCTTTGCCAATGGGGTGGAATCAGCGGACAACGATGGGGCCATCGACAAGTGTCCTGATACATCGGCCTCGGGCTCATGCACTAAATCTAAAGCAGAAGCAATGAAGCATGAGATAAGGGAAGTCAAAACAACTGAAGAAAAGGGAAAACGGAAGGTGATGGAAGATGAGAAAGAAGAAACGAAGCATGATACATCGGCCTCGGGCTCATGCACTAAATCTAAAGCAGAAGCAATGAAGCATGAGAAGAGGGACAGGAAACATGTTTTTACAGCTGAAGAGAAGGGAAAACGGAAGGTGATGGAAGATGAGAAAGAAGCAACGAAGCATGATACGTCGGCCTCGGGCTCATGCACTAAATCTAAAGTAGAAGCAATGAAGGATGAGAAAATAAGGGACAGGAAACAAGAAGAGATTGGGGAGGGTACGGTGGAGGTAAACGAGGATGAGAAAGAGGGTATAGAGAAGAAAGAAGCAGATACGGTGCAGGAAAGAAAGGTAGTGGCAAAAAAGGATGGGCAGGAAAGAGACGGCAATCGGAAGGAAAATACGGTTGGGGAAGTAGAGACAACTGAAGAGAAAGCAGGGGAGAGTAAAGATGAGGTAATTGGTGAGAAGAAGACAGTTGGGGAAGTAGAGAGAACTGAAGAGAAAGCAGGGGAGAGTAAAGACGAGGTAATTGGTGAGAAGAAGCCGGGTGACGAAGGAAGAAAGAGGAAACAATAATGCCGTGGGGTGAGGAGCTGCATGACCATGGGCTACGCAGCAATAGCAGGATTCATGAGTGCATTGATTTTAGTGGCACTCACAAATATCGCTTACGCAAATATCGCTTACGTGGGGAAGACGGTTTACCTTGTCCCAACCTGAGATGAGATGGATGCCTTTCTTCTTTTTTTTTAATCGAATGAATCTTTCTTAATTTTTTGGATTAGTTTCATTATGTACAAGTTTGAAGATATATGTTGACTGAGTCGTCTGAAAATAAACATGAATACTTCTTGTTGATGCCGAATCACCAGAAAAGATCGAAAAAGTCTTCTTTGTTGCAGGATCTCCTACTGAAGGAAGAGCAAGCCCCCCCTCTCCTCATGGGTCTCCTTCCCTTATATCCTTTGAGCTTCCAAAGGATATTCCTTTCTTGTTTTCGCCATCATGTCATCAGCATTGAGTCATTTTTCTTTCTTTTTGGATAAAAATCAATGTGTAAGATAAAAATTAGCTTCAGACAAGAGCGTGCCACGTGGTCATTTATCGATAATTAATAGCAGAGGTATTAAGGAACTTGCTCCGAAAGCTAAAAATCCTCATGATGGATTTCAGTTTTTCCAAGGGAATGTCAGGGTTAGTGGGAATGTCAGAGTCAGAGAAGAGTTATCTGGCCCTAAAACAGGTGCTCAGTATCTCCTTTATTTGAGCTTTTCGATGGATGGTGATGCTCCACGTTTGTCTTATTCGAGTCATTTAAAGCATCATGATGCTTAATGATTCTCGATTTCTGTTTCGAACACGATAGCTCACCATGTTTAGTGCTTCTGATATGAGAATGATTCTAAGACTAGGAGGCCGCCCAGAACCCGGGGGGCCGCCTAGGATTGAGAGGCGCCCAGCACATGGGGGCCGTCTAGGACTAGGAGACCGCCCAGGACTTGGGGTCCGCCTAGGACCAGGAGGCTACCCAGGGCTTGGGGGCCGCCTAAGACTGGAGGCCGCCCTGAACCTAGGGGCTGCCTAGAATTAGAGGCCGCCCAGGGCTTGGGGGGCCGCCCAGGACTAGAGGCCGCCCAGGACCTGGGGGTCGCCTAGGACTAGGAGGCTGCCTAGGGCTTGGGGGCTGCCTAGGACCAGAGGCCGCCCAGGGCTTGGGGGCCGCCTAGGACTAGAGGCCATCTTGAATCTAGGGGGCCGCCTAGAACTAGAGGCCGCCCAAGGCTTGGGGGCCGCCCAGGACTAGAGGCCGCCCAGAACCTAAGGGCCGCCTAGGACTAGAGGCCGCCCAGGGCTCGAGCCCGCCTAAGACTGGAGGCCGCCCAAACCTGGGGGCTGCCTAGAACTAGAGGCCGCCCAGGGCTTGGGGGCCACCCAGGACTAGAGGCCGCCCAGAACCTGGGGGCTGCCTAGGATTAGGAGGCCGCCCAGGGCTTGGGGTTAGGTGCTTGCTTTAAACCATAAAGTGCTTTGTGTAGTTTGAAGACGTGGTTTGGAAATTCATGATCTTCAAACCAGGAGGTTGTTCAACATAAACTTTCTCATTTATAAAACCATTTAGAAATGCACTTTTAACATCCATTTGAAATAAGTTGAAATTCATATGACATGCAAATGCAAGTAGTAGCCTAATGGCTTCTAATCTAGCAACAGGTGCAAAAGTTTCATCAAAATCTATACCTTCTTCTTGATTATATCCTTTTGCAACTAATCTAGCCTTATTTCTAATTACCAATCCATTTTCATCCAATTTATTTCTAAAAACCCATTTAGATCCTATTATAGGGTGGATTTTAGGTCTATCTACTAGGGTCCAGACTTGGTTCCTAGTGAATTGGTTTAACTCTTCCTACATTGCTAACATCCAATAACTATCTTTCTCAGCTTCCTCTATAGTTTTAGGTTCTATATGAGATACAAATGCAAGATGATTATTGATATCTCTCATTGATGATCTAGTCCTTACACCTTGAGATGGATTACCTATGATTAGGTCCTTAGGATGACCATAAGCATATCTTCAATCTCTAGGTAGATCTTTATCATTATGAGCAATATCAATACCATCATCCTTAGGTGAGTCATCATCCTTAACTTCAGGTTCTTGATCTGAAGATACATTAATTTTTCAATATCTCTTTCAATCAAAGATGTATCTTCCTCATCATCAATTTTATCTGAACTTGATGCTAAAGACTCATCAAACACTATATGAATGGATTCTTCTACAACTAAGCTCTTCTTATTAAATACTCTATAAGCCTTGCTAGATGTAGAATATCCTAGGAAGATACCTTCATCAGACTTTGCATCAAACTTCCCAAGATTATCCTTACCATTGTTATGAATAAAACATTTACAACCAAATGCATGAAAATAACTTTAATTTGGTTTCCTATTGTGCCATAGTTCATATGGAGTTTTCTTAAGGATAGGTCTAATCAGGGCTCTATTTAGGATGTAACATGCTGTGTTTATAGCTTCCGTCCGAAAATATTTTGGAAGTTGGCTTTCACATAGCATGGTATGGGCCATGTCTTCTAAAGTCCTATTCTTTCTTTCTACAACTCCATTTTGTTGCGGTGTTCTAGGTGCAGAAAAGTTATGATGTATGCCTTTTTCAAAACAGAATTTTTCAAATAAGTGATTTTCAAATTCAGTTCCATGATCACTTCTAATAGACACTATGGCAGTGTTTTTCTCATTAGTGACTTTCTTAACAAATTTCATGAATATTGAGAAAGTCTCATCTTTGTGAGCCAAAAACATTACCCAAGTGAATCTAGAGTAATCATCTACTATCACTAGACCATATTTCTTTCCTCCTAGACTTGTGGTTCTAGTAGGTCCAAAAAGGTCCATGTGTAGTAGCTCTAGTGGCCTAGTAGTTGAAACAACATTCTTAGATTTGAAAGAAGTTCTTGTTTGTTTTTCAAATTGACATGCATCACATATTCGATTATTTTCAAAATTTAAGCTAGGAATACCTTTAACTAAATCCATTTTCAATAATTTAGAAATTAGGTGTGTGCTTGCATGACCTAATCTACGGTGTCATAGCCAACCAATCTCATTCATCTTAGCATTATTAGCAACTAAGCAATGATTACTTGGAGATAAATTACTCAAATTAATTAAGTACACATTGCCATAACGTTTACCAACAAGAATAATGTTGTTATCAATGGGATTAGTAATAGTGCAAACAGAAGCTTCAAAGGAAACCTTGAAACCTTTGTCACACAGTTGGCTAATACTTATCAGATTATGTTTAAGTCTATCGACATATAAAACATTATCAATATGAGTAGATGGAGTAATTTGAATCTTACCAATACCCAAGATATGGCCTTGACCATTATCACCAAAAGTAACTACTCCACTCTTTTTGATTCAAGGGTGATGAATTGATCTTTGTCACCCGTCATGTGTCTTGAGCAACCACTATCCAGGTACCATTTTCTTTTCAGTCTGATGGCTGCAAGACACTCCTGCAAAACATTCATGTCTTAATTTTAGGTACCCAAGCCTTCTTGGGTCCTTCATGGTTAGATGCATTAAATATTGTTCCTTTGGGAACCCAAATCATCTTTCTCTTATTATGTGAAGATTTACACATATATGATTTATGTCCTTTGTTTCCACATTTAAAACAAGTAATATTTGATGATTTTTCAGCATGTATAAAAATATTCTTCAAAGATTTTTGCTTTTTAAGCGGATTATATCCTAATCCAGCTTTATCAAAACAGCTTTTTGATTATTCAAAATCATATTAAGTTTGATAGAGCTTAGAGTGAATTTATCAACTATAGGCTTAAGTCTATCAACTTCATTTTTCAAACTTTCTTTTTCTTTTATCAAAAGTTCTTTATCTACAACATGCTTTTCATTTTCTAAGGATAATTTTTGCATTTGAGTTTTTAAATCTTTGTTCTTTGAACTTAGGTTCGCAAAATCATCCATTAATTCATAAAAAGCACTATGCAATTCATCAAAAGTGAAGTCATCAAGAAAACTCGGACTTACCTCATCATTGTCCGCCATGAAGCATAGATTTGTCATTTCACTCTTTTCTTCTTCTTTGAAACTTGAGCTTTTCGAATCGCTCCATGTGGCCATCATTGCTTTCTTTTGAACTTCCGGGTGCCTTTCTTTAGTTGAGGGCATTCAGATTTAAAGTGACCCCGCTTTTTACATTCAAAGCAAATAACTTCTTTTTCTTTGCCCTTGTCCTCATCTTTTCTTGCAAAGGGCTTTTTCTTTTCAAACTTCTTCTTCTCATGAATCTTTTAAATTTCCTTGTGATGAGTGTCATGTCCTCATCATCACTTTCATCTTCAGATTCATGAGGCTCTTCCATATATTCAGAAATCTTAAGAGCCATAGTCCTCTTCTTCTTTGACTCATCATCATCAACATGTTGCTTAATTTGAAGCTCATGAGTCATCAAGGATCCCAATAATTCTTCTAGGGGTAGGGTACTTAGATCCTTTGCCTCTTGTATTGCAGTCACTTTAGCTTCCCAAGTCCTAGGTAAGGAATGCAAAACCTTTCTTACAAGATCAGAATTATCATAAGATTTACCAAGACTTTTTAAACCATTAACTATATCAGTAAATCTTGTAAACATATCAGCAATAGATTCACATGCATCCATTTTAAATAATTCATACTTATGAACTAGCATGTTAATCTTGGATTCCTTGACTTGATTTGTTCCCTCATGGGTAACCTCAAGTCTATCCCAGATTTCCTTAGCAGAAATGCAAATAGATATGCGATTGAATTTATTTGCATCTAATGAGCAGTACAAAACATTCATTGCTTTGGCATTGAGTTGTGCCAATTTTTTATCATGTTCATCCCATTCCATTTTCGGTTTAGGAATCTCCATGCCATTAACTCTAGCAGTGGGTGTGTGTGGTCCATTGACTATAATACTCCATAGATCATAGTCAAGTGCTTGAATGAAAATTTTCATTCTAGCCTTCCAATAACCATAGTTTGAACCATTAAATAAGGGTGGTCTATTAGTAGATTGGCCTTCGAAAAAAGATGAACCAGCTTGAGTTGCCATGTGGATCTTTGACTCTTGATCGTTAGATCAAATCAAATGAGCACTAGCTCTGATACCAATTGTTGGTCCAGATAGCAACCCAAGAGGGGGGGATGAATTGGGTTTTTCAAAAATTTAAACTCTTTTGAAAGATAACCCCCAGCGGAAATAAAAACTTAGATTCACACAATTAAAACTG
Organism: Calamus simplicifolius; assembly: GCA_900491605.1. Lineage (NCBI taxonomy): Eukaryota > Viridiplantae > Streptophyta > Magnoliopsida > Arecales > Arecaceae > Calamus > Calamus simplicifolius. The sequence goes on from UESW01004782.1 coordinate 266,684, forward strand.
AACAAGCACAAATAGAGAGTTGAAGATAAAGAGACAATCATGGCAAACACAGGAGATTTTATAGTGGTTCGGTGTACCTACACCTACGTCCACTCCCAAGTACCTCTTGGGTCCACACTATAATCAATCTGATTACAGCAGAGTTGTTTTGCAAGCTCACAACTCAAACTTGTTATTTTCCCGAGTGCACTATGAACCCAGCTGGTTTTCAAGGTTCACCAGCACAAAACCTATCACCTCAAGCTAATGCTTGCACAAGGCTAATAGCCTCAACTGAATCAATCACCAGATTGACCCAGCAAACAATATTTATTTTTACAAGATAAACAACTCCTCCAATGAGAAAATATACAATAATGAAATAATAATAAGAGGATAGGAATCAAAGCCTGATTCGCAGATCTTGGTGGCTTCTTCCTTCTCTTCCTTTGATTGGATCTTCTTTCAAGATGCTCTTGAGACTCAGAAGATCAGAAAACTAGGGCTTCTTTCTTCTCTTGAGATTTCTTCGAAATAGAACAGCAAAAGCTTGGAATCTCTCTCTCTTCTTTTGGGGAATCAATATGATCTTTCCTATCGAATCTTCACTCTGTTCTTTTCTGATGGATCTCAAAGAGTTGTCTCTATTCTTTTCTTTTTGCCTCTCTTGTCCCTTCTTATTCGGATGCAGCAAACCCTCTTCTTATAGATCCCGATTAATCCATAAATAGTTTGAAACTATCCATTAGAAACAAGTGTAAGAAGGATTAGATCCATAAATAACAATAGCCGTTGGGATTAAAAAAGATAAAGATAAAGTTTAGAGTCATTCTGACAGTTCTGGAGCCGTGTCTGACATTCTGGAGTCAGCTCTAACTTTTCTAGAGTCGGCTCTAACTTGAAATTCTTTAATCTGCTCGATCTGGAGTCATCTTTGACTTTTCTGGGGTCGACAAAAAATTCTTCTGGAGTCGACTCTAACAGTCTGGGAGTCGAGACTCTAAGTCGTGGCCTGAAAAACCATCGTTCTATCTTTTCTGTTGGAGTCGACTGTAACAGTCCTGGAGTCGACTCTAAGTCTGTGCCGTTTTTCGAAGTCGACTCTGCGATTCCATGTGTCAACTCTAATGTCTGCAATCTTACCTTGACATTAGATTCGAACCAGAACTTGATTTGACTCTTGATTTTGATTATCAAATCGACTTATAATCTGAAAAACTTAATCAAAATCATTAGTAACTTCAAATGTTGTACTCAAATAGTTTTGTTACATCTTTTCACGATCTCTTATTACAACGGCTTGATCGGAGCGATGCCTTATCTCCAATCGTACGATCGGACCGATGCCTTATCACCAACCATTGATTGATCGAAGGAACGCCTTATAACCAACGATCCTATTGACCGGTCAACCGACGGGTGTGAGCTGTTGGATCGCGATTGCGATCGTGATTTGATCACCACATCTTGACCCTTCATCCAATCGATCAATGATTTAATTGATCTCAGCCCTTTATCTTGATCCGATCAGTCTCCACCATCGGATCCTCCTGATCTAGGAAAAATTTGAAGCCCCTCAAGCTCCTCGCAATGCGAAGTACAAAGTGCGCCTATAAAGCGCCCATTGTGCCCTTCGCACATGCGCGTGCGCGAGGGTGATGCATTGAGCTCTCCACTTATGGTGAGCCTAAGGAACTTAAGCTTCAAGAAGGTTGTTTCCATATAAGTGAACCTTTCTTTCTTGATTTTTTCGATGTGGGACTAAATGTCCCCATAATTTCTCATTCACACACATAAGGAGGTAATGGGCTTTTAAGGCCCATTAGGGTATTCAAGGCCTATTTTGGCCCATTACCCAACAATCCCCCATATGAATGGAAATTGGACTTAGATTAAAGATCATCAAGGATCAGCAAAGGCAAACCCCCACATAAAAGGATTTTAATGCAAATGAATATGCAGACACTAAAGAGAGTATAATGGAATGAAGTTGTATCGAGATAAGTAGCTTGTGGCTTTGAACCTTCCTTAGTGAGTTGTTATCGAGTTTACTTGCTAAAAGGTGAACATGATGTCTTGAACCTTTCAACATTTTGTGTAAACTAAGACAATAACAATCATGCAACTTCTTCCCGAGCTTTCTTTTGGTTCTCATGGTTGTGTTCATTTTGGCCTCGAACAACTCCTGATCTTATGAGTGCTTCAGAAAATTAAACCTTAAAATTCTCATAGAATTGGTCCAGTTCATACTCACATAGGTGATTCTTATTATGAGTATCCTACTATACCCCACATGATGTTCATGTCATAAGAATCATTAAAAGCAATACTTATCCTAGTACCTTTAGCAGGTAGCACCAATTATCATAGGAATGAGTAGGATTGTACATCCTTAGTGCTATCAAGTCTCTTCATAATTTAGTTGTCCCTTTTGAACCTAGATCTTGGGATCTCCAGTCAGCTAGGTTGGGTATCCACTACGAAGATTTTTCAGTTATAGGTTTTAAACCTGTTGGCCCAGATGACAACCCAAGAGGGGGGGGGGGGTGAATTGGGTTCTTTAAAAAATTTAGCCTTTTAAAAATAGTTTGCTTAAGAAGAATGAAAGCAAATGCAATGTAAATACAAAGTACAGTGAATAAAACAGAGATAGAGATAGAGTTAATGGAAGCACGGCAAACACAAAGATTTTATAGTGGTTCGGTGTATCCAACACCTACATCCACTTCCAAGATTCACTTGGGTCCACACTATAATCTTCCTTGATTACAGCCGAGTTGTTTTACAAGCTCACAACTCAAACTTGTTGTTTTTCCGGGATCACAACGAACCCAGCCGGTTTTCCGGGCTCACCAGCACAAAAACCCTAACACAAGCTATACGAAGCTTGTACCGAGGTAAGACTACCTCCACTAGTTCAATCCTCCAGATTGAACTAGATACAAACAAATGAAATATAGTTTTTCAAGTACACAGCTCCTCAATGAGTAGATAATCAATTAAAAGAATAAAGTTTAGAAAAGCCTGATTTGTAGTTGGTTGGCTTTTGAGATTTTCTTCTTTTCTTCTTTTCTTCTTCTCCTTGCTAGATTGAATCAAGCCTCAGCTCTGATTCTTCACAGTTGAAGCAGTTGAGAAGGTTTTGAGCTTTTTCTTCCTTTCTTTGAAAGTAGAAAATCTTTTAATTTGCTCTTGAATAGCTCTTGGATTTTCTTCTGAAGCTTTCTTGGATTGATACACTTAAGCATGAATGAAGCTTCCTTTGATTTCACGCCTTTTCTTTTACTCTATTTTTGAATCTCGAATTTTTTCAAATGATGCTCTGTTTTTTCTCTTTTTGAAAGATTTTTCTTTTTCTCTTTTGATTTGTATTTCTCTCTTTTTGTGTATATGTTTGATTGCAAACGGCTTCTCTATTTATAGATTCTGCAAAAATATAGCTGTTAGAAACAAGGAAATATAGCCGTTATTAAAAAATCTTACCATTGACGCTGAGTTGGCATTCAAAAAAATCACGCCCAGAATTGTTGGAGTCGACTCCTGCTTTCCGCGAGTCGGCTCGAAGACGCGATACCAAATATAGAAATATTCAAAAAGTTAAAGGGTCGACTCATCGAAAATAAGGTATCGACTCCTGACAGTCGGGGGTCGACTCATGAAAAGTTAGGGGTCGACTTGAGAAGTGCTCAGAAAAATAATGCTCTGGTGTCTGAGCGGAGTCGACTCACAAAGTCATGGAGTCGGCTCGACAAAATCGAGGGTCGACTCTTGAAATTACAGGGGTCGACTCGTAAAAATCAGGAATCTCTATATACTTAGTGGAGTCGACTCTGAAACTCTAGAGTCGGCTTCGGAACGTATCAAAAATCAGAGAATTTTCTGATTGACTTGAAATCCGTTCCAGATTAATTTTAAATCAATTTTTTACTTGAATACAATAAAATTATCATTAGGAATCAATTCAAGAATTGTTCCAAAAACTCATTGATTGAAATATGAAGTGTAAAAATCTCTTTTTGAAAGCTTAAACATGGAGCTTAAAGTTACTTTCAAATTGATTAAAGTCATACTTAACATACTCATTAATTGTTCTAAATAAATTCATTGCTCATGTAAATAAATTCATTGCATCTTTTAATATACTCATGGCTTTTGGTAATCATCAAAATCAATAAGATTGGGGCAACAATCTCTCAACAAAACCCATTCCCCTCGATAAACAGTTTACTTGATCTCTTGGTAACCCCTTAGTTAATGGATCCGCTAGGTTTTTCTTTGACTAAATATAGTCAATAGAAATTACACCAATTTCAAGTAACTGCTTAATGGTATTATGTCTGCGACGTATATGTCTAGACTTACCATTATATATCTTATTCTGTGCTCTGCAAATTGCCGATTGACTATCACAATGTATGCATATTGCAGAAACAGGCTTTGGCCAACATGGAATATCTTCTAAAAGGTTTCGAAGCTATTCTGCTTCTTCAGCTACCTTTCTAAAGCAATAAACTCAGATTCCATAGTGGATCGAGCTATACATGTTTGTTTAGAAGATTTTCATGACACAACACCTCCTCTAAGGTGAATACATATCCACTTGTGGATTTCGTATCTTCTGTGTTAGATATCCAATTAGCATCACTGTATCCTTCTAGTGCAGCTGGATATCTTGAATAATGTAATCCATAACTTAGGGTATATCGCAGATATCTTAATACCCTTATTAAAGCTGTCCAATGATTTGGACCTGGATTACTTTTGAATATACTCAACTTATCGATAGCATATGCTATATCAGAACGAGTGCAATTCATGATATACATCAAACTGCTAATTATACGTGAGTATTCCAATTGAGATATGGGTTCTCCAGTATACTTAGCCAAATGTAGATTAACATATACAGGTATTTTCACCGGGCTAGTATCATACCTTTTAAACTTATTTAAAATTTTCTCAATATAATGAGATTGAGATAATATTATTTCTTCAGATGTTCTAGTGATTCGAATCCCTAGTATAACATCTGCAACACCCATATTTTTCATATCAAAATATTTGATCAACATTTTCTTTGTCTGTTTAATCATTTTAGTATTATTACCAATGATTAATAGGTCATCTATATAAGCAGATTATCACATACCCTTCAGGCAGGGTTTTGGCATATATTCATTTGTTACATTCATTTATTTTGAATCCATTTGATAACATTACATTATCAAATTTTATATGCCATTGCTTAGGTACTTGCTTTAAGCCATATAAGGATTTAACAAGTCTACACACCTTCTTTTCTTGTCCTGGAACAATAAATCCCTCGGGTTGTTCCATGTATATTTCTTCGTCTAATTCACCATTCAGAAAAGTAGTTTTAACATCCATTTGATGAATTTCAAAATTGTTAATGGCTGCAAAAGCGATTAACATTCTTATAGATGTTATTCTACTTACGGGTGAATTGGTATCAAAGAAGTCTGTACCTTCTTTTTGTTTTGAAGCCCTTAGCCACTAATCTGGCTTTATATTTGTCAATTGATCCATCAGTCTTTAGCTTTTTCTTAAAAATCCACTTGCACCCTAAAGTTTTAATACCAGATGGTAAGTCTACCAACTCCTAGGTATGATTATGCATGATGGACTCAATTTCACTATTAACAGCTTTTTTCCAAAATAGTGCTTCTGGATTGGACATTGCCTCTTTGAATGTCTGAGGTTCATCTTGTAATATATAAGTTACATAATCGGGACTAAAAGACTTTGCAACTCTTGGTCTCTTACTGCGTCTGGGTTCATCTTCAGGATATTCTTCCTGATGACTACTACTAGCAGTATTATTATCATAAGTTCTTTTATTTGAACTTATTTCTAATTTTCTTTTACTTGGAAATATATCTTCAAAGAATGTTGCATTCCTTGATTCTATGATTGTATTTTTCTGTATATCAGGTATATCTGATTTATACACAAGAAAGCGATATGCACTACTATTATGTGCATAACCGATAAATATACAATCAACAGTTTTAGGTCCTATCTTGATCTTTTTGGGGTCCGGAATAGCTACTTTAGCTAGACACCCCCAAACTCTTAAGTAATTGTAAGAAGGCTTCTTTCCTTTACATAACTCGTATGGTGTAACTTCCTTCTTTTTAAAAGGTATCTTATTAAGAATATGATTTGCTGAGAGAATTGCTTCTCTCCATAAATTCTGTGGTATACCAAAATTTATCAATATAGCATTCATCATTTCTTTTAATGTATGGTTTTTACGTTCCACAATTCCATTAGATTGAGGTGAGTAAGGAGCAGTAGTTTGATGAATAATGCCATGCTCTTGACAAATTCATCAAAAGATGCATCGTATTCACCACCTCTATCACTCCTTATGGACTTAATCTTTTTTCCAAGTTGATTTTCAACTTCATTCTTATAATATTTAAATATTTCTAAAGCCTCATCTTTAGACTTTAGTAGATACACGTTATAAATGTTGAATCATCTATAAATGTTATAAAATACTTTTTACCTTCTCTAGTTTGAATTGACTTTAAGTCACATAGATCACTATGAATTAAGTCAAGAGGTTCAGTATTTCTTTCAACTGATGGAAATGATGTTTTTGCTAACTTAGCTTCAACACACACTTCACACTTGTAATGTGGATCAATTTCACGATTAGGTAATAATTCTAATTTTATTAATTTTTGTAATGAATTAAAATTCACATGTCCTAATCTATCATGCCATAAACAAGAGGAGTCAATCATATAAGTAGAAGAAGAAGCTTTATTCATTTCAAGGTTTCTATGTACAGTCATTGCATTCACCTTGAATAATCCATTATTCAAGTAATCCCTTCCAATAAATATCCCCCCCCCCCTTAGTGAGTACAAATTTATCAAACTCAAAGACCATCCTAAAGCTATGTTTGCTTAGGAGGGAGCCTGATATAAGATTCTTCCGGATGTCAGGGATATGTATCACATCATTAAGTAGAAGATCCTTGCCCGATGTCATCTTCATAACAATGCGGCTCAGTCCTTCTATCTTGGATGTAGCGAAGTTACCCATGACCAAATTTCTATCATTGATAGGAGTATATGAAGAGAACATATTCTTATCAGAGCAGACATGTCTGGTAGCTCCAGTGTCGATGTACCACTCATTTGCTTTATCAACCATGTTTGCTTCAAATACAATAGCTGACAGCATCATCTCAGATACCTCTTTAGTTAGGGTTTCAGTAATGTTGATTTCTTTATTTTCTTTGTCCTTGAAATGGCAGTCCTTGGATTTGTGTCCTTGCTTTTCCACAGATAAAGCACTTTCCTTGAACTTATATTTCTTTGGATTGCCCTTCTTCTGTTTAAAGCCTTCGCTGAAAACTTGCATTTCTTTTTCCTTCTATGAGGTTGGCCTTTGGTTCAGTAGGTTGTCCTCCTATCTTCTTGTCTTGGCTCTTATTGTCCTCCTCGATTCTCAGGCAGACAATTAGGTCTTCAAGTCCCATCTCCTTCCGCTTATGCTTCAGGTAGTTCTTGAAGTCCTTCCATAGTGGTGGTAGCTTCTCTATAATAGATTAGGTAGCCACCATCTGCCACACCACCAACAATCTTAAGACAATTTCATCCTACAATGGTGCTCACGGTCAGTGTGATGATTGTCTCCCATGATACAAACATGAAAGCAGCACTACAATTCACCAAAAATATCGAACCAAAAATACTACTCTCTTTTTAATGCACTATTGCTATACTACCCTTAGGAAAGTATGCAAATGCCTAAGAGAGGACTCAATTCGGAATGGAATTGGATTGAATGAAATGAGAGGGTCTAGGGTCCTATTTATAGGTTTTTAGGTGCCCTTCGGAAGCAACCCTACGAATTTAATTTAATTTGAATTCTTTGATCGAAGGATGTGAGGGTTAAGGGCTTATCACCCTTGATATGCCCTTTAGACATCGTGATCTTTAGATCAGGCGATCAGATAAGCCTTTTCATGATCTAAACGGTAGTTTCTCCGATCAGATAAGGCAATTCCTTGATCGGATAAGTCATAACGCGGCTATGATACGTCTTTTCACGATCTTTATCACAACGGCTTGATCAGAGCAACGCCTTATCTTCAACCGTACGATCAGACGGATGCCTTATCACCAATCGTTGATCGATCGAATGGGTGTGAGCCATTGGATCGCGATCGCGATTTGATCACCGCATCTTGACCCTTCATCCGATCGATCAATGATCATTTTTGATCCTGATCCGATGATCAACGGTGAAGTGCAAAGTGCGCCCTTCGCACATGCGTGTGCGCGACCCTCAAGCTCTCCACTTATGGTGAGCCTAAGGAACTTAAGCTTCAAGAAAGTGGTTTCCATATAAGTGAACCTTCCTTTCTTGATTTTTTCGATGTGGGACTAAATGTCCCCATAATTTCTCATTCACACACATAAGGAGGTAATGGACTTTCAAGGCCCATCAGGGTATTCAAGGCCTATTTTGGCCCATTATCCAACATAATGTTTAGGAAAACAACCATTTTATATACATATTAATTTAATTTAAATAAATAGTTTGCAAATAATTTTATAAAATAAATTATCAAAATTGGGTTAAAATCATGTTAGCCTGATGTTTTGGCCTAAATGAGTTAATACGGATCAATCAAATAAAATTAAGATTGGGCTTGAGCTTGTGTTTAGTAAAAATTTTATGCCTTGTCTAACTTAAAATTCAAAAAAAAAAAATCTAGCTAGACTTGGCTAGAGGCTTGGCTTATCCTAACTTCACCTACTTCTAATTCTCTTCATAAATATTTATTAAAAAATTATAAAATAGTCATATTTTCTAACAAATATGATATTTTTATTGTACAGTGAATCAAGTCTTATGGAAGGCTCTAATTCTTACTCCCTTTGTATACCAGGCACCATGCTATAAAAATTGATCTTTACACTACTCATTAGCTTGAAATGTATATACTTTAGGGTGCTCTTTATTTATCACATGGCAGTATAATTAAAGAATCAAAGATCATCCCTTCTTTTACTATAAATAATTTCCATTTTTTTTATATTCCAACATTTATTTACCTACAGGTCTCCTCATTTTCACCAACTCTGCTCTCAGCTGGACTGCAGGTCTCCTCATTTTACTATAAAGAATCAAAGATCATCCCCTGACCACGGCCCCAACAAGTCTTCTCCCAAGCCACATCATCACGAGGAACCCAGGTGGAAGTTCCGACTTCCATCTCTATCTCCTTCTGCCTCCTCCTCTTCTTCTTCCTCCAAGCCATCTCGGAGGGCCCGACGATTGCCGCCAGGCGGAGTGTAATACCCGGTTCCCGGTTCATGTGAACCAGGTTCGGGTTTGACACTGTGTTGTGCAACGCTTCATTTTAGCTGAGCGTTTCGTTTGCACAGATCTTTAACCCGAGGCGTTACACAATAGGGATTATATATGTGATGGAGGAGGGGGCTCCCTCCATCACCCTGGCATCCGTTTTCCCTTCAGGTAAATTTCCAAGATCCACTTCGGGAGAGAGAGAGAGAGAGAGAGAGGGAGAGAGAGAGCGGGCGTGAAAGAGAGAGATAGAGTATCAGGAGAAAGAAACAGAGAGAGAGAGAGAACAGAACGCGGGAGACACTGTGCGTGAGCCAGTCGATCCCCTTGGTTCAGGCCCGGCGGCGTGCTCGCCGCCGCGCCGGGCCTGATACTTGGCCGGCGACCCCGCCGGCGCCGGGGAGGCGTCCGGCGGGGTGGTGGTGGAGAGAGAGAGGAGAGGGAGGGCCAATTGGCCCTCCTCTCGTGCGGTGGCGGAAGCCGGTTCGGCTTCCGCCGGTTGATTCGGGCGGGCCGGCGGCGTGCTCGCCGCCTCGCCGGGCCCGAGACTTGGACTGCCGCCTCCACCGGCGCCGGGCGTGCGTCCGGTGGAGGTCCGGCCGGCCATGGTGGCCGGCCGTGCCGCCGGCACACTTCCGTGCCGCGCGGAGGAATTAGAGAGAGAGTGAGAAATTGAGGGGGAGGGAAAGGATTTGGCGGCCGGCCGCGCGGCGGCCGGCTCTGGCCCGGCCACCGGCGGCCGGGCCGCCCTCAATTTGGCCGGCGGCGGCTCGGCCATGTCCCCGTCCCCTGTTCGGTGAAACAGGGGATCGGGAGGGATGATAAATTGAACCGGGCCGGCTGGGCCGGCCGGTTCAGGCCTTTTGGGCCGTGCAGTGAGCGGATTTCGGGCTGAATTTTGGGCCTCGTAACGGGCCGGGATTAGAAAAATAATTATATGGCTAGAATCTTGGTGAATTCTAGTTTCATGGGGTAATTTTAATTCCCCAATCGGGTGTGTGTAGTGGGAGATATTCGAGCCCAAAGTAGGGCCCGTGAAATAGTTTGGGTAGAAATCCTAAGGGTCATTTTAACATTCGTGTCCTAATAAATTGATTGTGTGATGATCCTGTAGGGGCTCAGACATCAGAATAGCTGATTTATACCTGTTGGATTGCGTACTGAGGTAAGTAAGCCAGTTATCAATTTATTAAATAAATTACTTCAGGATATGCGTAGTTAAAGTGTGAATTGTTATTGGCTAAATGTGTAAGTAGATGAATACTATGATTTCATATGTGGATGCTATATTATGCATGTGAGATGCTGTTGCTATGCATGAGAGATGCTGTTGCTATGCATGTGAGATGCTGTTGCTATGCATGAGAGATGCAGTTGCTATGCATGAGAGATGCAGTTGCTATTGATGTGATATATTATCCAGTAAGTATAATCCACTGTTTTGCTATATGATTGATGTATTGATGTATTGATGTGATGTGAGGTACTGTTATGTGTCGCCGCGGCTCTCCTTTATCATGTCATATCCTAGTATTTCGACCCTACTTTAGTAGGGGGGATACTGGTTGATACATTATGGTATTTCGACCCTACTTCAGTAGGGGGGATACCGGTTGATACATTATGGTATTTCGACCCTACTTCAGTAGGGGGGATACCGGTTGATACATTATGGTATTTCGACCCTACTTCAGTAGGGGGGATACCGGTTGATACATTATGGTATTTCGACCCTACTTCAGTAGGGGGGATACCGGTTGATACATTATGGTATTTCGACCCTACTTCAGTAGGGGGGATACTTGTTGGTATACTATGGCATTTCGACCCTACTTCAGTAGGGGGGATGCCGGTTGGTACATTATTGAGATATTGCAGGGCCGTGGGTCACATTTTCAGTTACCATTGAGAGTATAAACAGTGGGTTTACTTACATTGCATGATTGAGTAATTGTGAAATGTTTGTGCATGCAGACCATTTATATGCTTATTGATTGCTATGCTATGACTTGACTGCATAACATGGTTTACTTACTGAGTGTAAGCTCACAACATTCTTACAATGTTTTTATCAGAGCCACGAGGTTGAAGAAGGATTGTGGGGTGATGGATCTTCTATTCAATAAAACAAGATCGTTATTTTGTTGTAGTCCCAATATTACATATGTGTAGGGCTTGATGCCCAGACTTTATTATTGTGGTGTGTAAGGGTGTTAGCCCAAAACTTTTATTAATATATTTGACTTGGTTTTATTATAATGGTGCCTTATGTTGAAAAATTTTATGACGCCTTGCGTGCCCGGCACGCGGCGGGTTGTCACCCTAGCCCGATATTTGGGTCTGGGGCGTGACAGCTTATATGGTATCAGAGCTTAGGTTATGACCCTAGGGACACAGATACATTGATATGATAACGGTTTTGACCCTAGGGACACTGACATATTGACATGATAACACGTAGAGAACATATTTAATGACATTATACTTAGAGACACCTGACATTTTAGCTTATGATGATATTGACCACATTTAATTTAACAGGAAATAGTTATGGCTCGCCGTACTAGGAGTCAACTGTATGAGGAGGACTCTCTGGCCGGTAATGCTGATCAGCCGGTGGGTCAAGGGACTACTGGAGGTTCGGCTCCTGCCAACCCAGTAGGAACTGAGCACCAGCAATTCCAGTCCGAGATGCTTCAAGCTCTCTCGGGTATGGCGTAGTCTATGAGGGACATGCAGCATCAGATTCAGCAGGCTTTGACCACTCAGTCTACACCCCCTTCTGCTCCGACACAGACTACCCTTCCTGTTCTGCAGCTGCAGCCGACCTTACCCACTCCATTAGCACCGCCGACCCAGTCTGCTTTATCTCAATCCTGGGTGGGGAACGGCCGTAGCTTTGCAGATTTCAAAAAGTTTGCCCCTGCTCCCTTCTTTGGTTCTAGTAACCCTATTGATGCTGAGAGATGGGTGCGTGATATGGACAAGGCCTTCATGGCCCATGGTAGTCAGGAGATGGAGAGGATCAGATTTGCTACTTATCTCCTTCAAGGGGAGGCTTATGATTGGTGGTTATTAGAGGAGCAGCGTCGGGGTGGTCAGACTATTTCTTGGGAACAGTTTAAGGAGGTATTCTTCGATAAGTACTTTCCCAGGAGTATACAGAGGAGGATGGAAACAGAATTTCTTAAGTTGGAGCAAAGGAATCTCTCGTGGCCCAATATGAAGCTGAATTCACTAGGCTGGCCCGTTTTGCTCCAAGTATAGTATCTAATGAGATGGCCAAGATCGCCCGTTTCACGGAGGGACTTCGACCCAGGCTGATGCAGGCGGTCAACGCATTCGAGCTTCCCACTTACAGTGCAGTGGTGAATAAGGCCTTAGTAATTGAGAGAGATATGAATACCGTTCAGAGGGATTGGGAGCAGCAGAAGAAGAGGAAAGGGCATAATGCTAGTCAGCCCCCAGCTCATGCCAAGAAGAGAGGTGCACCCCAGGCCCCAGGAGGACAATCATATAGGGAGGCTCGCTGTAATCGCTGTGGGAATTTCCACTCGGGGAGACCTTGCCATGGAGTGCCTGGTGCTTGTTTCTTCTATGGAAAGCTGGCCATAAGAAAGCCACGTGTCCTCTTCGACAGAATCAGCTGCCATCTTCCAGTCAAGGAACGAATCAGCAGCAGCAGCAGCCACCGAGGACTCAGGGAAGGGTCTTCGCCCTCACTCAGCAGGATGCTGCCGCTTCTAATTCTGTGGTGACAGGTATATCAATATTTCACATCTAGCATTACATTCTTATCCTGTGCACTGGATTATTAACTAGTTAGACATTATATTCTTGTTGTTAAATTGGAATTTCATTTACGTCCAGGAATGATTAGGATAGGCAATGATTATGCTCAGACTCTGATTGATCCGGGTGCCACTCATTCATTTATATCTGACACCTACCTTGGCAAGAATGCATCATTGACACCTGAAGCTCTAGACCATGAGTTACACATTGCCTTTCCAAATGGTGATACTATGAAGGTTGATACTGTATGCAAATCCTGCCTGATTATCATTGAGGATAGGAAACTAAATGCCAATCTTATTGTCCTTCCTTTGAAATTCGTTGATGTTATCCTTGGCATGGATTGGTTAGCTTCCTATCATGCTTCTGTAGACTGTTTCAGAAAGATCGTCCACTTCAAGATTCTTATCAGCCCGAATTTAGTTTTACTGGTGGCCAGAAACTTCTAGCCTCAGTGCTTATTTCGGCAATACAGGCTGAAAAATATCTGAGGAGTGGTGGTCAAGGATTTATTGCTGTTATATGTGATCTTCAAAAGAAAGAGGCCAAGTTGGAGGATATTCCTATAGTTAGAGAATTCCCTGATGTCTTTCCAGATGAATTATCAGAGTTGCCCCCTGACCGAGAGGTTGAGTTCTCCATTGATTTGATTCCTGGAACTGGACCTATATCCAAGGCCCCTTATCGCATGGCCCCGGTTGAGCTAAAAGAGTTAAAGGACCAATTACAGGAACTCCTAGATCGGGGATTTATCAGGCCTAGTGCTTCTCCTTGGGGTGCCCCAGTTCTATTTGTTAAGAAGAAGGATGGCAGTCTTCGGCTATGCATTGATTACCGGGAAATCAATAAGGTGACAGTGCGGAATAAGTATCCTTTGCCGAGGATTGATGATTTGTTTGACCAACTTCAAGGAGCCCGGGTATTCTCTAAGATTGATCTCAGGTCATGTTATCATCAGCTTAAAGTCAAGGATGAGGATGTTCCTAAGACAGCTTTCAGATCTAGATATGGCCATTATGAATTTTTGGTGATGCCATTTGGTTTGACCAATGCCCCGGCAGCGTTCATGGATTGATGAACAGGATATTTAGACCATACCTGGATCAGTTTGTGGTTGTATTTATTGATGACATCCTGATCTATTCTAAGAGTCTCAGGGAGCATGAGGATCACTTGAGGATTGTGCTTCAGACTCTTCGGGAGAAGAAGCTTTATGCTAAACTGCAGAAGTGTGAGTTTTGGTTGGACCAAGTAGCTTTCTTGGGTCACGTAATTTTTGCGGATGGCATTTCTGCAGACCCGAAGAAAATTGATGCTATTACTAACTGGAGCCGACCTTCCAATGTGGCTGAAGTCAGAAGCTTCTTGGGGCTAGCCGGGTATTATAGAAAATTTGTGGAAGGCTTCTCTCGCATCGCTCTACCCCTAACTCGTTTAACCCAGAAACGAGTGAAGTTTGACTGGTCAGAGGAGTGTGAGGAAAGTTTTCAGGAGCTAAAGCAGCGTTTGGTGTCAGCTCCCATCCTTGTTCTCCCGACAGGTTCTGAGGGTTTCACACTTTATACTGATGCCTCTCGGAAAGGATTGGGATGTGTTCTAATGCAGAATGGTAAGGTGATAGCCTATGCTTCTAGACAGCTGAAGCCTTATGAACAGAACTATCCGACTCATGATCTGGAATTAGCTGCGGTGGTTTTTGCTTTAAAATTTGGCTACATTATCTCTATGGGGTGTCGTGTGATGTGTATACAGATCATAAGAGTCTAAAATATATCTTCACACAGAAGGAGCTCAATTTGAGGCAGAGGAGATGGTTGGAGCTTTTGAAGGACTATGATCTGAATCTACATTATCATCCGGGAAGGCTAATGTGGTGGCTGATGCTTTGAGTAGGAAGACCTCTTCCGAGTTAGCTGCTATGCTTACCTTCCAGCCTCACATTCTGAGGGACCTCGAGAGGTGGGAGATCGACTGAGAGTACAGCAGTCTGATGGACTTGTTGCTGCACTTATTCTTCAGCCGACTCTTATTGACAGAATTAAGTCCTCCCAGACGGAAGATCCAGATCTTCAAGGAATTAAGGTTGCTGTTCAGTCAGGAGATCAGAGTGGATTTTATGTAATGGATGATGGATCCCTGAGATTTAAAGGCAGACTTTGTGTGCCTAGCAATGAGGAGTTAAAAGCAGAGATTTTGAGGGAGGCTCACTACTCTCCCTATACTGTGCACCCTGGTGGTACTAAGATGTATAGAGACTTAAAGGAGAATTTTTGGTGGAAAGGGATGAAGAGGGATATTGCTCAGTTTGTGGCCAAGTGCTTAGTATGTCAGCGAGTAAAGGCAGAGCATCAAAAACCTGCGGGACCTCTTCAATCTTTGATGATTCCTCAGTGGAAATGGGAAAAGATTACTATGGATTTTGTAACTGGTCTGCCCAAAACTCCCAGGAGTAATGATGCTATTTGGGTTATTGTGGACAGACTGACGAAGTCAGCTCATTTCCTACCCTTCAGAGTTGGAGTCTCGAGTGACAGATTGGCTAGCTTGTATTTGGAGCAGATTGTGAGACTCCATGGTGTTCCTGTTTCTATTGTATCTGACCGAGACACCAGATTTGTATCACAGTTTTGGAAAAGCCTACATAAAGCCTTGGGGACCAAATTGAACTTCAGTACGGCATATCATCCCCAGTCTGATGGGCAGTCAGAGAGGACCATTCAGATTCTAGAAGATATGCTGCGTGCCTGTGTAATGGACTTAGGTGGGCTTGGGATAACCACTTATCTTTGGTGGAGTTTGCTTATAACAATAGTTATCAAGCCAGTATCCAGATGGCCCCATTTGAGGCTTTGTACGGTAGGAGGTGTAGATCTCCTTTGTGTTGGGATGACGTGGGGGAAAGGAAATTGCTAGGCCCTGAGCTGATCCAACAGACAGTTGACAAGGTGCAATTGATCAGGGAGCGCCTTCGCACAGCTCAAAGCAGGCAGAAGAGTTATGCTGACGTCAGGAGGAGAGAATTAGAATTCCAGGTTGGGGATCATGTTTTCTTAAGGTATCACCAACCAAGGATGTGATGAGATTCGGGGTCAGAGGAAAGCTTAGTCCACGCTATATTGGACCCTTTGAGATCTTGAGTAGAGTTGGGGAGGTTGCTTACAGCTTAGCACTGCCTCCGATCTTATCTGGTGTTCATAATGTATTCCATGTATCCATGCTGAGGAAATATGTTTCAGATCCCAGTCATGTCATAGATTATGAACCTATTCAATTGAGAAAGGATTTATCGTATGAGGAGCATCCTGTGCGTATTGTGGACCGCAAGGATCAGATTCTGAGGCGTCGTACCATCCCTTATGTCAAAGTTCAGTGGAATAATCACTCTGAGAGGGAGGCTACTTGGGAGCTCGAGGAAGAAATTAAAAAGAAGTATCCTCATTTATTTGAAGGTAAATTTTTACCTAAGATTATTGACTTTTGATTAGTTAATTGATCCGTAGTTAAGAAGTCATGTTTCAATTTCGAGGCCGAAATTTTTATAAGGAGGGGAGGATGTAATACCCGGTTCCCGGTTCATGTGAACCAGGTTCGGGTTTGACACTGTGTTGTGCAACGCTTCATTTTAGCTGAGCGTTTCGTTTGCACAGATCTTTAACCCGAGGCGTTACACAATAGGGATTATATATGTGATGGAGGAGGGGGCTCCCTCCATCACCCTGGCATCCGTTTTCCCTTCAGGTAAATTTCCCAGATCCACTTCGGAGAGAGAGAGAGAGAGAGAGAGAGAGAGAGATGAGAGAGATAGAGTATCAGAGAAGAAACAGAGAGAGAGAGAGAAACAGAACGCGGGAGACACTGTGCGTGAACCGGCCGATCCCTTGGTTCAGCCCAGCGGCGTGCTCGCCGATGCGCCGGGCCTGATACTTGGCCGGCGACCCCGCCGGCGCCGGGGGAGGCGTCCGGCGGGGTGGTGGTGGAGAGAGAGAGGAGAGGGAGGGCCAATTGGCCCTCCTCTCGTGCGGTGGCGGAAGCCGGCCGGCTTCCGCCGGTTGGTTCGGGCCCGGCGGCGTGCTCGCCGCCTCGCCGGGCCCGAGACTTGGACTGCCGCCTCCACCGGCGCCGGGCGTGCGTCCGGTGGAGGTCCGGCCGGCCATGGTGGCCGGCCGTGCCGCCGGCACACTTCCGTGCCGCGCGGAGGAATTAGAGAGAGAGTGAGAAATTGAGGGGGAGGGAAAGGATTTGGCGGCCGGCCGCGGCCGCGGCCGGCTCTGGCCCGACCACCGGCGGTCGGGCCGCCCTCAATTTGGCCGGCGGCGGCCCCGGCCGCCGGCCATGTCCCCATCCCCTGTTCGGTGAAACAGGGGATCGGGAGGGATGATAAATTGAACCGGGCCGGCTGGGCCGGCCGGTTCAGGCCTTTTGGGCTGTGCAGTGAGCGGATTTCGGGCTGGATTTTGGGCCTCGTAATGGGCCGGGATTAGAAAAATAATTATATGGCTAGAATCTTGGTGAATTCTAGTTTCATGGGGTAATTTTAATTCCCCAATCGGGTGTGTGTAGTGGGAGATATTCGAGCCCAAAGTAGGGCCCGTAAATAGTTTGGGTAGAAATCCTAAGGGTCATTTTAACATTCGTGTCCTAATAAATTGATTGTGTGATGATCCTGTAGGGGCTCAGACATCAGAATAGCTGATTTATACCTGTTGGATTGCGTACTGAGGTAAGTAAGCCAGTTATCAGTTTATTAAATAAATTATTTCAGGATATGCGTAGTTAAAGTGTGAATTGTTATTGGCTAAATGTGTAAGTAGATGAATACTATGATTTCATATGTGGATGCTATATTATGCATGTGAGATGCTGTTTCTATGCATGAGAGATGCTGTTGCTATGCATGTGAGATGTTGTTGCTATGCATGAGAGATGCAGTTGCTATGCATGAGAGATGCAGTTGCTATTGATGTGATATATTATCCAGTAAGTATAATCCACTGTTTTGCTATATGATTGATGTATTGATGTATTGATGTGATGTGAGTACTGTTATGTGTCGCCGCGGCTCTCCTTTATCATGTCATATCCTAGTATTTCGACCCTACTTCAGTAGGGGGATACTGGTTGATACATTATGGTATTTCGACCCTACTTCAGTAGGGGGGATACCGGTTGATACATTATGGTATTTCGACCCTACTTCAGTAGGGGGGATACCGGTTGATACATTATGGTATTTCGACCCTACTTCAGTAGGGGGGATACCGGTTGATACATTATGGTATTTCGACCCTACTTCAGTAGGGGGGATATCGGTTGATACATTATGGTATTTCGACCCTACTTCAGTAGGGGGGATACCGGTTGGTACATTATGGTATTTCGACCCTACTTCAGTAGGGGGGATACTGGTTGGTATACTATGGTATTTGACCCTACTTCAGTAGGGGGGATACTTGTTAGTATACTATGGCATTTCGACCCTACTTCAGTAGGGGGGATGCCGGTTGGTACATTATTGAGATATTGCAGGGCCGTGGGTCACATTTTCAGTTACCATTGAGAGTATAAACAGTGGGTTTACTTACATTGCATGATTGAGTAATTGTAAAATGTTTGTGCATGCAGACCATTTATATGCTTATTGATTGCTATGCTATGACTTGACTGCATAACATGGTTTACTTACTGAGTGTAAGCTCACAACATTCTTACAATGTTTTTATCAGAGCCACGAGGTTGAAGAAGGATTGTGGGGTGATGGATCTTCTATTCAATAAAACAAGATCGTTATTTTGTTGTAGTCCCAATATTACATATGTGTAGGGCTTGATGCCCAGACTTTATTATTGTGGTGTGTAAGGGTGTTAGCCCAAAACTTTTATTAATATATTTGACTTGGTTTTATTATAATGGTGCCTTATGTTGAAAAATTTTATGACGCCTTGCGTGCCCGGCACGCGGCGGGTTGTCACCCTAGCCCGATATTTGGGTCTGGGGCGTGACACGGAGGAACGCCTGAAGGAGTACAACAAGCGACTAGACGAGCTTGCCAAGAAAATCAACCATCAGCCGGAGGAAGAGTTCGACACTCGTCCTCCCTACACTCGTCGCATACTGGAGGAACCGGTTCCCTCGAGGTTCCATTTCCCCCAGGTGGACCCGTACGACGGTACGATGAATCCTCTCGATCATCTTGAGAGTTACAAAGCAATGATGCTGATGACGCTCAATCACCTCTCCTGGACATCGGGAACAGAGGCGCTCCTCGAATCCTCGCCTCGCGGGTTGCTTGCAAAGAAGTCTTGGGACCGGAGGGGGTCTCCGGCGGGACCCTTCGATGGCTAAGTTAGTGACTAAGGTCACAGCTGAAGAAGGGCTCGAGTGAGCCCTTTTTGTGTGGAAAAAGGGGGATCTCCGAGAGGAGGAATCCCTTTCTGAGAGTTAAGATGGCGATTCTTTGTGGATTATCGCGCATACCTGTTAGGTGAGTGGATTGATCTTTTTATAGGGGTTGACAATGGCATGATCATGTTGGATTCCGTGAGGCAGGAATGTCTACTGAATTCTCGAGAGTTGTGTGGATCTGGGCTGGTTGGTGGGTTCTGTCCCATCGGAGAGGGAGATAACGGCGGTTGTTGGGCTAAGTCACATCAGCCAGTAGGGCTGTTGGTTGTTGGGTCTAGTCCCATCAACAACGTGGCCAGTGGGTATTGGATCTGGCATTGTCAGGCGGCACGAGTCAGAGAGGTGGTGTATTGACCTGCCAGGACCACACTGGGGCCAACTTGGAGGGAACTTGGGCATCCCGACTCTCTCGAAGGGGCCGAGACCAAGACGGAACGGCCAGGAATGGCCGGTGCCGACTCGGCAGACATTGGAGATGCCTGGGCCGAGACGGAAATGCCATGGAAGGCCAGTGCCATCTTGGCGGACCTTGGAGATGCTGGGGCCGAGACGGAATGGCCAGGGATGGCCGGTGCCGTTTTGGCCGACCTTGGAGATGCCGAGGCCGAGACGGAACGGACAGGGAAGGCCGATGCCGACTTGGCCGACTTTGGAGATGCCGAGGCCGAGACGGAATGGCCAGTGATGGCCGATGCTGACTTGGTGGACCTTGGAGATGTCGGGGCCGAGATGGGCCAGCCAGGGATGGCTTGGGCCAACTCGGTGGATCTTGGAGATGCCGGGGCCGTTACGGAATGGCCAGGGATGGCCGGTTCCGAATCGGCGGACCTTGGAGATACCGGGGCCGAGAGGAGCGGCCATGGATGGCCGGTGCTGACTCGGGAACTTGGAGACAACGGGGCCGAGACGGAACGGCCAGGGATGGCCTGGGCCGACTCGGCGGATCTTGGAGATGCCGGGGCCTAGACGGAACGGTCAGGGATGGCCTGGGGCAACTCGGCGGATCTTGGAGATGCAGGGCCTAGACAGAATGGCCAGGGATGGCCGGTGCCAACTCAGCGGACCTTGGAGACGTCGGGGCCGAGACGGAATGGCCAGGGATGGCCGGTGCCAATTCGGCGGGCCTTGGAGATGCCGGGGCCGAGATGGGCCGGCCAAGGATGGCCTGGGCTGACTCGGCGGGCCTTGGAGAAGCCGGGCCCGAGATGGGCCGGCCAGGGATGGCCTGGGACCGGAGCGTAGGTTGAGGTGGGCCAGGGCCAAAACGGAGACCGACGCCGAGACGAGAATGGGCCGCGACCGGTGCAGAGGTCGATTGGGCCAGGGCCGACACTGAGACCGACGCCGAGACAAGAATGGGTCGCGATCGACATGGAGGTCGAGGTGGGCTGGAGCCAACACCGAGACCAACGCAGAGATGGAAATGGGCTGTGGCCAGTGTGGAAGTCGAGGTGGGCCGGTGCTGATGCCGGGGCACAGCAATGCTTTGGTTTTGTTGAGATTGCCACTGTGGCCACACGTGGCTGCACGTGGCTACACCAGCCACATCACCGATAGCTGAAGAAGGCCATAGAGGAGCTCATCCAGCAAGGCCACATTGTTCAGTTTGTCCGAAGGGGAAACCCAGTGGCACCTGGCCCTTCGGTGCCACCCACTCAGCAGCCAATATTGACAACACCCCGACTGAGAAGACTGTGGCAATGATTTCTCGGGGAGTGGGGGGCACTTCGAAAAGACATCGGGGGGGGGGGGGGTGAGAGAGATAACATTGTAATGAAAAAGTCAGGGACTGGAGACGCCGGCGGGACTGGAGACGCCGACGGAACTAGAGACGCCGGGGCTAAGTCGGGCCGGTCGGGGATGGCCCTGGCTGACTCGGTGGAACTGGAGACACCGGGGCCGGCTAGGAGAGTGCCTGGGCTGACTAGGAGGTGCCTGGGACGTCTAGGATGTGCCGGGGCCGGCTAGTAAGGTGCCGGGTCACCTAGCTTGGACACGCCGGGGACGGCTAGGAAGATGCCGGGGCCGCCAGGGAAGTGCCCGGGCCTAGAGGTGCCGATGCCTTCTAGCTCGAACAAGCCAGGGACGCCTAGCTTGGAGACGTAGGTGGCCGGCTAGGAAGGTGCCGGGGCCGGCTTGGAAGTGCCGTGGCCGCCTAACTTGGATGCACCGGGGCCGGCTGGGAAGATGCCGGGGCCGCCTTGGAGGATGCCGGGGCTGCCTAGCTTGGAGGTGCCATCCTTGGTGTCGCCGGCCTTGGAGCCGTCAGTCTTGGAGGTGTCGGCCTTTGGGGCCGTCGGTCTTGGAGGTGTCGGTCTTGGAGGTGTCAGCCTATGGGTCGTCGGTCTTGGAACCGTCGGCCTTTGGAGCTGTCGGCCTTTGGGGCCGTCTGTCTTGGACGCCTTGGAGGTGTCGGCCTTTAGTGCCGTCGGTCTTGGAGCCGTCGGCCTTTGGGGCTGTCGGCCTTTGGGGCCATCCAAAAAATTTATTTTTCCATGGGGTCAACTGGAACAATCAACATAGATGCTTAGCGCCGTTGTAGGCTAGTAGGCCGTCTGAAAGAAAGCTCACTTGTGTATGGATCCTTCTGAATGTTTGGAGAAGTCAGCGGTAGGGTTGAGCAGGGGGAGTCTACGCCGACTTTGTCCAGTACCGAGAATGCCTGGGTTGATTAGGGCCGACCGGGAAAGGCCATGATCATGCCGTATCAAGCCGTTAGGAGAGACGCGCCGTGCCGGGGCTAAGGGGTGTGGTGCCGATGGCCTCCTTGAACCACTTCAGCGATATGCATGATGCCTGAATGGAAACTCAACCGGGTACGGGGCTGTTAGGGCCTTAACCGACTCGGAGGCAACGCCGTGCCGGGCCAAGTGGTGTCCCATTAGCCGTGATGCCAGTGAGCTCTTTTTGAACCATTTTGGGCAGTTTGTGTGCCCCAAGTGGCGACTCAGCCGGGTACGAAGCCTTTAGGGACTTGACATACTTGCGGGCACCGTCGTGCCGGGGCCGAGTGGTGTCCCATGAACCGCGATGCCAGTGAGCTCCTTTTGAACCATCTTGCGGGTTTGTGTGCCTCCCAAGTGGCGACTCAGCCGGGTACGGAGCCTTTAGGGACTTGATATACTCAGGGGCACCGCCGTGCTGGGGCCGAGTGGTGTCCCGTGGACCGCGATGCCAGTGAGCTCCTTTTGAACCATCTTGCGGGTTTGTGTGCCACCCAAGTGGCGACTCAGTCAGGTACAAAGCCTTTAGGGTCTTGATCGACTTGGGGGCACCACCGTGCCAAGGCCGAGTGGTGTCCCATGGGCCGCGATGCCAGTGAGCTCTTTTTGAACCATTTTGGGCGGTTTGTGTGCTGCCCAAGTGGCGACTCGGCCGGGTATGGAGCCTTTAGGGACTTGACATACTCGGGGGCACTGCCGTGCCGGGGCCGAGTGGTGTCCCGTGAACTGCAATGCCAGTGAGCTCCTTTTGAACCATCTTGCGGGTTTGTGTGCCACCCAAGTGGCGACTCAGCTAGGTACGGAGCCTTTAGGGACTTGACATACTCAGGGGCACCGCCGTGCCGGGACCGAGTGGTGTCCCATGGACCGCGATGCCAATGGGCTCCTTTTGAACCATCTTGCGGGTTTGTGTACCGCCCAAGTGGCGACTCAGCTGGGTACGGAGCCTTTAGGGTCTTGATCGACTCGGGGGCACCGCCGTGCCGGGGCCGAGTGGTTTCTCGTGGGCCGCGATGCCAGTGAGCTCCTTTTGAACCATATTGGGGGTTTGTGTGCCGCCCAAGTGGTGACTCAGCCGGGTACAGAGCCTTTAGGGTCTTGACCGACTCGGCGGACTTGGAGACGCCGGGGACGAGAAGGGCCGACCAGGATGGCCTGGGCTGACTCGGCGGACTTGGAGACGCCGGGGCCGAGAGGGGCCGAGATGGAAATGGGCCGCAACAATGCATTTGTTTTGTCAGATTGCCCCTATGGCCATATGTGGCTACACCGGCCACATCAGATGCCCCCCCCGCCTCTGAGCACTAATGGCCACGCGTCTGCTGCCCTTTGGGCGAAAGGGGCGCAAAATTTTAAAAGAAAATGATGGTTTCTTCTAGTGCGCTTTAAATGGGCTGGTGAGCTGGCGCTTAGTTTCGAGGCGGTGTCTCTTCGAAGATCATCCGTAATCATGCATTTGGTGGTGATGACGTTGGCGCCGGATGCTCCGAAGAAGGAGCTCATTGGAGGATGGGAAAAAACAAAGACCATCATTGCCGCTCTGCTTTCTATGGCCCACGATTGGCTGGGGATCACGTCGCCTGGAGGAAATCAAGGCGGCAGCCTTAGCACAGGCGAGGCTTTTGGCTGGAAGCCTGCGATGCAATGGGCGCGTGCCAGGTGGCAAAATCTCGGCTATGTTGCCTGGAGGTGTGGCTATAAAAGCCTTCTAAGAGCTCTTTGGAAACCTTTACACTGCCACTGCTTTCCCCATTTTCTTCTTTCCTGAGTTCTCCTGCGACCTGAGCCTTTCCAACTCCATGTTAGTTTCATCCCCTTTCTCTTCCTATGGACCGTAGCGCATTAGGGAAGGTAAGAGACCTGTGGAGGAGTCTTCCCAATCTGATAGCGAAAACCAGGTCCCTATAGCCAGTAGTCGAATGCCTCGACCAGTAGGTGGTGTCGTCATCCGCGGCCGGCCGGAGGCGGCAGGGCCTTCGGTCACCTCCGGTCCTCCCCTTAGAGCTGTCCCCCTATCCTCTCGCCATCCGACACTTCCTCCGGCGATGAGTTCTGATCCGCTGGTCCCTCGAGGATAGCGTCGACCATGACCTCTAAGGACGTAGAGGCCATTAGGGCTAAGTTTTGATCCCCGATTTTATTGATCTGTCCGTGCCGGGGCCCGAAGATAGGGTGATCTCTGACTATCCAAGTCGGATCGCTCTATATGAGGAGTCCTTCCGGTCCAGGCTATGCCTTCCCTTACACCCTTTCTTCCTTAACCTTCTGGATAGGTATAGGTTAGTACCAGCACAATTGACTCCGAATTTGATTTGGATTATTTGTGCCTTCGTCGTCCTTTGCCATTTTGAGGGGGCCCACCCGGAGCTATCTCTATTCCGGGCTTTGTACAAACTCCGCCGTCAAGGTGAGGGGGCCTAATGGTCCTTTACTGCCAGACCGGGTAGAGCCTTTCCCCTAGGCCTCCCGTCCAAAATTAGGGGGTGGAAGTCTAGGTTTCTCTTTGCCCATGTTGAGGGGGTGAGAGCCGTTTGGAGGGAGCCGGATACTAGCTCCAACGATGACTCCTCCGTGAGGGAGAGAGACAAGGATTTGTTCACCCAATTATTCAATTGCCAAATCCCCAATTATAGGGAACTCCTGTCCGAGGAGAACCTATTAGAAGCGGAGTTAGCCCCGGCGGCCGGTGAGCCTAAATCCTTTTGTCCTACCTTTCTATTTGCTGTGTGTCGCCACTGATGCCAATTGTCTTTTCCTATGAAGTCATGAGGTTCTCCGCCAGCAAGTTCGAGGCCTTCGCGCAGAAAAGGCAGACAACCGGAGAGTCGTCAAGGCCTGCAAAGAAGCTCCGAAGGTGGGAGCTGATCGGGCAGGCCGCGGCCTCCACAGCCCAAACGCCCGCAGCAGAACTGGCTGAGAGGAAGTCGGTCGTGAATGTGGCCCATAGGCCAGCCGGGGCTGACATCGAAGAGGGGGAGATTCCCGTCACCTCCGAAAGACCGGTGGTGATTTTGGATGGAGAGGAAGCTCCTGCCGCTGCCGACGTGCCCGAGGCGAAGCAGTTTACAGTAGCCATTGGCCCCCCGGCTGCTGCAGAGCCAGGGAGGGAGAGCGCTCCCCCAGCTACCGGTGAAGAGGAGCAAGTCGCCAGGGAGGCCCAGGACGGGGCAGAGGTAACTGAGAAGCGGAGGGATGAGTTGAGGAGCTCATCTCGCTTTCAGGCGGAAGGTCCGCAGGAGGGACAGACTCGAATGGTCCTGACGATCGGCAGAATGGCAGACGCCGCGCGAGCCTCCCGTCTTTTATCGGGAGTCCGGGCTGCCGACTTCGAGGAGGAGATGCGGGGAATGAGCCACTCCGCACTCCTAGATATGATCATGGTCTCCATCGTCCAGGTAGCTCTTGAACCATTTTCCTTTTCTCGACGTTTTTCTCCTTGTAGCTAACATGTTTCTTCTATTGCAGATAACCAATGGCGCCATTGGGCTACACGAGGCGCTGGCCCAATCATCAGGCACATTGGCGAAGGCCCTGGCGTGGACTGATAGATATAGGAAGGAGAGCATGGCAAACGCTGATAGCCTCGCTCAACTTCGCCAGGAGACCGCGGCCCACGAGGAGAGCCTCGTCGGCCGTCTAAAGGAGATGGAGAGCTGGACTGTTGCAGCCGAGGCCAAGATGGAGTTGGCCTCAAAGAGATCAAAGGCCGCCGTGGCGCAGGCTGAGGAGCTGACCAAGCAGCTCCGCATTGCCGAGGAGGAGGCCCGGGCCGCGGGGGAGAAGGCTGAGGAGCTAACCAGGCGGCTCCGCAGTGCTGAGGAGGAGGCCCGGGCCACGGGGGAGAAGGCTGAGGAGCTGACCAGGCGGCTCCAAAGCACCGAGGAGGAGGCCCGGGCTGCGGGGGAGAAGGCCGAGGAGCTGACCAGGCGGCTCCAAAGCGCCGAGGAGGAGGTCCGGGCCGCAGGGGAGAAGGCTGCCGCCGCGGAGAAGGCGGTGGCGGAAGCGGTTCTGGAGAAGGCCGGTGTAGTGGCCTGCGCTGACGAGGCCAGTGCCCGTGCTGCAGAAGCTGAGACCAAAGCCTGGGAAGCTGAGACCAAAGCGCAGCGGATCGAAGCCGAGGTGGGGCAGGCCGTCGCCAACTTCAAGGCTTCGGTGGAGTTCAGGCAGGAAGTTCTCGAAGCCAGCTTTGATGCTTACTCTCAGGGCTTTGAGATGTGCAAGGTGAAAGTCTCCGCAGCCCTCAAGATTGACGTCGCCGAACTTGAAGATATTCGGCCTGGGGATCCCGACGTGGAGCTGGCGGAGAAGAAGGACGAGGGGAAGCCTGGCCCCAGCGAGCCTTGAATTGTATTTTCTTTTTCTTTATGCAACTGGCCTTGGGCCCAATTTTGTACCTTCATTTTAACTGTCAATGAAGGAACCCTTTGCCCAAGCTTCTTACTTTTGTATCTCTCTTCCGTAGCCAATGGAAAAGTTCTTTTTCCTCAAACTCTTTCTGCCTTTACCCGTTTGCTTCTCTTCCTTTTGAGAGAAACGTCTTACTGCGCCAAATCAGATATGCCAGCAGCGTTGTGGCTGAATGTTGTGTTCTCTAAAATGTTCTTTTGAACTTTGAATGTCACTCGCGTTGACCATGCCGTAGCCAAATTGCGTATGAATTTTTCTGAAGGCTTGGAAAAACCAGCAGTAGAGTTGACCAGGGGGAGTCATGCCGACTTTGTTCAATGATGAGAACGCCTGAGTCCGGTTAGGGCCGATAGGGAAAGTGCTAGGGCCGCCTGGGGCCGACGTCGAGGCCGGCATGGGAGGCGTCGGGGCCGCCTGGGGCCGACGCTGGAGGCCGGCACGGGAGGTGCCGGGACTGCCTAGGATGAGGCGGGCCGCTGACTGGGGCCGACGCCGAGGCTGGCACGGGAGGTGCCGGGACTGCCTAGGATGAGGCGGGCCACTGACTGGGGCCGCCTTGGACTCGGACACACCGCGGGCATGGGTTTTGTATGAGGGGCGACTTGAAAACGCACTATCAGGAAAATGCCGGGGCCGGCTGGGGCCGATGCCGAGATCGGCCAGGATAGGAAAACGCCGGGGCCGGCTAGGGCAGACGCCGAGACCGGCATGGGTTTTGTATGAGGGGCAACTTGAACGCACACGGAGCTATCTGGAAGGGCACCTAAAGGGGTATGCGTGCCGCCTGAATGGCGATATCTATATGTATATGTATGTATGATTGTGTATGAAAGTTAAATAACTTTTCAATATTATTATTAATGATTTTTAAATATTATTGAAGCATACAAATAAAGCATTCATATACAAGGCAACAGGAATCAAAGCTTATCAGGACACCATCTTCACCGAAAAAAAAAGGACAACAGTACTATTGTGGGTTATTGTAGCACTCTTATAGCAGAGCAATATGTGTGTATCTATCTATCTATCTATCTATTTATATGTGTACACACACTAGTTTGGGATTAAAGGTTTTTTTGTTGTTGTGTTGTATTTATATAAACATATATAAAAACTTTAGTAATATAAAATTAAAAATAAATTTACATTTTCTCATATTATTTTAATCTAAAATTTAAAAATTATACTTTATTTATTTTTAAAATTTAAATCACACCAGCCCATGCATTGCACTATATAAAATTATAAAATTATAAAATTTAATACTTTATATTGTTTTTAAATTTTAAAATAAATATTTATGTAAATTTATGTAAAATGTTTACAAATTATAATATAAATATATTTACAAATTAATTTTGTAAATATATTTACACATTTATATTTATTAATAAATATATTTACTTTTACTGCCTTTATATGTTAATAAATAATTTATATTTGGATTTATTTATTAATAAATATATACTAATAAATTTAAAAATTTTATTTAAATCCCGAGTTATATATGCAAATAACTTTTGTTTTATTAATCTAAGTTGTGGATTTTCTTTATTTATTTCTCATATTCATTTGCCATAGAAACTTTATTCTAAAGTTTAATATTAACAAAAACTAATACAAGAAAAATAATGAGAAGTGTTAGCTTCAGTTTTGGTAGCTTTAGTTTTGGACTTTCAAATTCCTCTTTGCAATTCTACATACAGATTGATATATCCAAACAAATTAGTTGCAGTAAATATCATAAGCTAAAGTGTCAGGTTTCTCTAAGTATAATGTCATCAAAATATGTTCTCTACGTGTTATCATGTCAATATGTCTGTGTCCCTAGGGTCATAATCGTTATCATGTCAATATATCCGTGTCCCTAGGGTCATAACCGAGCTCTGATACCACTAAAGCTGTCATGCCCCAGACCCAATATCGGGCTAGGGTGACAACCCGCTGCATGCCGGGCATGCAAGGCGTTATCAAATTTTTTACACATAACATAATTATATATATAATCAGGTCAATACATCACTCAATACTAAAAGTTTTGGGTTACAAACCCTTACACAACAATAATAAAGTTTGGGCATCAAGCCTTACACATAAGTAATACTGGGGTTATAATAAAATAATGGGTCTTGTTTTATTTAATAGGAGATCCATCACCCAACAGTCCATCTTCAATCTCGTGGCTCTGACAAAACGTTGAAAGATTTTATGAGCTTACACTCAATAAGTAAGCCACGTTATACAGTCAAATCATAGCATAGCAATCAATAAGCACATAAATGATTTGCATGCTTAAACATTCCACAAATACTCAAACATTCAATGTAAGTAAACCCACTGTTTATACTCTTAATGGTAACTGTAAATGTGACCCACGGCCCTGCAATATCTCAATAGTGTACCAACAAGCATCCCCCTACTGAAAGGGTCCGGATACCAGGGTCACGCCATATTATAATCCACCAGAACACATACTCTATATGTGTGATGCCACATCGAACCAAGCAGAACACATCCTCTAGATGTGTGATGCCACCTCATAGTAACTCAGAACACATCCTCTAGATGCGTAATGCCATCTCGAACCCAAGCAGAATACATCCTCTAGACGTGTGAATGGCATAAACAAGAAGAACACATCCTCTAGACGTGTAGGTGGCATAAACAAGCAGAACACATCCTCTAGACGTGTAGGTGGCATAAACAAGTAGAACACATCCTCTAGATGTGTGTGTGGTATGACATGATAAAGGAGAACCGCGGCGACACATAACAGTACCTCACATCATGCACAAACATATCAATAACATCTCTATATTGCATAAACAGTGTATTATACTTACTGAACAATTGCATGTAATATATAACTGCATCTCTCATGCATAGCATCCACATATGAAATCATAGCACATAAACAATCATGTGTTCATAATATTCATCTACTTACAATTTAGCCAATATCCATAATAATTTTTATGTCACAATATAATTCACAATTTAAATATTCATGTAATGAATAAAATTATTTATTAAATACTGATAACTGGCTTACTTACCTCAGTACGCAATCCAACAGGTATATATCAGCTAGTCAGATGTCTAAGCACCTACAGGATCATTTACACAATTAATTTATTAGAATACGAATATTAAAATGACCCTTAGAATTTCTACCCAGACTAGTTCATGGGCCCTACTTTGGGCTCGAATATCTCCCACTATACATACCCAATTGGGGAAGTAAAAATACCCCATGAAACTAGAATTCACCCAGATTCTATCCATATAAATATTTTGCTAATCCCGACCCGTTACAGGGCTCAAAAACTAGCCCAAACTTTTAATGCTGCACGGCCCAAAAGCCCTGAACCGGCCGGCCCAGCCGGCCCGGTTCAACTCAAAGCCACCCAATCCCCTGTTTCACCGAACAGGGGACGGGGACCTAGTCGGCGGCCAGGGCCGCCGCCGGCCAAATTGAGGGTGGCCCGGCCGTCGGTGGCCGGGCCAGAGCCGGCCGCGCCACCAATCTCTCTTTCTCTCCCTCAATTTCACTCATCTTCTCCCTCACATCCGCGCGACACGTCCCTGTGCCGGCGGCACGGCCGGCCACCTTGGCCGGCCGGACCTCCACTGGACGCATGCCCGGCGCCGGTGGAGGCGACAGGCCGAAGCTCAGGCCCGGCGAGGCGGCGAGCACGCCGCCGGGCCTGAACCAACCAGCGGAAGCCGCCGGTTCGGCTTCCGCCACCGCGTGAGAGAAGGGTCGATTGGCCCTCTCTCTCTTCTCTCTCTCTACCACCACCCCGCCGGACACCTCCCCCGGTGACGGCGGGGTCGTTGGCTAAATCTCAGGCCCGGCGAGCATGCCGCCGGGCCTGAACCAAGGGATCGACCGGCAACTCCCTCTCTCTGTCTCTCGCGTTCTCTCTGTCTCCCTCTCTGTCTTTCTTTCTCACGCTCTCTCTCTCTCTCTCTCTGGACCAGGGGATTACCTGATGGATGAAGTGCGCCAGCATAAAGGAAGGAGTCCTCCTCCTTCCTATTTAATCACATGTGCAGCACCTCGGATCGGAGGTTTCTCGGAAGACTAAACGCTTCACCTGGAGCGAAGCGTCAGTCCGAGGAACCCAATAGACTGGAGCTTGGTTCATCTGAACCAAGCCTGGTTCGTTTGAACCGGGTACTACAACCATTCTGGATTACTTCCACTAATAAAGGAATTAGTGGAGCTTCTATTCCAAGAAGGCCTTGTGAAAGCTCTTTTTGCTATTGAAACAGTATGTTCCCTTAAACTTTTTCTGACATGTCAATTATTATCCATAACAATCTGTTCTGTTAAACGCATGTCTTCAATGTTTTGTTTTGTGACCACTGATCTGGAAAACCTATCCAAAATAAAAGTTCTTAGTTGGCATTTCCTGGATTGTTTATTTGCACAATAAGCCTTCTTTATCTTGATCTGATTAATAGCTCTAGTTGGTTGAACTTGAGATATGCCCATTTCTCAGTTTCAGAAATGATTTATAAATCTTTAACCGTGTTCTTTTGCATATGCTGTTTGCTATGGGGTTGAATATGCCAGCAAAAACAGTTGTTTTCACATCTGTTAAGAAATGGGATGGTGATAGCAATCGGTACATTGGCTCAGGAG
The DNA here is from genome assembly GCA_900491605.1 of Calamus simplicifolius. Lineage (NCBI taxonomy): Eukaryota > Viridiplantae > Streptophyta > Magnoliopsida > Arecales > Arecaceae > Calamus > Calamus simplicifolius. The sequence goes on from UESW01004782.1 coordinate 297,998, forward strand.
AATATATCCGGGTAAATAACACCATGTGACTGCATTGCATGAAATCAAAGTGATAAGAAAATGAAAGTTTATGAGAATGTGGGGAAAGAGTGAGAAGAAAAGGGAATTTTAGAGAAGGGGGAGGGGTGTGAAATAAAACAACACATAAACATGGAATTAAAAGAGTGATCATATATTTCTCCTTTTTTGTAGATATTATCAACATTGTTTTCACTGTGCATGCTAACTCATGCATTATTTTCTGCTACCTGTTTCATGGATAGATGAGTGGAAGAGCTGGACGTCGTGGCAAAGATGAACGTGGAATTTGTATTATAATGATTGATGAGAAGGTATGGTATGTGATAATACCTTACTGTCTGTTGCACAGTTTCGTTTGTTGGTATGCTCCCTTTTTCTTGATATTTTTATCATGAAAATAAGCACTATTGTTCTTATTGTTTGAAGAGGTCCTCGCCAGATTTGTTGTAAAATAATAAATACAGAGGGACCTGATTGTTAGTACAAAAATTTTGTTTAAGACAAGGACTTGCAAGTTAATCATAAAATCATGTGACAAACAAAAGAGGATTTGCAATGAACATCTAAATGACTAGTCTTATAGGTATTGTGCTATCTTCTTTTGTGGTTGTGCTTTCACGAGTGGCTGAGTCCCCACATGATTAGACTATTAACTTCCTAAATGACAGCCAGACAACATAACTTTTATTGTAGTTGAGGCAATGAACAACAACGATTCAGTGTTTCTCATTACCTTGAAGTGTCTTCTGGTACAAAGAAAACTTATAAATACTCATGTAAATTTATAATGTAAAGGTATTCTTAAATAAACAGCTTACACTACAGCTGCTGCTTTGTTATCATCATCATCATCATTGTGCAAAATTTCCCAAATTGTGTTTTTTTTTTTTTTTTTGATAACTTGACATCCTTTTGAGTTTGTATTTTGTATTTCAAAAATAAAGGCTCACAATTCTTTTTTTGGCCTTCAGATGGAAATGAATGTTCTTAAAGACATGGTTTTAGGTAAACCTACTCCATTGCTCAGTACTTTCAGATTGAGCTATTATTCGATTTTGAATTTGATGAGCCATGCTGAGGGCCAGTTTACTGCTGAACATGTCATCAAAAATTCATTCCACCAATTTCAGTATGAGAAGTATCACGCCCCAGACCCAAATATCGGGCTAGGGTGACAACCCGCCGTATGCCGGGCACGCAAGGCGTCACAAAATTTTTTACACATAACACAATTATATATATAATCAAGCCAAATCATCACTGAATACTAAAAGTTTTGGGTTACAAACCTTTACACACCACAATAATAAAGTTTGGGCACCGAGCCCTACACATAACCAATACTGGGGTTACAACAAAATAATGGTCTTGATATATTTAATAGAAGATTCATCACCCCAACTATCCATCTTCAACCTCGTGGCTCTGACAAAACATTGTAAGATTTTTGTGAGCTTACACTCAGTAAGTAAGCCACGTTATACAGTCAAATCATAGCATAGCAATCAATAAGCACATAAATGATCTGCATGCTTAAACATTCCATAAGTACTCAAACATGCAATATAAGTAAACCCACTGTTTATACTCTCAATGGTAACTGTAAATGTGACCCACGGCCCTGCAATATCTCAATAGTGTACCAATAAGCATCCCCCTACTGAAAGGGTCCAGATACCAGGGTCACGCCATGTCATAATCCACCAGAATACATACTCTATATGTGTGATGCCACCTCATAGAACCAAGCAGAACACATCCTCTAGATGTGTGATGCCACCTCATAGAACTCAGAACACATCCTCTAGATGCGTGATGCCATCTCGAACCCAAGCAGAACACATCCTCTAGACGTGTGATGGCATAAACAAGCAGAACACGTCCTCTAGACGTGTAGGTGGCATAAACAAGCAGAACACATCCTCTAGACGTGTAGGTGGCATAAACAAGCAGAACACGTCCTCTAGACGTGTGTGTGGTATGACATGATAAAGGAGAACCGTAGCGACACATAACAGTACCTCACATCACATGCACTCATCATATCAATAACAACTATAAACAGTGGATTATACTTACTAAACAATTGCATGTAATATATCACATCAGTGTCATAATAACTGCATCTCTCATGCATAGCATCCACATATAGCACATAAACAGCCATGTATTCATAATACTTACAATTTAGCCAATAATAATTTTTCATGCCACAATTCATAATTTAAACATTCATATAATGAATAATTTATTTAATACTGATAACTGGCTTACTTACCTCAGTACGCAATCCAACAGGTATAAATAAGCTAGTCAGATGTCTAAGCACCTACAGGATCATTTACACAATTAATTTATTAGCAAAGAATATTAAAATGACCCTTAGAATTTCTACCCAGACTAGTTCACGAGCCCTACTTTGGGCTCGAATATCTCCCACTATACATACCCGATTGGGAAAGTAAAAATACCCCAAGAAACTAGAATTCACCAAAATTCTAGCCATATAATTATTTTTCTAATCTCGACCCATTACGGGACCCAAAATCTAGCCCAAAATTAGCTCACTGCATGGCCCAAAAGGCCCTGAACCGATCGGCCCAGCCGGCCCGGTTCAACCTATTCCACCCGATCCCCTGTTTCACCGAACAGGGGACGGGAACGTGGCTGGCGGCTAGGGCTGCCGCCAACAAAATTGAGAGTGGCCCGGCCGCCGATGGCCGGGCCAGAGCCTGCCGCCGCCACGGCCGGCCGCCAAACCTCCTCTCTCTCCCTCAATTTGACACATCTTCTTCCACTCACCCGCGCGGCACGATGCTGTGCCGACGGCACGGCCGGCCACCTTGGACGGCCAGACCTCCACCGGACGCACGCCCGGCACCGGTGGAGGCGACAGGCCAAAGCTCGGGCCCGGCAAGGTGGCGAGCACGCCGCCGGGCCCGAACCAACCGGCGGCTTCCGCCACCGCGCGAGAGGAGGGCCAATTGGCCCTCTCTCTCTCTCTCTCCACCACCACCCCGTCGGACGCCTCCCCCGGCGCCGGTGGAGTCGTCGGCCAAATCTCAGGCCCAGCGAGGCGGCGAGCACGCCACCGGGCCTGAACCAATGGATCGACCGGCCACTTCCCTTCTCTCTCTCGCTCTCGTGCTCTCTCTCTGTCTCTCTGTCTCTCTCTCTCACGCTATCTCTCTCTCTCCCGTTCTCTCTCTCTCTTTTCTCTCTCTAAGTAGCAGGGGATTACCTGATGGATGGAGCGCGCCAACGTGAAGGAAGAAGTCCTTCTCCTCCCTATTTATTCACCTGTGTAGCGCCTCGGATCGGGGGTTTCTTGGAAGGCTAAACGCTTCGCCTGGAGCGAAGCGTCAGTCCGGGGAACCCAACAGACTGGAGCTTGGTTCATCTGAACCAAGCCTGGTTCATCTGAACCAAATCTGGTTCGTTTGAACCGGGTATTACAAGAAGGTTGCCTTAAGAGCGTTCATGTTTTATGATTTTGTTAATCTATCAGACATTTTCACTTCATTATTCAAAAATAATCTGACATTTCAATTCAGGCACTACCGGATATGGGGCAAAGGATCTTGAAATTGGAGAAAGAGGCTGCCATGCTTGATTCTTCTGGAGAGGTATGTTTTGTATTGGTGAAAAATTTGTACTTTTATGATATATAGATGGAACTTCAACTTGTTTTATGCTACAGGCAGAACTTGCTGAATATCACAAACTGGGACTTGATATAGCTCAACTAGAAAAGAGGATTATGTCTCAGATCACCAGACCTGAACGTGTCCTGCTATATTTGGTCCCTGGTAGGCTGGTATGTTTTTCGCATGCTATCATATCGCTCTGTGTTTAGCGTTGCAATTATATTTAGTATTATTTACTTTCTCTCTGTCGATTCTAAGTAATCTAGAAACAACTAACTCTGCCCTCAAGCAGTCAAGCTGGGTACTATTTATATTAGATTGTTTGCAAATTATTGTGCCTATCATCTTTGTGCTGGCAAATGATTGTGATCTGATAGCGAAATCTTTCCAATTTCCTTTGACTGAAATGATGTTTGAAATGTTTGTATGTGCTTGCTTTGTTTTGTTGCTGAGGAATTTCACATATGTTGCAGCCTAAACTTTGAAAGTGCTGTTTTAATTGAACCATTTGTTGTTGGCTTTAAGCAATTTCTTTCAACTTATAGCGTTAATGCTGCAGGTTAAAGTGCGAGATGGTGGAACAGATTGGGGTTGGGGAGTGGTGGTAAATGTGGTTAAAAGGCCTCCAGCAGCATCAAGTACATTGCCTTCTTCCTTGGCCTCTTCTTGTGGTACCAGTTACATTGTGGATACTCTGCTACACTGCTCTCCTGGTTTAAGTGAAAATGGTTCACGTCCAAAACCATGCCCTTCTCATCCTGGAGAAAAGGGCGAAATGCATGTTGTGAGTTGAAGCTCATGGAGAACAATTTTATCAGGGTCAGTTCGTATTACTTTTTAGATTGGTAGTTCAAGTTAAAAGATAGAGTTCAGTTGTTTCACTTGTATGGATATGCTTATTGTATTGTGAATTATTTGCAGGTTCCCGTACCATTGCCCTTGATTTCTAGTCTCAGCAGTTTAAGAATTGCAATCCCTTCTGACCTTCGACCACCAGAAGCAAGACAAACTGTGCTCCTTGCAGTGCAAGAGTTGGGAAAGCGTTATCCCCAAGGACTTCCAAAACTTCATCCAGTGAAGGTATTCTTAAAACTGTTTCATTTTATGTTTTAAGTGCCAATTACTATTGTTGTTACACATGGAATTCATGTATGAGATTTAGTGCCACAGATTTATCTTCATTTAATTTCTCCTTCATTTTTACACATGTTTTTGAGGCTACTTGTATGGTTTGGATGAAATTCTTAAGTTAACCAAGGCTATGTTTGAATGCGGGATAGGTGGTAAGAGTAAGAGGAAGGTTTTTTTTTTCTATCATTATTTAAAAAAAACCAGCCTAACACTATCCATAAAGATGCTCAGAAAGGCATTTAACCTGGGTAACGTTATTATAAGGGAGAAGGTTTAACCACAAGAGATCTCCTCTCTCCCTCTATCTCTCTCTCTCTCTACTGTTTCACCTTTTCCACGTCTTATCCCACCAATCTTGAAATGTTAACCAAACAGCCACCAATCTTGAAATGTCAACCAAACATCAATTTGCTTTATTCACTGGTTAGCTGGTTTGGGATGGTTATAAATGGTTAAATTTAACTACCACCTGGTTAGCTACTAGGCATCCCAATGTAGCCTGTGTATGCACAATATTTATCAATAGGTTTTGAACCTAAATTTATTCTAAAATGATGAGAAATGCCTAGCGAATATCGGGACAATTAGAGTATAGATGAAGATAGCATTTGAGAATACTGACATGTTCTTGAATGTATTCAGTTGCACAAATTTATGCTTTCAAAGCTTTGTTTCGTAATGTTTAAATAGCACAAAATTAGTACCTAAGAATCCTCCTGCCTTGCATTGTATGCTGTCAATCCTGGTTCAAAAATTCAAAGTAATGGAGTGATGGAAACAAATTCCTAAATATAAAACAAAAATTATAGAAAAACGTGCCCATTCTACGCATGAATCATCGATCGTTCAAAGTATATTACACAAAATGAACATACCTCTTTTGCCACAGATTAAATGCACTTATCACTGCCTCGAAAGAAGACAATCCACAGATTGCTGACCTTTCTGTGAGAATATTTTCGATGATGAATGAGGAAGAAGAGCAACTGCTTACAAACGATGAAGCACTCTTCTCGATTTTGTTTTTAGAGAATAACTGCCAAGTGCAGTTATTTCTTTCATGGGCTGGGTTAGCCCATCATGGGCGGCCCAAAATTTAATAATAAAAAAATTCATCATCTCCCACTCGCACATGGTGGGCTAAACATTAACTCATTCTTCTTTGCGATATTCATACAAGCAAATAATCCGTGCGACCAGCATACTTCGAGAGCTCATTGCGATGCATCTGTTAGGAATACATAGCAGCTCAAAATTGGGTACAACATTTTCCGAGTAGATATAATATGCAGTCCCTTAGATCAATTAGTCACATTTATATCTTCTTTGATCTCTTTTAGTATCTTGTATATTGTATTCACAACTATGATTTACTTAAAATCATAATTGGTCGACCTGTGAATACAAAAATAGAATGTGACATCATAATAAAATTGATCTTCCTCTTTCCTTAAACCTCTCTATTTCAGTCCAGCTCGCTTTTCTAGAAATGCCCCATTAGATCGAATCATTCATGACCATTGGCAACATTCTAAGATAGCGAACTCTGAATAGAAACTTTGAGAATAAGTTAGAGTCGTGAAGGCACCATTTGAGGAACTCATATCCTCTAGAGTCTCACACGGCATAAAGTTGAGATCAAAAACTTTTGCCACTCATATCGGTCGTCTTATGCATACGTAGTATGAAATACGTATTACGGTATTAACTCCTTTCCCGTGGAGCGTATGTCTTTACTTTCAATGCCGTACAGATGATAGTTCAGACATGCCTAATGTCTAAACTTGAGTTCACGTATCTACTCTTCTAAAGAATCCATTAGAACTCACATCTGGCATTAAAAATAGATAAAGTAAAATATGTGGGTTATTTTACTTTCGGACATAGTAAATGTTATGTCCTCATCTTAGCACTTAGCTAAGGCAACATTTATATTTTAAACTTGAGCTCTCGATTATCACCTAGATAATAAGTCTAAAAATTATCTCATCTCTATTTATCACACAGTAAATAGAGGCGATTACCCGTGTGAGTGGATTAATCTTATCTGTCCGATATACTTTCTCGTCATAATACACTAAGTATTAATATGCATAAATAAAAATATCATAGGCATTAACAATGAAATAACAATCTCATTCAAATGTGAACATTTAGGAAATTATAATATTTAGTAATCAGCATCTACGCAGTCCTAGAGATTTTACATGACCAATGAAAACATCTCTAGGAATTGGCTTCGTCATAGGATCTGCTATCATACTATGCGTAGATATGTACTTCGAGTTCACATCTTTCCGTGCTACCATGTCTTTAACAAAGTTATACTTGGTATCTATATGTTTGGTCTTGCCATGATATTTAGGATCCTTAGTGTATGCTATTGCTGCTTGGCTATCACAATTGACTAATAATGAGCTTGCAGTATGCTCAACAACACTTAAATGATCCAAAAATCTCTTAAGCCAAACTCCCTCTTGTACTGCTGCTGACAATGCCACGAACTCTGCTTCTATGGTGGACAATGCTATACATGTTTGTTTCTTACTGCTCCAAGATATGACACCATTATTCAGTAAGAATACAAAACCAGAGGTAGATTTTCTTTCGTCTAAATCTCCTCCCCAGTCAGCATCTGAGTAGCCTTCAAGTCGCAAATCCTTTCCTTGATAACTCAGAGAATACTTAGCAGTACCCTTTAGATACCTCATGATTCTTTTGACGGCTTTCCAATGTGCATGACCTGGATTGGATTGGTATCTACTTACCATTCCAACTGCAAAACATATGTCAGGTCTTGTACACATCATAGCGTACATTAAGCTCCCAACAGGACTAGCATAAGGAACGTGTTTCATTTGTTCCTTCTCTTGTGGAGTCCTAGGACACAACCTACGGCTCAATTCTTCACCTTTTGCAATAGGAGTTTCGATGGGTTTACAATCATGCATATTAAATCGTTCAAGAACTTTGTTGATATAAGTCTCTTGCGAAAGAGACAATAATCTCTTAGAACGATCTCTTGAAATCTTAACTCCAAGAATATATGTAGCTTCACCCATATCTTTCATCTCAAAATTAGACGATAACCAACTTTTAATAGTATTAACCAACTCCTTATTGCTTCCGGCAATCACTATGTCATCAACATATAATGATAAGATCACAAATTGATCCTTGGATCTTTTGATATACATGCAATGATCTTCATCAATCATTGTAAAATCATAGGCCACTATGGCATTATGAAAACGCGTATACCATTGTCTTGAAGACTGCTTAAGGCCATATATCGATCTCAAAAGTTGACATACCTTTTGTTCTTGGCCCTTCACATTGAAGCCAACTGATTGCTCCATGTAAATTTCTTCTTCTATTTCTCCATTCAGAAAAGCAGTCTTTACATCCATTTGATGTAATTCAATATCCATATTTGCCACTATTGCCAGAATAAGGCGAATTGAGGTAAATCTCACTACAAGAGAAAAAGTTTCCTCATAATCAATTCCTTCCTATTGATTATACCCTTTCACCATGAGGCGAGCTTTATATCTTTCTATTGAGCCATCAGCTTTTCGCTTTATTTTAAGAACCCATTTATTCCCAATAGCTTTGCGTCCTTTTGGAAGATCAACCAGTTCCCAAACATGGTTTGATTTCATTGACTCCATTTCTTCTTCCATTGCACTTATCCATTTTTCCTTATTAGGGCAACTTAGAGCCTCATTTACATTCCTTGGCTCATCTTCATCTTGTGGAGCAACGATGAAAGTTTCCCCTTCAATATCAAAACGTCGTCGGGGAACACTTTTGCGACTTGTTCGCCGTACGGGAGATTGTACACGTGGCACATCATTCTCCATTATGCTTCCACTTGGATTAGATAATGGCGGTATCGTCTCATCAAACGGTTGCATTTGAGATTGAGTCTCATTTAATTCCTCACTTCTCACATTGCTCCCATTTGGACGAACCTGATTAATTTCATTATCAGGATCCAAAGTTTCAAATAGTGAGTAGTTCTCACCTATTTCGCCCTTAGTAGGAAACTCATTCTCTAAGAATGTGACATCTCATGATTCAAATTCAGTTATACTCCCACTTTCTTGTGCACCTATAAACACATACCCTTTTGAGTACTTGAGTATCTTATGAAAATACTCTTCTTGCCTCTGGAACCCAGTTTCCCATATTTATGAGAGGGTTCGTGAGTATAAGCAGCACAACCCCAAGGTTTAAGAAAACTTAAATCGGGTTTTCTACCTGTCCATAACTCATATGGAGTAGAAGTAACTGATTTAGAAGGCACACGGTTAAGTACATAGGCAGCAGTTAACAAAACATCACCCCAAAAAGTGATAGGTAAGTTAGCTTGTGCCATCATAGACCTAACCATTTTCAATAGGGTTCTATTCCTCCTCTCGGCAACACCATTTTGTTGAGGAGTATATGGAATAGACAACTGTCTTTCTATTCCTTTTTCATCACATAAATTTCTAAACTCATTAGATAAATATTCTCGACCTCTATCTGATCTAAACGTCTTTATTTTCTTTTCTAATTGATTTTCCACTAAGTTCATAAATTTCTTGAAGCAACTTAATGCCTCAGATTTATGAGAAATCAAATAGACATATCCAAATCGAGTACAATCATCTATGAATGTGATGAAATACACAGCCCCATGCCTTGCTCTTACATTCATTGGACCACAAATGTCAGAATGGATTAGTTGCAAAGGAAACTCAGCTCTTGTACCTTTTCCGAATGGTTTTCTTATTGTTTTCCCAGCCAGGCAATGCTCGCAAATAGGCAAATTGACTTTTTCAATATTGCCTAATAAGCCCTCTTTGGCTAATATTTGCATTCATTGTTGGCCAATATGACCAAGTCTAGCATGCCACACATTCACATCATTTCATAAGAGTTGGAAGATGTAAATAGGGAATAACAAACGTTAACATTACTACAGTCAACATCTAGTACAATGAAACCATCTAGAAAGTATCCACAACCATAATAATTTGTACTCAAATACAAATCAACACCACTGGCATGGAAGTTTAAATTAAAACCAAGTTTAATCAACACCAACACAGACATAAATTCCGACAAATCTCCAGAGCATATAATACGTCATGTAGGAACAATGTGTGTCCACCACGCATCATCAACTGGCAAATGCCAATTCCTTTAACTTCCACTTTGGAATTGTTCCCTACATAGATCCATTTTATTCCGGTCGGTATCCGTCGGAACTCCACGAAGGCATCTCTGTCCTTCGCTACATGGTCTGTTACTCCCGAATCTACAGTCCACAAAGGATTAGACTCAGTTAAAAATACAGAACTTGACACATAGACAAAGTTCTTAAGAATGTAATGGGAGTTTACCTTCTTTGGCTCACCGCAATCGCGAGCAAAGTGGCCCTTCTTGCTACAGTTGTAGCATTTCACCTTCGACATATTCTTAACTTGAGGACGCTTTCCTCTTTTGTGTTGATCATCTTTCGGTTTCTTCCCCGAAGAACTCGCTCTCTTACCTTTCCACCTTTTGAACGAATCAGGACGCTTGCGCTTAGAGCTCGAAGGCCCTTGTGAGCTAGAACCTATATAGTAAATGTCAATTACCGACTTATCTGCCAGGAGACAGTCTCCTCTAGCTCTAAGTGGTGCACTGCATCCTCAAAGGTTTTGATGTTCTCATTGTGAGTTAAGTGCAACTTCATATGCTCCCAACTCTGAGGTAAAGAACGAATGACTGCTTGCACTTGCTGCTCATCGGTCAGAACATGGCCAGCATCCTTCAGCTCATTAATCATGTTTGACATTTTCCTTAAATATTGTTTCATGGACTGACCATGTGGCTTCTTATAAGAATCAAATCTTATAGTGAGCTGTCTAAGCTTGGTTACAGATGTATGACCAAACCTTGCTGCCAATGCTCCCCACATCTCCTTAGCATTTTCAAAACGCCTAAACTCTCGCATGACATCATTATCCATGCTACTCAGCAACGTGATGCGAGCAAGGGAGTTCTTCCTTTTCCATACAGCAAATGCATCCATATCTCTCTTATGTTGTGCAGTGTTTCTGTCTTCAGGCTCTACCATAACCAGGTTAAGAGCTTCAAGAGCCTCTTGCTCTTCCAGCACATATTGAATTTTCATATGCCAAATTTCATAATTATCACCGTTAAGCTTTTCTCCTTTGTTCAGTTCAGCAACTATATTCTTTGAAGCTGAAGCCATTGAATCTGAACATATCAGATAAACAAGCACAGATTGTTAATGCCACTTATTTATGCATCAATTTTGCACAAAATGATTATTTTAATGAATAATCTCACATAGGCTTTAGATTCGAAAGTTCACTACGTTCCCAATCATCATCAAAAAACCTAATGTGAAATTACCGTTAATGTAATCATTAAGGTAAAATTACTTTCTTTAAAGTTGCTAAAACTCTTAGAACTCCCACTCAACTCCATATGTACGAATAAGATAAATATTAAAATAGAATAGTACTATGAACTATTCATAACATGAATATCCATCAACATTCATTTATCTAACATTATGTTCATAAGGAATGAATCCATCAAATAAAATAAACATAAACATGAATATCCATTAACATTCATTTATCTAACATTATGTACATAAGGAATTAATCCATCAAAGAAAATAAACATAAACACTGATAGAACTATCCACCCAAGATATCTAACACCAACCTTTAGAGAACAACTCCTTAAGAGCTTAAAAAAAATAAACACAATCAGGTGCTGATCCTCTTTCTATAAACTGGAAATAACTCATGAAAAACCTTAAAAAATTTTATTTTCTTAGGCATCCAAATGGAGGCACCCGAAAAACCCCTAGATTCGGGCAACGTATTGCGCCGAGACCGATTCAATGCAAGAGTTGACGTCCTTCTTTCCCCGAGCCGTATGTACTCTATCATGAATTGCTCCACAATCATCTTATAGCTCGGACCTTCTAAGGTGTCCCAAACCCTATCAATCATTCTTCCCAACTCATCAGGAATTGTGCATTTTAAGGCTCCGACCATCACATATCCCGGCATTACAAAACCGTTCCAAATGATATCTTGTATCATTTGGTTGACCTTGATGATGTGTCATCATGTCATCATCAGCATCCCACCGGTAAAGAGCTAGCTTGATCCTAAGTTTCTCAAGCCTCTCCTTTTGAGCCACCGTTCTAGGGACAATCAGGGTTCGATATCTTTGTACCATCATTCCTGCAACAAATGCAGAAAGAAAAAAAATTGGCATATTTAAAATGTCTCATTGATATGAGGAGAGATTTATACACGTTTAAATCTCAAACTCCCATAAACCTTAGATTTGATGATAGGCCACTCAGCCCATTCCCTTTTTTTTTATTATTATTAACTTTCAGATTGGTTCGCTGGAAATAAACTCATGCAACAAAAGAGTGTCATCTTTAATTGTTTACTAACATGCTAGGAATATAAAAACAGTCACTTTTGAAAGGCAATGCGGATGGCCATGCTAAGCACAGTAACTCATGCAACATTGATACAGAAAGAAACCGAGAGTTTCATAAGACAGCCATCCGTGTTCCTTTCTTGTCACCAAAAAAAATATCCGACCATCTGATATCTATGGGCCCTTATCCTCTTCCTAACATTCTTTGAAATCAGGATATGAAATCAGGATGGCCGAGTGGTCTTAGGCGCCAGGCTGAAGTTCCCCTTCCGTAAATGGGTTCAAATTTCACTTCTGATAAATTTGACTCAATTTAAAACAACGCTTCTTAAAATAAAATCGAAGCCTCTCTCTCGTGAGGGCTTAGAGTAAGGTTTGGTTTTTATCGTCGCGACACATGAGTCGCTGCTGCGTGACAGCAGCAGAATGGGATAATTCTCTGAAATCCAGAGAATTTGATTCTATCTTTATTCATCTTTATCAGAAACTTATTCATCTTTATCAGAAACTTATTTTAAATGAATCAAATTCTAAATACAAAGAATCTGATTGTATTTTTTAAACTTATTTATTCATCTTTATTCAGCTTGATTGTTGGTGGCTTCAAAGAGGAAACGAAGAGCATACTCTAGTACCGCGCCTTCTGGGCTAGCGAGAATGAGACCAGCTTCGCTCCCCTGTGAGTTAGAGGCTCCATCAACGTGAAGGACCCATGCTTTATCATCCTCCTCATCAGCATCTAAAAGGATCCGGGGGAGTTCTTCTTGATGCTCCTCAGACCAGGTGCACTCTACCAGAAAATCCACCAAGACCTGGGATTTCAAAGATGCTCTGGGCTGAAATGATAAGTCAAATTCCCTAATTTGATGGCCCACTTGGCTAACCGGCCAGAAGTGTCTGATCGTGACAAAATGGCTCTAAGAGGTTGATCAGTGAGGATGACTGTAGGATGGGCTTGAAAGTAGGGTCTAAGTCGTCGAGCAGAAACGAATAAAGCAAAAATGACTTTCTCCATTTTGGAATACCTCTCTTCTGTACTATGAAGTACTTTGCTGGTATAATATACAGGTCTTTGAATGGCATGGTCGCCGACACACACCAGAACGGAACTAATAGCCTCTGAGGAAGCCGTAAGATAGAGGAAGAGCTTCTCTCCTTCTTCCGGTTTAGACAACAGGGGCGATGTGGACAAGAACTCCTTAAGTTCTTCAAAAGCTTGTTGACAGTCTTTTGTCCATTCGAAGCCATCAGCTTTACGCAAGACCTTGAAGAAAGGTAGGCACCTCTCGGTTGATCTTGACAAAAATCGGCTTAATGCTGCTATCCTCCCGGTGAGTTGTTGCACCTCTTTCTTACACATAGGTCATCTCATACTGAGAATGGCCTGAATTTTCTCTGGGTTTGCTTCAATCCCCCATCGGGTAACCAAGAAACCCAAGAATTTCCCTGTAGTAACTCTAAATGCACATTTGCGTGGGTTGAGCTTTATTCTATGGAGCCGGAGGTTGTGGAAAGTCTCCTGCAGGTCGGCAACATGATCAGTGGCACAGGTGCTTTTTATCAACATATCATCTACATATACTTCCATGTTGCGACCAAGCTGGTTTTTAAAAACTTTGTTCATCAGCCTCTGATAGGTAGCTCCTGCATTCTTCAACCTGAAGGGCATTACTCTATAACAATAAATGCCCTTCTCGGTGACAAAAGAAGTATGCTCTTCATCTGAGGGGTCCAATTTTATCTGATTATATCCTGAGAAGGCATCCATGAAGCTAAGGAGTTCATAACCAGAAGTTAAATCCACTAACTGGTCGATCCGTGGCAACGAAAAACTATCCTTGGGACAAGCTTTGTTAAAATCGGTGTAGTCGATGCATATTCTCCATCCTCCGCTAGCTTTCCGGACCATGACCACATTGGCTAACCAATCAGGATATTGTGCCTCCCGAATATGACCAGCCATGAGCAATTTGTCTACCTCCTCGTCAATGACCTTCTGCCGCTCAAGGCGAAACTCCTTTTCTTTTGGCGGACAGGGCGGCAGCTTGGGTTGATATTAAGTTGATGAATAATCACCTCCGGAGGAATCCCGACCATGTCCATCACTTTCCAGGCGAAGACATCTGCATTCGCTGATAAGAAGGCTAGGAGCTGATCCTGGACTTCAGGGAAGAGGAGCTCACTGATTTGTACGATCTTAGTGGGATCATCTCCCAGGGGGTAAGATATCAGAAGCTCCGCTGGCTCTCCTCTCTGCTCGACTTCTCTAGGGTCAAACGACTCAGCAACCGGAGGAACTTTAACCACCTGGGGACTAGGGGCTAAATGATAGCAGGGTCTAACCGAGTCTACCTCTCCATGCATCACACCAACGCCTTGGTTGGTAGAAAACTGCACCAATAGGCGCTTAGTAGATATAACTGCATCTAGTGTATTCAAGCCGGGGTGGCCAAGAATGGCATTGTAAGCTAGGGGGACCCGAACTACCAGAAAATCCAGCATTACCATGCTTTGACATGGCTGTGATCCTGCCGTGGCTGGTATAGAGTCTCCAGTAAAACCGACTAGAGGGACGGCTATGGGCCGAAGAGAATCCAGAGGTAAACTCATCCGAAAAAAAGCATCATAAGTAAGCACATTAGCGGAGCTCCCACTGCCGATTAAGATCTTTTTTACAGGATGCCTAGCGATCATCATCGAAACAATGACGCTATCATCTTTTACAACATTACCCCCTGCTATATCTCCCCCAGAAGGGATTACATCATCTAGCTCTTTCCCTCCCCTTGGTCTCTTAGAAGATGAGGTTCTTCCATGGGATATCAGGCCCACCATCCGTTCAGTTGGAGTGTTATCAATGTTAGCCTGAGCGGGAGGAGGTCCCATCAAAGCCAGTATGGGAGGAGCTTCTTTCTTCTGGATGTATTGCCCAAGGTATCCCCTCTGGATTAGTTCTTCGATGGCTTGCTTCAAGTTCCGATATTCTTCAATGTCGTGGCCGTAATCCCTATAAAAACGGCAATAACGGCTTCTGTCGCGGGCAGTGCCCTTCTTCAATGGGGGCGGACGCCGTAAATAAGGCTCGTTTTCAATTTTCATGAGGATGTGACCCCGGAATGCTAAGAGGGGTGTAAGATGGTCCTCTCTGGGAGTCTGGCTCTTGCGGCGGTCAATTGGTCGGCGCAAGGGTTCGGACTTCTTGGAAGGAGGTCCGATCAACTCTGGGCGAGTGGGTCTTTTGCTAGTCCTCCCTTGCACACCCCTCCTGGATGAATCAGCTTCGTCGGCGCGGATGTATTTCTGCGCACGGCTCAGGAGATCAGCATAAGAAGAAGGAGGTCTTTTGTCCAGGGAATAAGTAAAACGGGAGGGATGGAGCCCCCGTTTTAGAGCCAGAGTGGCTACAGCATCTTCAAGATGATAGACTTCTAGGGCTGCCACCTTGAAACGAGTTATAAAGTCTTTCAAAGATTCTCCTTCTTGCTGCTGCATGGAGAATAGGCTATCTGCCACTCGAGGAATTTTTCGACAAGCGTCGAAATGAGCTAGAAAAGATCTCTCCAGTTGCCGAAAAGAGTCAACACTGCGTGAGGTCAAACGAGAATACCAAACACGGGCCGCCTTACGGAGGGTGGCCGGGAAGGCAACGCACAAGAGGGCATCCGTCGCTCCTTGGACCTGCATGATAGCTTTATAGCTCTCCAGATGATCTAGGGGATCAGTGGTACCATCATAAGGGTCCAATTGAAGAAATCAGAATTTCCTTGGAATGGGTTCTTCCATAACCCATCGAGTAAGAGGGGGGCGGGTGTCGTAATCCGACCCCGGCTGATTATTGTTTGTGTGTAGGGCTTGTTATAGACCAACTTTATTAGCATGACTTGGATGTAGGGTTTGATACCCAAACTTATAACTATCATTTGTATTATGGTTGGTTTTCATATTTATTGCCATTTGAATCGTATATCAAAAAATTTTTAGGACGCCTTGCGTGCCCGGCACGCGGCGGGTTGTCACCCTAGCCCAATATTTGGGTCTGGGGCATGACAATCATCATTGTGCAAAATTTCCCAAATTGTGTTTTTTTTCTTTTTTTTTTTTATAACTTGACATCCTTTTGAGTTTGTATTTTGTATTTCAAAAATTAAAGGCTCACAATTCTTTTTTTCGGCCTTCAGATGGAAATGAATGTTCTTAAAGACATGGTTTTAGGTAAACCTGCTCCATTGGTCAGTACTTTCAGATTGAGCTATTATTCGATTTTGAATTTGATGAGCCGTGCTGAGGGCCAGTGTACTGCTGAACATGTCATCAAAAATTCATTCCACCAATTTCAGTATGAGAAGGTTGCCTTAAGAGCGTTCATGTTTTATGATTTTGTTAATCTATCAGACATTTTCACTTCATTATTCAAAAATAATCTGACATTTCAATTCAGGCACTACCGGATATGGGGCAAAGGATCTTGAAATTGGAGAAAGAGGCTGCCATGCTTGATTCTTCTGGAGAGGTATGTTTTGTATTGTTGAAAATTTTGTACTTTTATGATATATAGATGGAACTTCAACTGGTTTTATGCTACAGGCAGAACTTGCTGAATATCACAAACTGGGACTTGATATAGCTCAACTAGAAAAGAGGATTATGTCTGAGATCACCAGACCTGAACGTGTCCTGCTATATTTGGTCCCTGGTAGGCTGGTGTGTTTTTCGCATGCTATCATATTGCTCTGTGTTTAGCGTTGCAATTATATTTAGTATTATTTACTTTCTCTCTGTCGATTCAAAGTAATCTAGAAACAACTAACTCTGCCCTCAAGCAGTCAAGCTGGGCACTATTTATATTAGATTGTTTGAAAATTATTGTGCGGCCGGATAGGAGAGTGCCGGGGCCGACTGCGAGGTGCCGGGGCCGCCTAGCTTGGTGACGTAGGGGGCCGGCTAGGAGAGTGTCGGGGCCGACTGGGAGGTACCGGGGCTGCCTAGCTTGGAGACGTAGGGGGCCGGCTAGGAGAGTGCCGGGGCCGACTGGGAGGTGCCGGGGCCGCCCAGTTTGGAGACGTAGGAAAATGCCTGGGCCGCCTGGCTTGGAAGTGCCGGCCTTGGAGGTGTCGGCCTTTGGGGCCGTCGGTCTTGGAGCCGTCGGTCTTTGAGGGGCCATCGGTCTTGGAGCCGTCCAAAAAATTTTTCATGGGGTCAACTGGCCCCATTAGCCGGCATGTCTGATTTGGCACAATAAGGCGTTTCTCTCAAAAGCGAAAGAAGCAAAACAGATCAAGTCACAAAGACATTTCGAGAAAAAGACTTTATCATTAACTATGAAAGAGAGGTACAAAGGTGAGAAGCTTAGGCAAAAGGTTTCTTCATTGATAGTTAAAGATGAGTACAAAATTAGGCCCAAGACCAGTTACATAAAGAAAAAGGAAATACAATTCAAGGCTCGCTGGGGCCAGGCTTCCCCTCCTCCTTCTTCTCCGCCGGCACCTCGTCGGGATCCCCAGGCTGAATGTCTTCAAGTTCGGCGATGTCAATCTCGAGGGCTGCGGAGACTTTCACCTTGCACATCTCGAAGCCCTGAAAGTAGGCATCAAGGCTGGCTTCGAGGACCTCCTGCCTGAACTCCGGCGAGGCCTTAAACTTGGAAACGGCCTCCCCCGCCTCGACTTCGACCCGCTGCGCCTTGGTCTCGGCCTCCCAGGCCTTGGTCTCGGCTTCCGCAGCACGGGCACTGGCTTCGTCAGCACAGGCCACCGCGCCGGCCTTCTCCAAAACCGCTTCCGCTGCCGCCTTCTCCGTAGCAGCGGCCTTCTGCCCTGCGGCCCGGGCCTCCTCCTCGACGCTTTGGAGCCATCTGGTCAGCTCCTCGGCCTTCTCCCCCGTGGCCCGGGCCACCTCCTCGGCGCTATGGAGCCGCCTGGTCAGCTCCTCGGTCTGGGCTGCGGTGGCCCTCGACCTTTTCAAGGCCAATTCCATCTTGGCCTCGGCGGCAACGGTCTGGCTCTCCATCTCCTTTAGGCAGCCGGCGTAGCCCTCCTCGTGGACCGTGGTCTCCTAGCGGAGTCGAGCAAGGCTATCGGCGTGCGCCATGCTCTCCTTCCGGTACTTATCTTAAGAGAGCACAACTAAACACTCTTTTTGACCCCTTGCTAAGATGTGAAAGATGCGTCCATGGTTTGCCATTTGAATATCGGGTCCATGGTACATAGTATTGGTATGCTTAATATGGATTGATTAAACATATCAAGATTTGGTATGAGTATGATAAAACATGTTTGGTGCTTCATCAGTATGACCTCTAATTGATATGTGTGTGATGCTGTGACAGTCAAATTATAAAGCAACACTTCTATGATATAATCAAGAGTTATTTAGATGCTTAACAACTCTTATACTTGTCACAAATGCGAGCAAAATCAGATATGGAGTGGATATGATCATGCAATGGTAAATAAATAAATAAATAAAATAGGTGGTTATCCGATAATGGAGGCTCGTGGGCCGTAAATGGATGCTGATGACGCCAAGTCACCTTCTTCAAACGTTGGGGAAGACGGACGCCCTTCTCCTCAGACCCCTGCAAGAAAAGTCCCCGGAGACCGGTGGTTCCAGTAGGGACCCTCCGACGTTCAAGTCAGTCACTTGGGATCAGACAAAGAACCGCTCAGCAGAAAGGAGCTGAGGCAGTTAGGGTTTTGCTAGGAGGAAGAAAGCTAGAAAACCAGAGTTCGGATCCCTACTTACAGTACGGGCACGTGCTTTTATACCTGTCCGAATATCCTATCTTACTGTTTCGAAAGATCGCCATCGTACCATCGCTGTGCGTGCTGAAGGCATCCCATACTACCTGTCAATGTGATATCACACGTGTCTAACAGCTGCGAAGGCATTCGGTGCGCGCCGTTGTTTGATATGACCGCGCACAGTCGCAAGTGGTAGCGAATCGTATGCCGTAACGGAGCACGGCCATGCATAGGGACATGCAGTGCGCCATACGCCGTTATGAGGCATGGCCCTCCGTAACGGGGTGCATCACGGGCGTACGGAGAATCACGTGGGCGCGCCATGTGGCCCAGAGCTGTCATTCCTTACGGTTGAACTGCATGCTAATCGTTGATGATACCCACGTACCCCGAGACCGGAGGGGGTCTCGGGGTCAAGAGATGACGATCCCACCCCGAGACCGGAAGGGGTCCCGGCGGTGGGATGATGCTGGTGCACCCCGAGACCGGAGGGGGTCTCGGGGTCAAGAGATGATGATCCCACCCCAAGACCGGAAGGGGTCCCAGGGGTGGGATGATGCCGGTGCACCCCGAGACCGAAGGGGGTCTCGGGGTCAAGAGATAATGATCCCACCCTGAGACCGGAAGGGGTTCCGGGGGTGGGATGATGCCGGTACACCCCGAGACCGGAGGGGGTCCCGGGGTCAAGAGATGATGATCCCACCTCGAGACTGGAAGGGGTCCCAGGTTTTGCTGTCACATCATTACTTTCAGAAATTGTGCTAAAGATAATACTACCCAGAGAAAATGGCTAGCCGTATCAGATGCTTCCCGCCCTTCAGATGGGTGAGCGCACAATCATCCACGAAAGGGGTGTTAATATCCTCTGTGTTGCTGCCAAATCACTAGTGATGAACGTCGGGTAGGCTGAGATCTTCGTGAATGTAGAGGGATCACCGTCTTCCTTCTAGAGCCTGCAAAAAGTCCCAGACCGATGGTTCCGGTGGGGATCCTCCGACGCCCAAGTTAGTGGGTTGTAGAACTGGGATGGTGTATCTAAGTAAAACTTGAGAGAGAGAGAGAGAGAAGATATCCCCCTAGCATTGAGCTCGGGTTCTCTTTTTATACCTGTCTGGGGTCCCGTTTACCTCGTTCTATTGGAACCGCCGAATCTTCTCGTTGGGATAAGTTTCACCGAACGGCGAGTGGTTAAGCCGTTGCTGGATGAGGGCCGCTTGTAGCGGTAACTGCTGATCGAGACAACACTTGCCCGTGATTTCAGTGAACGAGGTGCATGGCAGTAGACCTTGAATCACGGGATCTGTTGTACGAGACTGGTCATTGTGTATGCGGAAAAGCACTAGAGGCCGATGCTATAGGCCGATGCTGGAGGCCGGAGCCAACGTCCAACGCTGGAGTTCGATGCTGGAGGCCGACGCTGGAGGCCGGAGCCAAAATCCAGCACTGGAGGCTGGCATAGGAATTCTATTTCTAGGTTTTGCTGTCACATCATTACTTTCGGAAATCTTGCTAAAGATAATACTAGCCCGAGAAAATGGCCAGCTGTATCAGATGCCCCTCGCCCCTGAGAGGGGTGAGCGCACAATCACCTACGAAAGGGGTGTTAATATCCTCTGGGCGGCCGATTTTTGCGCCATTATTTCGCTTGTCCGTGTTGTTGGGATTTGGAAAGGATTTCCCTCGAGCAATGAGTCACAAAAGGAAAGCACCATCATTGTGATAAGGCCAATGCTCCCCTTTTTATTGGTGGAGCTTTTCATGTTTTTCGCGCTGGTAAGCCGTCGAAACGCCTTCCAATTGAAGGCGATCGCGTAGTTCGATCGAACGATTGTGAGGTGATTTGAAATGGAGTTATAAAGGGAAAAATCATCCTTATCCTCTCATCCTCCCTTTCGAGTCCGCAAGCATCCGTTCATCTCCCGTGTGCGTTCTCCCCTCGTGCTCCTTCGATTCTAGCTCAAGTTTTTCAGGTTAGTCTCCATGGCTTCCTCGCCTTCTTGTTCCATCTCTGATTCCTGGGGGGGTTCCCCCAACCCTTCTCAAGCTTCCGCTTCTTTACAAAGCCAGTGGTCTACCCCCTCCTCCAATCGCTCCTTGCCGGAGCAAAGGCTGGTCAATCGCCCTTAGCTAGGAGTCATCCGACTGGCGGGCGGACTTCCGGCCGGGGCCGTCCGATGGCTGCCGGTCCTTCTAGTGTAGTTAAGGAGTCCCCCGAAGGGACTGCGTCCGCTATGTCTGCTCAAGAGGTAGTGAATCTGAAAGCCAAATATAGCTTTCCGTCGGACCTTCGTTTGTTCTACCATGCTCCCAATGACAGGGTAACCTCTTCCCGTTCCGGGAGGGTTGCCTTGTATGGAGCCTTCTTTAAAGCCGGATTTCGGTTACCTATTTATTCTTTCATCCTCAATCTTCTGGACCGATACTCTCTAACACCTTCTCAGTTAGTTCCCAACTCGATCCGAACCATTGTCGGCTTTCTGGTTCTGTCACCTGCAAGGCATAGAGGCCAGCATCTCCTTATTCCGCAGTTTTTATACCCTCCGCAAGCAATCGGGTTGGTGGTCCTTCACCCCTAGGTCTAATAGGATCCTCAAGTTGTGCCTTCCCACCTCCGTCAAAGGGTGGAAGGACAAATTCTTTTTTGCTGACATCGGCGGGGTGCACGGAAGCTGGGGGATACCCAACATTGATGCCAATAGGGACTCCTCCATCCTTCCAAGAGATTGGATGGCATTTGGGTAGCTTCTGACTGCCGATGTCCCTCGGTGTAATATGCTTTTAGCCGAGGAAAACCTTCGTCTTGCCGGTTTAATTCCTTCGAGTGGTGAGCATCTGATTACTCGCCTTATCTTTTTCCCCCTTCTCTTCCCCTCTTTTTTTTTTTTTTAAACTCATCCTTCACCTGTATAGGGATGGCGCCGTCGCTTCGTGAGCTCAGGCAAGCGGCCACTAGGAAGAGGAAGGCTACGGGTGATGAGCCCCTTACCGAGAGAAGGGCCATTGCCAAAATCCCAAGGAGGACCGAGGCGGGGAGGGCCAACGTGGAGAGGGCCGACGTGGGGAGGGCCGACGCTGAGAGTGCTGACGCTGGAGGGGCTAAAGTTGTGAAGCCCCTGCGTGCTAAGATTTTGAAGAAGGGCGGCTCTAGAAGGGCCGACACTGGGGAGGCGGATGCTAAAAGGGCCAAAACCGTAGAATCTCCGCACATGTGTGAGGCGGATAGAGCCCAAGCCGACGAACCCGCCATGACAGATACGGTAAGGGCCGAGGCCGGCAAGGAGGTAGAGTGAAGCCCACTAGAAGGGAGATCTTCAACTCTAGCTCCTCCTGTCATCCTGCTCGATCCTTCTCCTGAGAAGGTCCAAGAGCACCATCACCCTTGCCCAAAGCCATGGAGATGGAGCAAGTTCCTGCGGCAATAGGGCCAACTCCAGCAGCTATCCTGCCCCCCGTGGGGGCAACAGTCGAAGTGCCTCCACCAGTCAAGGGGTCAGAGGTGGCAGAATTAGAGGTGGAATCTGCCTCTGTGGGCCCCGTGCCAAGGGAAGGGAGGGGTGTCGATCCTTCATTCCAATCACTGTTGGTGAACCACAGCCGCTGGGCCGAGCAGGCCTTGGAAGAAGCAACTGTGGTGGAGGTGCAAGAGTTTCTCCGGAATCAAGGGAGAGCCACCTTCTTCCGCGAGGCATCGATGGCGCATTTCTGGGTGAGCTTCTGCTCAATTATCATTTTTTCTCCTTTTTTTGGTTTCCTTTTTAACATTGACATTCCCTTTAGGCACTAAACTCTCTAGTCTCCCTGAAGAACCTCTGGACCCTGAGCGATACTGCTATCGACCAGGCGTGGGAGGAGATGTTATCACTCCAAGCCAGGGCAGAAAAGGTGGAAATGGCTTTGGAGGATACTCGGGCCACCCTAAAGGGTGAAATCGATATCATCCGGCTGAGAGCCGAGAAGGCCGAGTATGCGCTGGAAGTTGCTTAGCGCCGTGTAGCCAATGAGCTGGATAATGCTCAGGTGGCTGAGGAAAAGCAGAGAATGGCCGAGGAGAAGCAGAGGACGGCCAAGGAGAGGCTTAAGGTGGTGGAATCGGAGATGTGCATCTTGAAGACTCAATTGAATTCTGCCTCCATTGAAATAGATGCAGCCAAAGAGGCCACCCGCCAGTCCGATGCCAAGATTGTAGATTTGGAGGCGGCGGTGACTGAGGCCCAAAGGGGTGCCATCGAGTCCGAAAAGAGAGCTCTCGAGGCGGAGAAAAGAGCTGCCGAGGCCGTAGAGGATTTTAGAAAGTCTAAAGCCTTTGATAAGGAGCTAGCCGAATCAGCGGCGTTTGCTTATAATGCCGGCTTCGAAGACTGCAAGGACAAGATCCAGGAACTCTATGACCTAGAGGACATTGAAGGCTGAAGCCTGATGACGTCCCTGAGGACGATGACCCGGCCCCGGATAACCTTTAATAGCTTTAGTTCTTCTTTCTTTTTGTATTGTTCTATGCCCGACTCAGGTCGGCAACTTTGTAACCTTTTAGCTATCAATGAATGTTTTCCCTCATTGTGCGCCTTTGGTTATAATTGATAGAGATATAGACTAAAAGATATGCTTTATGTTATATCTTTACATTTTAATGAGAATTCATTTTGAGCAATGTGTGCCATTTACTATATATGTGCATGTGTCTAGTATTTACAAAGAGTATTTGATGTAGTGTGTAGAGTACGGCTTACACACAGAAGACTAGATCATCGGTTCTTTTGGAACACAAGTTTATTGTTCACAGTTTTAGATGGAATTGGATACACCATCAGTAGAACTGTAGCACAAATTTTTAGTAGGTCTGTCTTGATTACAGAGAATGGTTTATTCTAACTATTTGTGCTAGTACACTTTGTGTGTATTGAACAGGACCCAGTTGAGTTAATTATTTTATACTAACTTTATAAAATAATTTAAAACTCATAAATATTATGATTACTTATGCTCTTAATCCGAATTCTATTTCTAGAGATGTGTATATAGTGATTATTGCTTTGATTACACATAGAGTGAGATTCTAGATGAGTCAATTAACTCAGTGGGTTGGGCAATAACATTATATATATGGTGAATATTAATAGTTGAAGGAATCCACGTCCTGTTAATTTGGATTGATGATATCCCCTTGAGAAAGCTTATAAGTTTTGATTGTATCAAATCTTGCAAGTGGATTTTGAATCCGATACATCAAATAAGTTAAGTGGATAAGTCTCAAGGATAATAATAGCCAATTAAATTATATTATCAGTAATTAAATTTAATTGGTGGATATCTGTAATCTTAACATGGGGAGATAATAAGTATTTAATATTAAGGCTCGAAAATATAAATTCAAATGTGATTAGGAGTACAATTATAATTCTTTAGTGGAATGAATTATAATTTATGTAATTGAATCCTAACCCGGGATAGGATTAGGAGATTTAATTACGTGGGAAGTCCTTTTCATATTTGCCTATTGGTCCCTGTTGTAGCCCTATAAATACCCTCTCAGTTGGTTGCTAGGGTTAACATTTTTGAGAAAAAGAAAAACAAGAAACCCTAGGTCGGCCGAGAGATCCCACCATCTTGTGAGAGAAGGAAGGTATTTTGGGAATACGGCGGAAGGCTAAAAGGTTGAGGTCGAGCAATCAAATCAAAGTGTTCCAACGTTCAAGTCTGAAGGTATGATCTTATACTCATAGATTAGAATGGTAAAAGATTTTTGTATTACTCATGTACGCTATAGCCGTGATCTTGGGGGTATTCCGCGCTCCCCAACAATAATCAGCTTTAGTTGCGTCAGCTATCATGAATCACCAACCAATGGTGCCTCGTCAGATAGGTTACGCGGAATGTGATTGTGAGCCAAAACATTGTCCCAAATACAGATAGGTTACGCGGAATGTGATTGTGAGCCAAAACATTGTCCCAGATACCAACACAGGGGGCCAACTTTTGGTGCCAACGCAGGGCATCGGTCTTTAATGCCGACGCAGGGCATCGATCTTTAATGCCGACGTGGGGCGCCAGTCTTTAATGTGTCGACGCGGGGTGCCAGTCTTTAATGTGCCGACGCGAAGCCGGTCTTTAATGCCGACGCGGGGCGCCAGTCTTTGTTGCCGGTGCGGAACCGGTCTTTAATGTGCCGACGCGGAGCCGGTCTTTAATGCCGATGCGGGGCACCAGTCTTTTGTGCCGATGCGGAGCCGTCTTTGATGTGCCGACATGGAGCCAGTCTTTAATGTGCCGACGCAGAACTGGTCTTTAATGTGCCAACACAGAGCCGGTCTTTAATGTGCCGACGTGGAGCCGGTCTTTGATGTGCCGACACGGAGCCGGTCTTTGATATGCCTATGCAGAGCTGGTCTTTGTTGTCGGTGCAGAACCGGTCTTTAATGTACCAACGCGGAGCCGGTCTTTAATGTGCTGACGCGGAGCCGATCTTTTGCTGCTGAACATACTCATTCGAAAATAAGTGAACATGTTGAACATTCATTTATCAAATTGATTCAAATTAATGATGATAGCATCCTATTGATAATACCGGCGTAAATTATCGGCGTTCCAAGTGCACGGAAGTGGTTTCCCGTCTAACTCTTCAACTTTGTACGTCCCGTGGTGAAGTACCTCCTTGACACGGTATGGTCCTTCCCATCTTGGTGCCAGCTTGCCCCCCTCTGTCGGCTTTGATACTTCAGCTCTTCGCAAAACGAGATCTCCAGAGCGGAATGTCTTGGATCGCACTCAGGCATTGTAGTACTTGGCCGCTCGCTGACGGAACGCTGCCATGCGAAGCTGTGCTTGGTCTCGCAATTCTTCCATCAGGTCTAGATTGGCTCGCAGCTGGTTTGAGTTGCTTTCTTTGTGATATAATTCCATCTGGGGGTTGGGGACTCCTATCTCCACTGGGATGACCGCTTCGGTCCCAAAGACCAGGCTGAAAGGAGTTTCCCCAGTAGGGGCTCGCGGCATCGTGTGGTAGGTCCACAGTACACTGGGGAGTTCCTCCACCCAGCGACCTTTGCAGCTGTCTAGCCGAGCCCTGAGTCCTTGGAGGATGATGCGATTGGCCACCTCAGCTGCACCATTGGTTTGGGGGTGCCCCACGAGGTGAATCGATGATGGATGCCTAGGCCATAGCAGAATTCCCGTAAGGCCGTGTTGTCAAACTGTCGGTCGTTGTCAGTAACGAGGGTGTGCGGTAACCCGAACCGGCACACCACAGACTTCAAGAAGAAAGTCCTTACTTTGACCTCTGTGATTTTAGCGAGAGCTTCCGCCTCGATCCACTTGGTGAAATGGTCGACGGCCACCACGAGGAACTTGCGCTGTCCGGAGGCTGGAGGGAATGGTCCCAGGATGTCCATCCCCCACTGTGCGAAGGGCCAGGGTGCAGCCAGGGGGGTCAGCTGGGACGCCAGTTAATGTTGAATGTTGGCATGGTGCTGGCAGCTGTCGCACCTCTTGACCAGTTCGGATGCGTCCTCCTTCATTGTCAGCTAGTAATACCCCTGCCGTAGGGCTTTGTATGCAAGAGCCCTGCCCCCCAGATGGCTTCCACATATACCTTCATGTATCTCCCGCAAAATATAACTGGCTTCGGTGGGACCGACGCACCTGAGGACTGGATACGAGAATGACCTCCGGTAGAGCTTTCCCTCCATTATGAAAAACTTTGGGGCCCATCTTTTAAGTTTCCTGGCTTCGGCAGGGTCTTCTGGGAGGGTACCCTCGATAACATACCGGACATAGGCATCCATCCAGGAAGGCTCCTGCTCCACTGGTAGAGTTTCTCTTGATACGTCAATACTCGCTTCTAAGTGCTCCACATAAGTTCTTCCCAACATCCCTTCAGCGGAGGTGGCCAGGTGGGATAAGGCGTCGGCTCTAGCATTCTCCTGTCGGGGGATGTAGGTGACACTAAAGTGAGCCAAGGGAGTAGCTAGCGATTGCACCATGCTTAAATAGCGGGACATGATGGAATCCCTTGCTTCATATTCCCTTGCGATTTGGCCAGCAACCAATTGGGAGTCGGTGAACGCCCTAAGGCGTTTCACCCCAAGTTCTTGAGCCAATCTCATCCCAGACAATAAAGCTTCATACTCTGCTTGATTATTAGTGGCTGGAAAGAGGAAGCGAAGTGCACATTTGGTTACCACTCCATCCGAGTTGGCCAAAATGAGGCCTACTCCGCTCCCTTGAGAATTCGACGCCCCATCTACATGGAGGACCCATTCATCTTCACTGGTTTCAAGGGGTTGAGTGTCTGTAGGAGGTTCTTTAGGTTGCTCCTCTCCCCAATTGCATTCAACCAAAAAATCCGCCAAGACTTGAGACTTCATAGCCAACCGGGGCGAAAAGACAGATCGAACTCCCCCAACTTAAGGGCCCACCTTGCCAGTCGGCCGAAAGTATCTAGACGAGCAAGAACCGTCATCAGAGGTTGGTCTGTGATCACCGCGATTGGATGGGCTTGGAAGTATGGCCGCAGGCTGGGCAGACACGATCAATGCGAAGATAATCTTTTCCATATTTGAGTATCGGTCTCTGCATCGTGGAGTACCTTGCTTGTGTAGTATACTGGCCTTTGCATGCCATTGGTGTCCACGCGGACCAGCACAGAACTAACGGCTTCAGGAGAGGCTGCGAGGTATAGAAGGAGTTCCTCTCCACTCGTTCGCTTGGCTAGCAGCGGCGGGGTAGATAAGAATTCCTTTAACCCTTCGAACGCCTCCTGGCATTCTTTCGTCCATTCAAATTCATTGACTCTGCGAAGCGCCATCGGTCATGGAGCCGCCAGCCTTTGGGGCCGTCGGTCTTGGAGGTGTCGGCCTTTGGGGCAGTCGATCTTGGAGGTGTCGGCCTTTGGGGCCATCGGTCATGGAGGTGTCAGCCTTTGGGGCCGTCGGCCTTGGAGCCGTCGGTCTTGGAGGTGTCGGCCTTTGGGGCTGTCGGCCTTGGAGCCATCGGTCATGGAGGTGTCGGCCTTTGGGGCCGTCGGTCTTGGAGGTGTCGGCCTTTGGGGCCGTCGGCCTTTGGGGCCATCGGTCTTGGAGGTGTCGGCCTTTGGGGCTATCGGCCTTGGAGGCGTGGTGGGCCGTTCAAAAAATTTTTATTCTCCATGGGGTCAACTGGCCCTATCAAATGCCCTCCACACTCCTTGAGCTTGCGTTCCCTGCATCAGCTAAGCGAAAGGAGTGTAGAACTTCAAGAAATTTTTTGGAGGCAAATTGATTACCTTGTGCCCGCCGCTCAAAGCAGCGTACGCTAATTTTTTGGGGGGATGCTCGTCAGTTAGCCATTGAGGCAAAGTTGAGGCCGTCGAGAACCTTTTGAACCCTGGAGGATGACCAAAGGGTGCTTGGGCCAGGCTCAGGTGCCTTTGTGCCAACGCGGAGTCGGTCTTTGGTGCCAATGCGGAGTCGGTCTTTGGTGGTTTTCCTGTAACATCTCCAAGCTAGGCGGCCCCAGCACTTCCTAGCCGGCCCTGGCACCTTCCCAAGCGGCCCGGCAACTTCCTAGCCAGCCCCCTACGTCTCCAAGCTAGGCGGCCCAGGCACCTCCCAGTCGGCCCCGGCACTCTCCTAGCCGGCCCCCTACGTCTCCAAGCTAGGCGGTCTCGGCACCTTCCCAAGCGGCCCGGCAACTTCCTAGTCGGCCCCCTACGTCTCCAAGCTAGCCGGCCCCGGCACCTCCCAGTCGGCCCCGGCACTCTCCAAGCCGCCCCCTACGTCTCCAAGCTAGGCGGCCCCGACACTTTCCAGCCAGCCCCGGCACTTTCTAGCCGGCCCCGGCACCTTCCCAAGCAGCCCGGCAACTTCCTAGCCGGCCCCCTACGTCTCCAAGCTAACCGGCCCTGGCACCTCTCAGTCGACCCCGACACTCTCCTACTCGGCCCCGGTGTCTCCAGTTCCGCCGAGTCGGCCAAGGCCATCCCCGATCGGCCCGACTCGGCCCCGGCATCTCCAAGTCCATCGATTCGGCCCCGACCCGGCACTGTCTTGCCAGCGGGATTGGCCCCAGTCATCTCGGGTCGACCTGCCTGGCTCGGCCCTGATAAGACGGGATTTCCCAGTTCCCGCCAGATCAGCCCCAACGGTTCAAGAAACCGCCTCTCTAACGCGCGCCGCCCGACAGCGCCAGACGTGCGCCGCCCGACAGCGCCAGATCCGACAACCCAACAGCCCCGCCGCTTTCTCTTTTTCTGATGGGACGTAGCCCACTAACCAGCCCAGATTCACGCAAGGGCTCAGCAGATATTCTGACTTCATGCAATCCCATGTGATCATGCCGAAATCAACCCCTATAAAAGGTGAATTCACCCAGTAAACAGGTATACGCGATAACCCCCAAAATTGTCATCTCAACTCTCAGAAAGGGATTCCTCCTCTCGAAGATCCCTCTTTTCCACACAAAACAGGAGGGCTCACTCGAGCCCCTCTTCAGCTGTGACCTCAGTTGCTAACTTAGCCGTCGGAGGGTCCCACCGGAGACCCCCTCCGGTCCCGGGACTTTTCTGTAGGTAACCTGGTGAAGAAGAGCCGGGAGAAGCACTCCGTTCCCAACGACCATGAGAGGTGATTGAGCGTCATCAACCGTCACAGAACAGGTGGTTGTCCGATAATGGAGGCTCGTGGGCCGTAAATGGATGCAAAGTGCAGCGACCGTTTTCCATGAGAGCGAGAGGTACTCCCTGCTCTACGAAACCACAATTGATAGCTGATAATCAAACATAGTTGAAAAAAAAACATTTTCCCTCCCATAATACTCTAGTTCTAACGTGGTTGTCATCCAGAAAAACATAATTGTAAATAAATAAAAAAAACATGGTTGTCATCCAAAAAATAGTTGTAAATAAATAAAAATCCAGAAAACATAATTGAAAAAAAATAATAAAAAAGGTTGTATGTCCGATAATGAAGGCTCGCTGTAAATGGTTGCAACAATGCCCGTTTTCCTTCCCTATCCAACTTGGAAAGGGCGGGCCACTATTAAGCAGCCCGTTTTCCTTTCCCACTGTTACAACATAGTGTAGCAGCCCTGCACCAACCAGGCATGAAGCCTGACACCCGTCGGCACCTAAAGCCCTGCACCAGCCGGGCATGAATGTCACCCGGCTTGGTATAGGCTTTTTTTTTTAAGTACGGAAGCGTCCTAGCAAGGGACCGGCCTTAGCACGCCTCGTGCTAAGTCAGCCTCTCTCTCTCAGAGTTGTTGCGCACAACTAGTAGGGTGAGGTTGATCGAGACCTCCCCCTACAGGAACCCCAAAAACCCCAAAAACCCAGTTCCCGCCAAATCAGCCCCAGCATGGCCCTATCAGTTCAGGGCGCCACCTCTCTGACGCACGCCGCCTGACAGCGCCAGATCCAGCAACCCACTGGCAACACTGGTGATGGGAAGGACCCACCTACCCAACAATGATGGGACGTAGCCCACCAACCAGCCCAGATTCATGCAAGGGCTCAGCAGACATTCTGACTTCACAAAAGCCCACGTGATCGTGCCAGCGTCAACCCCTATAAAAGGGTATATCACTTCGAGAACTAGTAACGCAAGTTTACACACTTGATACCCTAATACTCAGAGGAAAATCCCGGTCCTTCTGGGATCTCTCCCTTTTCCAAGAGCTCTCTCGAGCACCTTCTCTGCTGTGACCTCGATTGCTGACTTGGGCATCGGAGGGTCTCACCGGAGGACCCCCTCCGGTCTTGGGACTTCTTTGCAGACAATACGACAAAGCGAGGATTCGAGAAGCACTTCATTCCCGACGTCCAGGAGAGGTGATTGGGTGTCATCAAGCGACATTACGATAAATGCCGCTACTAATAATTTGCCGAAGCATCATATAAATTGGTGGCATTTATTAGATGCCACTAATAGTACATTGGCACCTTATGCCGCTCGGGTTTTTCATGCTGAGGTTCTTGATTGAGGGTGATTCCATGTCTGTCATTTCTTGACTGCAAAAGGAGAATTGCCCTTTAGGCCACACTAATCCGATTCTTAGGGACATTTGGGCTATTCTATAGGAGGTTGATTGTGCCCAGATCCATCATATTTATTATGAAGCCAATTCGGCGGTGGACTGGATGGCTACTTCAGTAGCCCAGCATGCTGGTTCATGATTTGGAGGCCGAGCGACCCTTGCTCTTTTCTTTTACAGCAAATTTTATACTCGGATCTATCTTGGCTGATTTGCACTAGACTAGTATGATTGCCCGTTTGTATCCAAAAAAAATTATCGCTAATGTCCTAATTTAATGATGATTAACTAAAAGCTACCACTAATACGATACCGACTCATTTGGCAGCATTTATTTAAATGCCACTAACAATATTTTGATGAATTTATTAATGGTATTTATCTAAACGATGGTATTTTTAAAATAGCAACGTTAGCATAAACGCTGGCACATTACGTTGCCAGCACATCATACAAATTAGCGGCTTTTATTTTAAATGTTACAAATAGTACAATTGCGACACCTTGAATTTATTAACGGTGATTATCTAAACGTCACCATGAGTTTGTTTGTTTTTTTTTTTTTTTTTCATTGCGGCTGCCACTAATTTGTTACCAGCATATTTTTTTTAAATTAACAACATTAATATAAAAACCGCAATAAATAATTACTGGCACATTGCATTAATTAACGGTATTTACAAGCACACCAATAATATGATATCCCATAATAAAAAAATATATATCAATTAATAATAAAAATGATATAATGGGTCATTATTCATATAATACAAAAATTACAAATCAAAGTACATTAAAATATATGTAATAAAATCATTATCATCTCAAACATGAGGCGTGGGGTCTTTTTCCTCTCCCCCCTTCTTCCTTCCTGACCTTGGTTTAATGTCCGGGCTCCCACTCCCGACTGCTGCAATGGCCTCAAACAGGTTTAATGTCACCCACGCTGATCAAAGACCGGAACGAGCCGGAGCTTGGGATCAAGTTCTGTTGGGGGGTAAAATCGCCATTGCATCAATATTCGTGTGAGGAGGCTAAGACCGACCCCGTCCCTCCGCCCGCCATGATGTCCTCGAGCTTCTCGTAGCTCAGCTCCCCCGAGCTCCCATAGCTCGTCTCCCCCAAGCTTTCCATAGCTTGTCTTTCCCAAGAATCATCATTGCATCAATATTCATGCGAGGAGGCCAAGACCGACCCCATCCCTCCGCCCGCCATGATGTCCCGAGCTTCCCGCAACTCGGCTCCCCCAAGCTCCCATAGCTCGTCTCCCCCGAGCCTCCCATAGCTCGGCTCCCCCAAGCTTCCTATAGCTCGTCTTCTTCGGGCTCCCATAGCTTGGCTCTCCCCGAGCTTCCATAGCTCGGCTTTCTTCATAGCTCGGCTTTCTCCGAGCTTCCGTAGCTCGGCTCCCCCGAGCTTCCCGTAGCTCGTCTTTCCCGAGCGATCCATGATCTGATACTCACCCTTGCGGAACCTAGCGCAGGAGAGCCTAAACCTATCGTAACAGCATCTCAGGCAAAGAATTATGTTGAAGAGTGGTCTAGAACCTAATACGGCTACCTGGGACCTACGCACCTACCAGATCCCAAGCCATCAAGGAGCTCTCCTAGTCGTCGATCCCTTAACAAACAAGATACGAATCCCAACGGCCTGATTCGATCCATCTCCGTATCCTAACAACCTTTGAACCTTTCAGAAGGCGCTCAAGATCCAGGTGACAACCTATAAATATGACACCCCCAGATTCCCTCAGGTATGCGCTCACTCTCACTCTCACTCTCCCACTCTCCCCAGCTGCTCATCGGTGCTCCTCCCTCTAGAGCTCCCGATCGGCCGCCCCTGGAGAGACTCCCCGGAGAGATCCACCTCCCCGTTTTCTGTTGATCGCCGATTCCCCCCACTGACTTGAGCGTCAGAGGGTCTTCCATGGAGGGCCAGTCCCAATGCCTCTCGTGTAAGGACTTCTGTGCAGGTCCGCCCCAGGAGATTGACTACGCCTGAGTTGGAGGACGGATCCCGGCGGCAATAGATTGGCGCTAGAGGAAGGGCCTCAAGTCCCGTTAAAACTTGAAGAAAGGAGATAAGGATCTTGATCCAGAAGAGAACCTCTCTAATGGCTAATCGGAGAAGAGCAACCTCTAAAGCCCAAGACCAGGTCACCTCCTAGAGACCTAATCCGGTGAGCAGTGTAGCACCACAGCCTCCACCAATTGAAACTCCATCGCCGCCAGCCATCCCGATGACCCAGGACTAGTTCGCCTCGCTGGTCCAGCAAGTTCAGGCCCTGACCCACCTGGTCCAGGAGCATTTCGCAGCTCCTCCCGCTCCGCACCTTCATAAGGAGGCTGTGGTTCCTTCTTTGCCAGCGACTTCCTCCTCCGGTCCGCATGAAGCCACGGACTCCCCACATCGACCCAGAGGGGACAAACCAGTCCCGCGAGGCGGCTACGACAGGGATCCATCCAGATCTCGATGAGCCCAGACCCCCTTCCCGGTGTCCTCCCACCATGATTCGACGCCGTCCCTACGCTCCCCTCGCCCAGCTCCTCCTCTAACCGCTGAAGAGGAGATCCGTCAGCAGATCCAGGAGATGCGTCAGGAGCTGGATGCTGCCAAGCAGGCCCATCCGCTTCAGTCCAAAGTGGAGCAGGGCATCCCTTTCTCTAAAGGAATCATGGAGGAAATGATTCCCTCCCATGTCAAGCTACCAGCCGTCGAACCCTACAACGGCTCTTCTGACCCAGATGACCATCTCAGCAGCTTCCGGTCAATAATGATGTTCCACAGAGCATCCGATGCGATCCTCTACCGCGCTTTCCCCTCCACCCTTAGAGGATCTGCCCGAACCTGGTTCAATGCCTTGAAGCTAGGTTCCATTGATTCATTTGACGAACTGAGCCATCTTTTTATTGGCCAGTTCGTCAGCAGCTGCCGCCACCGATGAAGATCTGAATCCCTCTCCAAAGTCAAGCAAAGAGAGGGGGAGTCCTTGAGAAATTATCTTGGCCATTTTAATAAGGCCATGTTGGAGGTGGACCACCTTAATCATGAGGTGGCTATGTCCGCCTTGGCGAGGGGAGTCTCAAAGGAAAGCGACTTCTACCTGGTGATGGAAGTCAGCTACCCCCCTAACCTCTCTGATATGATGGCCCTGGTGGACAAATAAGCTAGGGTCGAAGAATCGCGGAGAGTTGCCCGCGCCGAGCTGGCAAAAAAGAAGGAGCCCAAAGGTCCCGATAGGCACCACCCCGCCCGTCGGCCGAGTTCACCTCGCCGCCAAAGAGCTCCCCCACTGCCGCCGAGGAATCACTCCCAGAGCCCGCCCAGGCGATTCGATCGCTACACTCCATTAACTGTGCCCCGGGCATAGATCCTCATGGAGATTGAATGCCAGCTCCCCCGGCCAGCTCCTCTCCGAGGGAACCCAACCCGAAGAGATCCCACCAAGTACTGCCGCTACCACCGAGAGCACGGCCACGATACTAAAGAATGCTGGCAGCTAAAAAATGAAATCGAGAGGCTGATCCAGCGGGGATGACTGAATCAGTTCAGGAGGGCGCCTGAGCTAGGACAAGGAGGTGACCGCCAGCCCAAACCTCAACAACCTCCTCCTCCACCAAATTTTCCCGTGATCGGCCGCATCAACATGATCGAAGAGGCCGGCGGGTCAAGCCCCAGGGACGATGGTGAAGGATCAGCGCCAAAGAAGGCACGGACAGGCGAGCTCTCTTTCTCCGATGATGATCTCCAAGGGATACAGTTCCCCCATGATGATGCATTAGTTGTATCCCTCAATTTGAATAACTATGATGTAAGTTGGATCCTTATTGACAGTGAAAGTTCGGTGAATGTTCTGTACCTCGATGTGTTTGCCAAGATGAAACTACTCGTGGAAAACCTTTGAGCCGTGGATTCCACCCTAATGGGATTCACAGGCGACATCATCATCTCGGAAGGGGTCGTCACCCTAAC
This sequence comes from Calamus simplicifolius, assembly GCA_900491605.1. Classification (NCBI taxonomy): domain Eukaryota; kingdom Viridiplantae; phylum Streptophyta; class Magnoliopsida; order Arecales; family Arecaceae; genus Calamus; species Calamus simplicifolius. The sequence goes on from UESW01004782.1 coordinate 332,988, forward strand.
GGTCCGTGCATGAGCTTGGCCCCTTGTGGCCACTGTTTACACGGACTTCCTAGTGACCAAACTCAGGTCCCCATACAATGCAATATTCGGCAGGCCCGGCCTAATGTCCCTCAAGGCAGTTGTCTCCATCCCACACTTATCCATGAAATTCCCCACCAACAGGGAGTTGGAGTTGTTCGAGGAAGTCAGGCCATGGCTTGGCAATGCTTCGTTACAAGCCTTCAGTCCAAAGTGCCGGAGGTTGATGGGCTAGATGCTCAGGAGGACTTCGCCGAATAGCAAGGAGAACCAGCAGAGGAGCTGGAAGAGGTGCCGTTGAATGAGGCTCACCCGACCGAACTATAAAAATCGGATCGCTGCTCAAGGGCAAACCTCGGCACAGATTGATCAGGTTTCTCCGAAGCAACACTGACGTCTTCGCCTGGTCCACCTCTAACATGCCGGGGATCAGTCCCGAGGTTCTTGTCCATCATCTCAATGTGGACGAGATGCATAGGCCCGTCAAGCAGAAGAAGAGGGGCTTTGCCTCGGAACGACAAAAGGCCATTGAAGAAGAAGTAGATAAGCTCATCAAAGCAAAATTCGTCCGGGAGGTAAATTATCCAAGCTGGCTATCAAACGTCGTCATGGTGAAGAAGTCGAACGGCAAGTGGAGGATTTGCATCGACTTCACCGACCTCAACAAAGCCTGCCTGAAGGATAGCTTCCCTCTTTTCCGGATCGACCAGCTCATGGACGCCACCTCAGTTCACCAAATGCTGTCATTCATGGATGCTTATTCAGGCTACAATCAGATCCGGATGGCCCCCGAGGATGAAGAAATGACCGCCTTCATAACCGACCGAGGTACTTACTGTTACCGCGTCATGTCCTTTGGTCTTAAAAATGCAGGTGCCACCTACCAAAGGCTGGTTAACAAAGTATTCAAGGAGCAAATCGGCCGGAACATGGAGTGTATGTGGACGACATGCTGGTTAAGAGCAAAGAAGCATCGCGGCATGTTGAGGACCTCTCAGAGAGCTTTGCAACGCTGCGCAAGTATGGGATGAGGCTCAATCCGACCAAATGCGCCTTCGGCGTTAACTCCGGGAAGTTTCTCGGCTTCATGGTCTCCCAGCGAGGCATCGAAGCTAACCCCCAGAAGATTCAAGCTCTCTAACAAATGGCGCCCCCGGCATCCATTAAAGAGGTCCAGCGCCTAACTAGGAGGATAGCGGCCCTCAACCGCTTCATGGCGCATTCGGCCGAGAGATGCCTCCTTCTTCAAAACCCTTCGGTTGGCTAAGAACTTCCGGTGGACCCCTGAGTGCCAAAAGTCATTTCAAGATCTTAAGAAATACCTCGGCTCGCCTCCACTCCTTAGCAGTCCAAGCCCAGGCGAGACCCTGTTCTTATAATTGGCTGTTTCAGAAGGTGTCGTTTGTTCGGTGCTGGTCAGAGAGGAAAGCAAGGTCCAAAAGCCAATTTACTATGTCAGCAGGCTGCTCCGCGATGCGGAGACAAGATATAGCAGAATTGAGAAGATGGTGTGGCCTTAATCACTTCAGTTCGGAAGCTGCGACCATACTTTCAAGCACATTCTGTGACGGTCCTGACCGACCAACCCATCAAGGCGGTGGTCCACCGCCCCGAGACATCAGGAAGAATGACCAAGTGGGCTGTCGAGCTGAGCGAGCATGACATCCACTTTCAGCCTCGCCTGGCTATCAAAGCTCAAGTGCTAGCCGATTTCCTCCTCGAGTGTACCATCCTGGAGGACGGTTCCACCCCGGACTCCTCCGAGGAACCAAAATCTGGAGCCCGATGGCTCCTTCATGTCGACGGGTCATCCAACGCTCATCGCTCCGGTGCAGGCCTGGTTCTTACCAGTCCGGAGGGGGCAACCTTTGAATATGGTGTCCGGTTCTCTTTCCCGGCCTCCAACAATGAAGCTGAGTACGAAGCCCTGCTAGCCGGTCTCCGAATCGCCCGCAACCTGAAGGTGGAGAAGCTTAATGCCTTCACCGACTCTCAGCTAGTGGCCAGCCATGTACGAGGAGAATTTGAGGCTCGGGAACCGAACATGGTTCGATATCTTCAAGAGGTGCGGAGCCTGCTTCCCCATTTTTCCGAGTTTGAGATCACTCAGATTCCTAGATCCGAGAATGCCCGCACCGACCTACTGTCCCGATTGGCGACCGCGGAGTCAATGGATGCCGAACAAAAGTTTCACCTGGAGACCCTGGAGAATCCCAGCATCGCGGAAGCCGATCGAATAATGCAAGTTGAAGCCAAACCGTCATGGTTCGATCCCATTCTGAAGTACCTCAAAGAAGGGTCGCTTCCACCCGACCGGAGAGAGGCTAGAAAGCTAAAACTGCAGGCCACCCACTACGTGCTGATCGACGATCAACTCTACAAATGATCCTTCTCCACACCACTGCTTAGATGCCTCCGCCCATCTGAAGCAGATTATGCTCTCCATGAAGTGCATGAAGGGATTTGCGGCAACCATCTGGGAAGCCGGTCCCTATGCCACAAGGTGCTACGACAAGGCTACTACTGGCCGACTATGCAGAAGGATGCAGACGATCTTGTCCAAGCTTGCGACCCATGCCAGAGACACTCAAGCATTCAGAGACTCCCCTCCGCCGACCTGGTTCCTATATCCTCTACTTGGCCCTTCGCCAAATGGGGGATGGACATCCTCAGCCCATTCCCGCTTGCCATGGGGCAGCGGAAATTTCTATTTATCGCCATCGACTACTTCACTAAATGGGTCGAGGCGGAGGCGGTTGCACAAATAACCGAGGCACGAGCCAGAGACTTTGTATGGAGGTCCATCATCTGCCGATTCGGCCTCCCGCATACTATAATCACCGATAATGGCAAGCAATTCGACAACCCAAAGTTCCGCCAGTTCTATGAAGAACACGAAATCCATCACCACCTCACCTCGGTCGGGCATCCGCAAGCCAATGGAGCAGCTGAAGTGACCAACAGGACCCTGCTTCAGGGGATCAAAGCTCATCTTTCCAGAGCCCAAGGCAGGTGGATGGATGAGTTACACCATGTCCTATGGGCCTACCGCACCACCCCGAGAGTCCCGACCGGTGAAACCCCATTCCGGATGGCCTTCGGCACAGAGGCCGTTATCCCTGTAGAGATAGGCCTCCCTTCGCTGCGGGTGGAAAGCTACTCAGAGAAAGCTAGCGACGAACAGCTCCGCACCAACCTCGACCTGATAGAGGAGATTAGAGAGAAGGCCCAGATCAGAGTGGCTGCCTATCAACAAAGGGTGGCCCGCTACCACGCCTCCAGAGTCAAAGGGAAAGCCTTCCTGCCTGGCGACCTTGTTCTCCGGAAAGCCTCTGTTTCCAAACCGTTGGAATAAGGAAAGCTGGCACCAAACTGGGAAGGCCCATACCAAGTAGCGGAGATCATCGGACCGGGAACCTACAAGCTGCAAGATCTAAACGGAAAGTCTGTCCCCCGGACGTGGAACTTGGACAATCTCCGTAAGTATTATCAATAGGGTATGTCCTCTATAAGTCCATTTTGATATACCTTATTCACTACAAGAAAATACTGAAATAGCGACGCAAATTTAGCGACGCATAATGCGTCGCTAAATTGCGACCACTTTGCGACGCCTTTGTGACAACAAAATATTGCGACGCATTAGCGACTCATTAGCGACTCAATTAACCAAAAAATCAAAAAAAAATTAAATTTTTAATATTGCGACGCAAATATTGCGTCGCAATATTTTTAAATTAATTTTTTATGAAATATAAATATCAATAAAAATATTGCGACGCAATATTTGCGTCGCAATGTTTTTAACAGAATTAAATATTTTAAATAGCGACGCATTAGCGACGCAATAAAATAGATAATTAGAAAAATTATTTTTAATTTAGCGACGCACCAATTGCGTCGCAAATAATTGAAATGAAATTAAATTTTATAAAATCTAATTATCGAAAAAAATATTGCGACGCATCACAGTGCGTCGCAATGTTTTTAAAAGAATTAAATATATTAAATAGCGACGCATTAGCGACGCAATAAATTAGAAAATAAGAAAAATTATTTTTAATTTAGCGACGCAACAAATGCGTCGCAAATAATTTAAATGAAATTATATTGTTTAAAGTACAAATAGTTTACAAAATATTGCGACGCATAACAGTGCGTCGCAATGTTTTGAAAAGAATTAAATATTTTAAATAGCGACGCCTTAGCGACGCAATAAAATTGGAAAATAGAAAAATTATTTTTAATTTAGCGACGCAACAATTGCGTCGCAAATAATTTAAATGGAATTATATTTTTTACAGTATAATATTTTAAAAAATATTGCGACGCCAACCAGTGCGTCGCAATATTTTGAAAAGAATTAAATATTTTAAATAGCGACGCCTTAGCGACGCAATAAACTAGAAAAATAGAAAATTATTTTTAATTTAGCGACGCAAAATTGCGTCGCAAATAATTTAAATGGAATTATATTTTTTACAGTATAATATTTTAAAAAATATTGCGACGCCACCCAGTGCGTCGCAATATTTTGAAAAAATTAAATATTTTAAATAGCGACGCATTAGCGACGCAATAAACCAGAAAATAAATTAAAATTATTTTTAATTTAGCGACGCAATAACTGCATCGCAATAATTTTAAATAAAATTAAATTTTATAAATTATAAATATGAGAAAAAATAATTACGACGTAACACAGTGAGTTGCAATGTTTTTAAAAAATTAATTATGTTAAATAGCGACGCATTAGCGATGTAATAAGCGAAAATATTAATTAGAAAAATTATGTTTTAATATAGCGACGTACTTGTTGCATCGTAATTATTAGAATTAAAGTTAATTTTTTATATATTATAATTATCATATTAAAAAAATACGACGCAACCCTTTGCGTCGTTATATATTTAAAAAAATTAATTATGTTAAATAGCGATCGGTCCAAAATCGATCGTGACCGATCAGAATAAGGGCTTGGATCGATCGCAACCCTCGGATCGTCGCCGATCGGACCGATTGCCGCGGTCCGCGATCGGTCGTCGCCGATCGGGATCAGGGCTTGGATCGATCGCAACGTTGGATCGTCGCCGATCTCGGACGGATCGCCACGGTCCGAGATCGGTCGTGGCCGATCGGGATCAGGGCTTGGATCGATCGCAACCGTCGGATCGTCGCCGATCTCGGACGGATTGCAACTGTCCGAGATAGGTCGTGGCCGATCGGGATCAGGGCTTGGATCGATCGCAACCGTCGGATCTTTGCCGATCGGACCGATTGCCGCGGTCCGCGATCGGTCGTCGCCGATCGGGATCAGGGCTTGGATCGATCGCAACCGTCGGATCGTCGCCGATCTCGGACGGATTGCAACGTCCGAGATCGGTCGTGGCCGATCGGGATCAGGCTTGGATCGATCGCAACCGTCGGATCGTCGCGATCTCGGACGGATTGCAACTGTCCGAGATAGGTCGTGGCCGATCGGGATCAGGGCTTGGATCGATCGCAACCGTCGGATCTTTGCCGATCGGACCGATTGCCGCGGTCCGAGATCGGTCGTCGCCGATCGGGATCAGGGCTTGGATCGATCGCAACCGTCGGATCGTCGCCGATCTCGGACGGATTGCAACGTCCGAGATCGGTCGTGGCCGATCGGGATCAGGCTTGGATCGATCGCAACCGTCGGATCGTCGCGATCTCGGACGGATTGCAACTGTCGAGATAGGTCGTGGCCGATCGGGATCAGGGCTTGGATCGATCGCAACCGTCGGATCTTTGCCGATCGGACCGATTGCCGCGGTCCGCGATCGGTCGTCGCCGATCGGGATCAGGGCTTGGATCGATCGCAACCGTCGGATCGTCGCCGATCTCGGACGGATTGCAACTGTCCGAGATAGGTCGTGGCCGATCGGGATCAGGGCTTGGATCGATCGCAACCGTCGGATCTTTGCCGATCGGACCGATTGCCGCGGTCCGCGATCGGTCGTCGCCGATCGGGATCAGGGCTTGGATCGATCGCAACCGTTGGATCGTCGCCGATCTCGGACGGATCGCCACGGTCCGAGATCGGTCGTGGCCGATCGGGATCAGGGCTTGGATCGATCGCAACCGTCGGATCGTCGCGATCTCGGACGGATTGCAACTGTCCGAGATAGGTCGTGGCCGATCGGGATCAGGGCTTGGATCGATCGCAACCGTCGGATCTTTGCCGATCGGACCGATTGCCGGTCCGCGATCGGTCGTCGCCGATCGGGATCAGGGCTTGGATCGATCGCAACCGTCGGATCGTCGCCGATCTCGACGGATTGCAACGTCCGAGATCGGTCGTGGCCGATCGGGATCAGGGCTTGGATCGATCGCAACCGTCGGATCGTCGATCTCGGACGGATTGCAACTGTCCGAGATAGGTCGTGGCCGATCGGGATCAGGGCTTGGATCGATCGCAACCGTCGGATCTTTGCCGATCGGACCGATTGCCGCGGTCCGCGATCGGTCGTCGCCGATCGGGATCAGGGCTTGGATCGATCGCAACCGTCGGATCGTCGCCGATCTCGGACGGATTGCAACTGTCCGAGATCGGTCGTGGCCGATCGGGATCAGGCTTGGATCGATCGTCGGATCGTCGCGATCTCGGACGGATTGCAACTGTCCGAGATAGGTCGTGGCCGATCGGGATCAGGCTTGGATCGATCGCAACCGTCGGACCTTTGCCGATCGGACCGATTGCCGCGGTCCGCGATCGGTCGTCGCCGATCGGGATCAGGGCTTGGATCGATCGCAACCGTTGGATCGTCGCCGATCGTCGGGTAATTAAAAATTTTATAAAATAAATTGCGATGCATTTATCGTCGTAATTATTAACATTAATTATAAATATAATCATTTATAAATATTATGCGACGCGCAATATTGAATACATTTATTATTAATAAATTTAAATATTTTCATTTAAAAATATTTAAAAAATAATTGCGACGCACTTATTGCGTCGCAATATATGTAATAAGTTTTTTTTTAATCAATTTAAATTATTAAAAAAATATTGCGACGCCTTAGCGACGCAATTATTAGAAAATAAAATATTTTTCCCGCCAGGTGATGGCGCCAATTTAGCGACGCTTAGCGACGCATTTATTGGCGTCGCTATGTTTTCAGAAAATTATTTAAACATTATTAACGATGGATTAGCGACGCCCAGTGCGTCGCTAAGAAAAAAAAAAAAATTGCGACGCAATTAGCGACGCAATTTTGGCGTCGCTAATTGCCTATATTTAAGCCCCCTTTCTCCTTTCCTCCTTCCGTCTGACCTAGCCCGCCGCCTCGACTCCGGCGCATCCCCCTCCGGCTACCCGAATCCGACTCGGCCCCGGCGATCTCATCTCAACCAAGGTTAGCCCAAAATCTAAAAAAAAAATTTTTTTTATTTATTTCCCTACGGCCACGGCCGCTGCCGTGGCCGTCTTCTCCGGCCACGGCCGCTGGCCACGTGCCGCCGGCAGTGGCCTGGCCACGGTGGCCAGGCCACTGTAATCAAAAAAAAAATTTTTTTTTTTAACAGGGGGGAGGGGAGGAAACCCCCCCGCCCCCCCTTTGTTTTCTTGTCCGGCCACGGCCGTGGCCGCGGCCGGACAAGGCGGCCACGGCCGCTGCCGTGGCCGGAGTGGCCTGGCCACGGTGGCCAGGCCACTGTAAAAAAAAAAAATTTTTTTTTTTAACAGGGGGGAGGGGAGGAAACCCCCCCGCCCCCCCTTTGTTTTCTTGTCCGGCCACGGCCGCTGCCGTGGCCGGCAGTGGCCTGGCCACGGTGGCCAGGCCACTGTAAAAAAAAAAAATTTTTTTTTTTAACAGGGGGGAGGGGAGGAAACCCCCCCCCCCCCCTTTTTTCTTGTCCGGCCACGGCCGTGGCCGCGGCCGGACAAGGCGGCCACGGCCGCTGCCGTGGCCGTCTTCTCCGGCCACGGCCGCTGCCGTGGCCGGCAGTGGCCTGGCCACGGTGGCCAGGCCACTGTATAAAAAAAAAAAATTTTTAACAGGGGGGAGGGGAGGAAACCCCCCCCCCCCCCCCCCCTTTTTTTCTTGTCCGGCCACGGCCGCTGCCGTGGCCGGCAGTGGCCTGGCCACGGTGGCCAGGCCACTGTAAAAAAAAAAAAAAATTTTTTAACAGGGGGGAGGGGGGAAACCCCCCCCCCCCCCTTTCTTTTCTTGTCCGGCCACGGCCGCTGCCGTGGCCGGCAGTGGCCTGGCCACGGTGGCCAGGCCACTGTGACAAAAAAAAAAAAAAAAAAATTTTTTTTAACAGGGGGGAGGGGGGAAACCCCCCCCCCCCCCCTTTCTTTTCTTGTCCGGCCACGGCCGCTGCCGTGGCCGGCAGTGGCCTGGCCACGGTGGCCAGGCCACTGTGAAAAAAAAAAAAAAATTTTTTAACAGGGGGGAGGGGGGAAACCCCCCGCCCCCCGTTAACCCTTGGTAATGCTTTATTTAATTTACATAATATTTATGCAATAATTAATTTAAGCAGAATGTTTATGACAATAGTATTTGTGCATTTATACTCATTTACATTTGTTATGTCTTGATTATTTATATTGCTGCAAACTTAATGATGCATTACATTTTGAAATGCTAAATAAAATGTTTTGTTGTAATATTATTTAATTTCCAGCAACAAATTACTAGTTTCAATGATTTACATTTTAGTATTCGCAAACATTTGTATTTGACACAATAATCTTAAGTTAGTGATTACATGTATAATTCACAAGAAGTTAAGAATAACAAGCATAAGTTCGATTGTCTTCGGACTTTCATAATCACAGCACTTTAATTAACCTTTAGACCCGTTTGAGAATTTGTAAGCCTTAGTCTTGCAAATTCTCAAATTGTCCTGGTGGACAGTTTGGGAATATTTTTGTGACATGTTAGTCTGCTAGTAATCATCGTGGGGTGAGATTTCGGTTTGCATTTGCTCATACGTTCTCCTAGTGTGGCTTATATACCACACATGTAGGAGAACATATGGGGAAATGCTGCCGAAATTTCAATGTTGCCGATCGATGATAATTAATAGCAGAATAACATATCACAAAAAATATTCTTGAATGGGATAGGGCCTTACCTTGTAGACATGGAGTGAAGGTAGAATTATTTAAGACACTTGAATTCTTGTGAAGTCTAATGACTAAACGCATCGCCTTATGGCCCGACACAAACTCAAGCCCTCTCTTTAGCCATTAACCTATGCATCGGTCCTTCTAGCAATTGGTTGTAATTGCATTAGTCCTTAATATCTAAATTATTTGCGTACTTATAAATGATTTAATTGGTTGTAATTAACCTTAATTAGTTGTGCCCAAGAAATAATTTAGTTATATATGTATTAATACTAATATAGTTTTATTTTTTGGTTTTATTTAATGCTTTACCAGACTTTGTATAAGTCGGTCAAAAATGAGCGGGACTCGCTCATGGATGTATGCAAGGATAAAAGATGGCTTGCTGAATCCAGATTTTCTGAATGGATTGGAAGAGTTTATCGCATTTGCATGTAGCCAACCTGAATGGATGGATGGGCCTAGGATTAGGTGCCCATGCAACTTCCACAGGTGTCAGAATAAAGCCTACAGAGATGTGGAAACTGTTAAGGTGCATTTGTGTAAGAAGGGTTTTGTGCCTGATTACTATGTTTGGTACTGTCATGGTGAACCAGAGGATATTCCAGCAGCTTGTTATAGGCCAACAAGAGTCAATTCCCGTAGATGAACCATTTGTGAATTTAAACACATATGAACAAATGGTTATGAATGCATCGGGTAATGACTTCAATCAGAATACATTTATGGAAGAACCAAATCCAGCACAACAATTTTACGATATGTTGAGTGCTGCCAATCAAGAATTGTATCCTGGGTGTGAGGGTCATTCCCAGTTCTCTACAGCTGCTCGAATGTTGAATATTAAGGCAGAACATCGATTATCAGAAAAGGCGTTCAATTCTGTAGCTGAGTTAATCAAAGAAATTCTGCCAAATGATAATGTTGCCGCAGACAGTTTTTACGCAACAAAGAAGTTGTTGCGTGGGCTTGGGCTTCCAGTTAATAAGATCGATTGTTGCTTGAACAATTGTATGATATTTTGGGGTGAAGACTCAGAGCTGAGATGGTGTAAGATTTGTGGGCAATCACGGTTCAAAAACACCGAAGGAGGAGCCGGTACAAGTAGGAGGAAAAGTGTGCCTTACAAGAGGATGCATTACTTTCCTCTTACCCCACGCCTGCAGAGATTATATAGATCTGAGGCAACAGCTGCTGATATGAGATGGCATGCCGAACATGAATCTAAAGAGGATGAAATGCGGCATCCATCAGATTCAAAGGCTTGGAAGCAGTTCAATGAAAATCATCCTGTTTTCGCTGAAGATATAAGGAATGTGAGATTAGGTCTTTGTACCGATGGCTTCCAACCATTTGGTCAAGCGGGGCAACAGTATTCATGTTGGCCTGTGATACTGACTGTATATAACCTTCCTCCGTGGAAGTGCATGAAAGATCCTGCAATGTTTTTAACCGTTTTGGTTCCAGGACCATCAAATCCTAAGGAAAAGATTGATGTCTTTCTGCAACCGTTGGTGGCCGAATTGAAAATGTTGTGGGAAACAGGAGTGGTAGCCTACGACATTTCTATGAAACAAAATTTCTTAATGAGAGCTGCTTTGATGTGGACAATAAGTGATTTTCCGGCATATGCAATGTTGTCTGGTTGGAGCACTGCTGGACGTCTGGCATGCCCTCATTGCATGTATGATTCGGATGCATTTACATTGCAGAAGAGTGGTAAGCAGTCATGGTTTGATAACCATAGGAAGTTCTTGCCCCCAAATCATCCTTACAGGCGTAACTTGATCGCCTTCCGGAAGAACAAAGCAGTCACAAAATTTGCCGAACCGGTTAGGTCCGGCACGGATCTATTTGATTCTATAGAGAATTTGGGGTTGATGTATGCATGGGAACCAGATGCAGATAGAATAAATAGCCGTATATGTAAAGAACATAACTGGAAGAAACGAAGTATATTTTGGGATTTGCCTTATTGGAGCACAAATCTCATCCGGCACAACTTGGATGTCATCTAAAGGGACAAGAAATTAATCAGTACTGTAGAAGAGGTGATTTGAGAAGGAGTGCCGATGGGACCTATCCTAAAGCATGTTACACTCTTGACAGAAATTCACGAGAAGTTTTATGTAACTGGCTTAGAGGGTTAAAATTTCCAGATGGTTATGCCTCAAATATCGGTAGGTGTGTGGACATGCATAAGCTCAAGTTGTTCGGCATGAAGAGCCATGTTCGCTTAGTTGCTTCCGCAACATGTCTGGAAGGCAATTACGGAGCTCAGCTTATTCTTCAAGGAGTTATCTGCCGCAGTCATTACTTCTGCATCAATGGCAAGGCTTGAGGAGGAAATTCCAATTATTTTATGCAAGCTTGAGCGAATATTTCCTCCCAGTTTTTTTGACTCAATGGAGCATTTACCGGTTCACTTGCCATACGAAGCGAGCATAGCTAGTATCGCTGGATGTATATTCGATAAATATATACATCATTAAGATATGTTGACATTTCATTAAGTTAAGGTTCTTAATAAGGCACTTATTGCAATTACTTTGAGGGTCACGTCCACACGAGGAGCCGAAATCATGGTCGTAACGATGACGTATGTGTGGACGAAGCAGAAGCTAATGACGGTAGAATGCGATATGGAGTATAATGCAGCACATTATTACATCCTAATGAACTGTCGAGAAGTCTTCAATGCTAAATTGAACTGTAGTTTTCATCCTTGAATAGTGAATCCCGACATCAGTCAAAATTGGGCAGAAATTAGAAACGGAGTTTGCTTACTGGTTTTATGAATTTGTGAGTAGTATCACTCAATCAATTTCGATAATGGCAATTATTTTTTGAATTGGATGTCAATAGCTTATTAATTTATAGGTCAACGGTCCATGGTCGACAACCGACAATATTTTCATTAAATGTCTATCGCAATGGCCATTGAAGACCGTAACAACCTCTACTGGCTATTTTGTAAATGGGTACAAATTTCAGATTGAACGATTAGCAGCTTCAAGAGGCACTCAGAACTGGGGCGTGTGTGTAAAAGGAGAAAGTGTTGGAGCAAATATGCAGGATTATTATGGAAAGTTAGTAGAGGTGGTTGAAGTTGAATATCCCGGTTGGCCTTTAAAACGAACCGTATTGTTTCGTTGTGATTGGTTCGATCCGATAATTCCTGTGGGCAAAAGGGTTCATAACGACTATAATTTGGTTGAAGTGAACCATCGACGAAGATTACAGAAATATGACCCATTCATCCTTGCATCCCAAGCTCAGCAAGTCTTTTACTGCGGATATCCAAGTTTGCGCAACGACAAGCGAGATTGGTGGGCCGTTTCTAAAATCGTCCCACGTTCAACAATCGTATTAGAGGAGAGTTCATCAAGTCAATCCGCCGAGTGCCCTGCATTTCAAGAGGATGAGATGGAACTGCATGCAATTGAGGACGACACAAGGGCTCCTGAAACATCACTTAGAGATCCAAGTGGTGATGTCCAAGAAATTGCGGATGCAAATGTTCGGTTTCCTTCCGATAATGAAACTGATTCGCAATCCGATACGGCATCGGATGTTGAACCAACATTTCACGAAACAAATGACACCGATTAAACATAAAGGTTTTTTAAAATTTAACTTTTTTTTATAAGTGTTAAATTCTTACATAGTCAATCATTAATCGTAATTTAATTGTGTGAATCTTTAGTATTTTCAGTATGAGGGGCAGAGGTAGATCTACCGACGACAGATTGGGTGAGCAGAGACGTAGTTTGGATCCTGCGACATCAGATCACATGAGCGTCGGAGATGGAGAGTTTGGATCTCCAGCAGAGGCGCAGCCTTCGATCTCTGCACCAGTATTACCATCCACCCGATCGGCACAGACCTCCGAGAGTTCTTCCGCCTTCGGCCGCACACTTACTTCGACTTGATGCTCAGGGGATGTAAGTATATACTAATTAAAAATATTTGTTTATGTTTTTAAGTCATTTACTTATAAACTTGCATTTTTTTAACAGATTCATTGAGCAGCATCATGTCTCCAGCCACATCAGCGCCGTTTTTCAGAGGCGTGCAGATCCCAGTGGCTACGATTGGCGCCACGTATCGCCAGCCACGAGGGAGTTTTATTTTTCTGAGTTTCAGGTAAACTTATTAAATACAATTTATCAGTGATATATAATTCTTTAAAGTTAATAAATTCAGAAACTAACTGTTTATTTTAATGCAGAAAAAATTTACGTGGGATCCTGCCACCCATGATGCCATTAGGGCAGCATGGGAGGCTCTGACGCGACGCCGATACTCCGACATGCTTCATCGTTGGAGGTCGTCGGGTCAGCGTCCTGCGCACGTGCCAGAGGGTATTTGGCACGAGTGGCAGCAGGCCTGGGAGTCCGATGGCTGGCGCAGGAGGTCCGCATCAGCCAGCACGAACCGCCGATCTGAGAAGGGCGGTCCTGGCACGGGTCTCTCCCGTCATACTTCGGGCTCCATTTCGATTCAGGAGCACAGACGGCGTATGGTAAGAAAACATAAATATTTTAATTACTATTTTAGTTATTTACAAATATTTGTATTAATATCATTTTTTTATTGTTATAGACTGAGCAGGAGGGCGGAGATCCTGGTGAGTTTCGTCTATTCAGGGCGACACACACCAGGAGGGACGGCTCCTGGGTCGACACGCGATCACGGGAGGTTGCGGTAAGAAATTAGATTTATGTAGTATCTGTTTAATTTCTAAAATTTTATTTCTAGAAATTTATTAACTCATTTATTATTGATTTCATAATTTCAAGACACGAGTCGAGGAGCTTCGCTCCCAGGCATCGCAGGTCGACTCTACTGATGGGGAGACGCCCGTCGAACTCTCAGCAGAGGAGAGTCGACGTGTGTTTTTGGAGGCTGTTGGTGCCCAGCCACGAGACCGCAGGGTCTATGGTATGGGCACTAGAGCTTCTACATTTTTTCCCCATCAGGCCTCCAGCTCGCGAGTTCCTGCTGATCTTCCTCCCGAGCGTTTACAGGAGCTTCGCAGATCTATTGCAGAGGAGGTTCGCCAGGAGGTCGAGCAGGATTTTGAGGATCGTATGCGAGGCCGGGATCAGGAGGTTGCAGACATGCGAGATGAGATGCATTATTTGCGGGATATGGTTAGACGCTTGTCGCAGAGTCTTCAGCCTCCACAGCCTCCACAGCCTCCACGTGATCGTTCAGATTCTTGATGTATTTTTTTTTTTTTTTTATGTTGTAAAAACTTCAAAATTTTAATATATAAATTATTTTTTGAAATTATTATTGTTTGGATTGAGTGAAAAATGTTTGTATCAATATTTAGATTTAGCGAAATTGAATTAACCGTTTTAATTTTTAATCATTTAAATATTTTTAAAAAAAAATTTGCGACGCATTAGCGACTGATATTGGATCGCTAATATTTTTAAATATTATTATTAAATATTGCGCAATGACCTGCATCGCAATAATTTAAAAATAAATTTAATAGCGATGCATTAGCGACTAAAATTGAGTCGCTATTTTATCTTAAAAATTATTTTAAAATATTGCGACGCAATTACCTTGCGTCGCAATATTTAAAATAATTTTTATTTGCGACGCATTAAGCGTCGCAATATTTAATAATAATTTTTTTAAAAAATTAATTATAAATATTGCGACGCAAATTAGTGCATCGCAATATTTAATAATAATTTTTTAAAAAATTAATTAAATATTGCGACGTCGCAATATTTAATAATAATTTTTTTAAAAAAATTAATTTTAAATATTGCGACGCAAATTTGTGCGTCGCAATATTTAATAATAATTTTTTTTTAACTAAATTTATTTTTAAATTTAGCGACGCATTTTTATGCGTCGCAATATTGCGATGCAATGTGGCGTCGCAAGAGCGTCGCAGAGAGTCGCAAAATTGCGACGCAATTGCGACAAAAGGGTATTGCGACGGACAGTTGAGCGACGCCCTCGTTGCGTCGCTATTGCGTCGCAATATCATGTTTAGCGACGCAATTGCGACGCATTTGGGCGTCGCAATATTTAAAATCTCTTGTAGTGATTATACCTTCCTGTCAGCACGTGTTTTCGTAATTTGTAATGTGAATCATCATGCATTACATTGCCAAAGATTGCGAAAAGAAACAGGTGCTGCTCACCAATCCTTGGCACGACCGAGTTACCTATCTGAACAAAAATTCTCCGAACCTTGGCTAGGCCGAGCAACCAATTCTCCGAACCTCGGCTGGGCCGAGCAACAAATTCTCCGAACCTCGGCTGGGCCGAGCAACAAATTCTCCAAACCTCGGCGGGGCCGAGTAACAAATTCTCCAAACCTTGGCCAAAGCCAAGGGCTACACCCTGCCGCTCGAAACCTCAGCCAAAGCCAGGGAGCGACCTTAGCTATCAAGCTCCTCGGGCCAACCGAGTGACACTCTCGCGCCCTGGTCGTGTCCGACCACCGAACCATCGGCCAAGGAGCAAAGTCCTCGGGCCTTAGCCGCACCCCAGGACATCAGTTGAAGCAGGGTGACTTCTCAAATACCCTATAAATGAATATGAAAACAAAGACCTCCTGATGCTCCAGAGGAAGTAAAGGGACTCCTTCTAAAGGATCGCCTAGGTCCGCCGCCGGTCCGGCCAGAGACCGATGGCCCCCCAAGAAAACTTGTTTCAGATTCGGGCAGCTCATAAGCCCCGGCCGACCTAAACAATGTGCATAACTTAGCTTGGATTCGGGTAGCTCATAAGCCCCGACCGACCTAAGTATCCTCCTAAGCTACCTCTGGATTAGGGTGGCTTACGCGCCCTAATTGAACCCGACCATGGTCTCCCAAGACCTAGCTCGGACTTGGGCGGCCGAAAAAACCCAACCAACGTTCGCAAACACTCTGGGAACAATAGAATGCACAGTATGATAAAACTTTGTATTCATTGATTAAAAAGGAGGGAAGGACAACTGCGGCAAAAGAAAAGAAAAAGAAGAAGAAGCCCTCGCTAGGGCTCGCTGTCACTCCCGAAAGCCAGCAAGTCCTCCAGGCATTGGGAAAGCTCGGCGACTTGCTGGTGGAGTGACATTATTTCCTCCCTTTGTCGGACTGCCACCCGACGTAGAGCCTCGACATCCCTCGTGGTAACGTCGACGTATTCTTCGACGACCCTCTCGAGCCGCTGGCGGCTCGCGAGGGCCGATGCCAAGGCCAGCCCATCGACTGTAATGGTGGGACGGCCCCCCTCCGAATGCAGCAGGCCATTGATCGCCGCCCTTAGATCATCAGATGATCGCTCTCTCCTTAAGAAGCCATGACAAAAACTATTCTGAAACTGAACCAGAGGGGTGGCAAAAACCAGCACCCTCCGTCCGTATTTATACTTGTCAAGCGAGTATTTCGATCAGTCAGACCGTAACCACCGACCTATGAGAACTCGCCATGTATCATCTCTTTAATTGGCGCCTACAGAATCCGAAAGGTCGTGCCCCATCCCGAGTGAAATCGGTAATGCGGATGGACTGTTCGGGAACCCCCCTGGGAACGAAGTATCTCCCAATCTGCCGGCCCCTCGTAATAAATGCTCCCAACACTTCCCCAAGCTCTTTTAAGCTGGCCGCCTCTCGGGAAGCATGAGAAAGAAAGAATTCCAGTGCCTGATAGTAATTCGTCCCCTCGAGAGGGGTCGCGTCATAAATGGAGGGCATGACCAAGTACCACCCGTTCCACCTTGACGCCCTTCACCGAACGCCGTAGGGACCTAGCATTATGACTCATGGTGGCGACTAAGTCACTTCTCCGAGCCCCAAATCTCCGAACCTTGGCAGGGCCAAGTAACAAATCTCCGAACCTTGGCAGGGCCAAGTAACAAATCTCCGAACCTCGGCTGGGCCGAGCAACAAATCCTCCGAACCTCGACTGGGCCGAGCAACAAATTCTCCGAACCTCGGCTGGGCCGAGTAACAAATCCTCCGAACCTTGGCAGGGCCAAGTAACAAATTCTTCGAACCTCAGCAAGGCCGAGCCATAAATATTCGGACTCCAATGGGGTCGAGGCATAAATCTCCGAGCTTCGGACCAAGTTAAGGAGCATATTCTACCACCGAACAACCTCCAAACCTCCATCTGGACCAGGGCAGTTTGCAAGCCCCGACTAGTTCGGATAACGCGGGATCCTGCCAAAAAATGAATGGGACGTCCTTGTATCCCACGGCCAGCAACAACAACTTGGCACAGGAGAAATAGAGATTGAGAAACAGAGCAAAACTTTCTTTATTTCATTTCCATTGAAACCAATTACAAATGCCTGAGAGGCGTTACAAGAGCATTGAAATGCATAAAATAAAGACAAACACAAAACTCGGGCAACTGCTCCACAGCAGACCTGGGCAACTGTGATGCTCCGGCGTCCGGACCAACGAACCAGATAAACCGCAAATAGTCAGCTCGAGCCGATAATGGGCGGGTGACATGGACCAACAGTTGCAGCCAGCTTCGGTAAATAATGATATCTCGGCGACCCAACCGAGATATCAGAGTGATTGGAAAGGGTGGACAGGATATTACCCCTAACCACCCAACCGAGAGGCCCCCCGACGAGTAGGTAGGAAGCCCGCGGACCCTGGCGCCGAAACGCTCTCCCAAACCAAGTGTGTACCGCCCCAACTTGCCCAAACTCAAAGGCAAGGTACTTGCGGGCGGCACACCATCGCCCCCTCCCCATGTGACGAAAGATTCCCCAGGCGGACAAGCCCAGGAATCCAAACTAGGGGAGGAGGCGAAATTCACACAACCCATGGGGAGCCCGCGTACACTTCCTACCGTACGTCCCCAAGGGGGAACCACAAAGGTCACACGAGAAGCACATATGTGCGCTCTCTGTGTGATCTCTGCGCCCCTCCTGTGCGCTCTCCATATGATATCCGAGGCTCATCCCCTAAAGGCGAACCACTCTTCAGCAGCTCCTTCATCGCCCCAGCTGTCCAGAGGTGAAGGGCTCATGAAAGGAAAGCTCAACCCTCCCACTCGCAATGCCAGAGAAATGGGCATGGCGGAAACTCCAAAGGGGAAGGAAACTTCGAGGACCACCTAACACGACCCCTCTTCCCCCTTTTTATAGGCAAAAATGAACCGGGAACAGCTATCAAGGCCGGAAGCCCCGAGATTCGAAACGCCTGGCCCATGCCTCCACGTGGCCTCCCAGGATGGAAGCAATGCCCCACTGCGTGCCGAGCCCATCGCCTAAACCATGATGCATGCAAAGATTTCCTTTTGATCCCGAATCATGGTTATTAAACGCAGGGAATCGCCCACTGATCTTATGAAAACTGACAGGTTTAGGAGATCATCCTACGAAAGTAACATCCTCCAATGGTAAATGGGTGCATGCGCCGTACGCCAAAACGACCTGCATGAAAAAAGACCAATGCCATAAAAGCCTTCCGAAAAGCGCCGAAGCAGATTTTTGCTCCCCACAGAGCTGTATCATCAACTCTGGTGAAATAAAAATCGATCTACCTGCGGAACGGCAGAGCGCTGGCAGGGCAGCAAAAAGCACGAAAACCGATTGTTTGTCAATTGCTCCCCAAGGAAGTTAATCGCTCGAAGAACTTGTGCAACAAAATTGAACATCTCAAAACAAAAATGAATGCGAGGGCTACGCAAACTATTCTTTCATTCACCGAAAAAGGAAGTAACAAAAGAAACAAAAAATACATTAGCCCTCACAGGGGCTCACCATTGTCTCTCGGAACCACCGACCGTTCTCCCTGATCCGCCGCAAGGCTACCCGCCTGCTGTTGGAGAGATGCCACGCGCCTCTCTAAGCAATCGTTAACTGCACGGAGGTGCATGATCTCCCTGGAGGAGGCGATCACATATTGTTCGGTCGCCTCCTGGAGTCATTGTCGACTCGCCAATGAGGAGGCCAGGACCTCCCCGTCGACGATGGTCTGAGTGCGGCTCCTTCAACCCCCCAGCGAGTGTTGGCATCGTCGGCTGGTGCTCCGGTTGACCTTCCGCCATCCTTGGAAGCCATTCCATCGGCGCAAACTCGTATCAAGCTAGCAAAGGTCGTCGAGTGAAATGGCCAACGATAACCAGACCCCCCATCGGTATTTAAACCGATCCAAGCAAGAAATCTACCTGCTCCAGCCATCGGCCCTCGAGCCACCGACACAAAATCCCGAAACATGTCGCCGCTTTGGTAACCGCTCTTGTCCATCAGTCAACGTCTCTGATTGCCCAAGTATGCATGGTGTTTGTTATACATGGCTTTGTGGATGTCTCTCACGAGGACGAGGGTTCGTTCGTGGCCTTGCGTTTTACTTCGCGTGTTTTGCCACGTGGAATAGACAACTGACCCGCCGAGAATGAGATTCCAACAGCTGGTCACGAATCATGCAATTAAATTTGGATTTCAAAATAGAAATAAATGAGATAAAGAATACGAAAGGATAAAAAATTTATGAGCGCGATTACTGGTGGTAAAATAAAGAATCCCAGCAACCCAATCTCCCCTGCCATCACGTATCATCAACGTTAAAATCTAGCGTTTATATTATATTAATTTTATTAAAATCTGATATATTGTTAGTCCATTAAATTACTTCCTCTATTGGTTTTCTATATCACTTCATTCTCCTTCCTTAAATCTACCAGCCGATATGGTATGTTATCTAAAATCATTTTATATCACAAGTATTATTAATTAATTTATTATCAAAAATATTATTCAATTAAGAACCAATGAAATATTCCTTCCATATATGAGTGGGATTGACATTACAATATAACCAAAATTGGAGTATATATTCCTTCGTTTCAAAGCTTATTCCAATCAAAGATCGTGCAAGGATGCTATGTAGACCATTATGGGGCAGGCTTCCAAGATTCCCCTACCATCACGTATCTAGACTTTACCGTAACTAGCCTATTCTTTGTTATACCAAACATGACCCGTATATACCAAATATTATAATATTATAATTTATAAGTAATCCAATCATCGCAATACATAACCCAAAAATCTGGATCCAAAACTCTTTCGCAGAGAGATCATGGAGGCATCGTCGACGGCGATCATGGACGAGATTATCGTCCGCTTGGTATTCCTCTGCCTAGCGCTGATGCTTTTCATGGGGATGTATAGGGCCATCATCATCCTCATCAAGCTCTCGAGGATGCTTTTCGTGGGAGTGTACAGGGCCATCATCATCCTTGTCAAACTCTTGAAGAAGCGTCCCGAGAGGCGATGGAAGCCCATGCTTGAGAAAGAAGCAATGGATCGAGTGAACGCTAGATGCAGAGAAAGCTCAAAGAAGTCGAAACAGGGATTGAAGGGCTATTGGAGCACCCTCCGTCGACGTACATCCACGATGACGACGACGACGAAAGGAAGGTCAGTTTGTACCGGACTGCTCGAAAGATTGATTTCATCAAGAATCTGCTTACGGCTGAGATGAATTCACGCTCTCCGCACAGGCCAGAGAACTTGATTCACATGGCCACGAGGCTGTCCATCCTTCAGAAGTCCTTTGTCGAATGGGCGAGTCCTACCAGCAGGTTGGATGAGACCTTTGCCAATGGGGTGGAATCAGCGGACAACGATGGGGCCGTCGACAAGTGTCCTGATATGTCGGCCTCGGCTCATGCACTAAATCTAAAGCAGAAGCAACGAAGCATGAGATAAGGGAAGTCAAAACAACTGAAGAAAAGGGAAAATGGAAGGTGATGGAAGATGAGAAAGAAGCAACGAAGCATGATACGTCGGCCTCGGGCTCATGCACTAAATCTAAAGCAGAAGCAACGAAGCATGAGAAGAGGGACAGGAAACATGTTTTTACAGCAGAAGAGAAGGGAAAATGGAAGGTGATGGTTGATGAGAAAGAAGCAATGAAGCATGATACGTCGGCCTCGGGCTCATGCACTAAATCTAAAGTAGAAGCAATGAAGGATGAGAAAATAAGGGACAGGAAACAAGAAGAGACTGGGGAGGGTACGGTGGAGGTAAACGAGGACGAGAAAGAGGGTATAGAGAAGAAAGAAGCAGATACGGTGCAGGAAAGAAAGGAAGTGCCAAAAAAGGATGGGCAGGAAAGAGACGGCAATCGGAAGGAAAATACGGTTGGGGAAGTAGAGACAACTGAAGAGAAAGCAAGGGAGAGTAAAGATGAGGTAATTGGTGAGAAGAAGATAGTTGGGGAAGTAGAGAGAACTGAAGAGAAAGCAGGGGAGAGTAAAGACGAGGTAATTGGTGAGAAGAAGCCGGTTGACGAAGGAAGAAAGAGGAAACAACAATGCCGTGGGGTGAGGAGCTGCATGGCCATGGGCTGCGCAGCAATAGCAGGATTCACGAGTGCATTGATTTTAGTGGCACTCGCAAATATCGCTTACGCAAATATCGCTTACGTGGGGAAGACGGTTTACCTTGTCTCAACCTGAGATGAGATGGATGCCTTTCTTCTTTTTGTTTTTAATCGAATGAATCTTTCTTAATTTTTTGGTTTAGTTTCATTATGTACAATTTTGAAGATATATGTTGACTGAGTCGTCTGAAAATAAACATGAATACTTCTTGTTGATGCTGAATACTTCTTTTAGTTTCATTATGTACAAGTATCTCCCACGAAAAGCATATATCTTCAACAAGATATATTCATGTTTATTGAAGATATATGTTTATTGAAGATATATGCTTTTCATGGGAGATACTTGTACATAATGAAACTAAAAGAAGTATTCAGCATCAACAAGAAGTATTCATGTTTATTTTCAGATGACTCAGTCAACATATATCTTCAAACTTGTACATAATGAAACTAAACCAAAAAATTAAGAAAGATTCATTCGATTAAAAACAAAAAGAAGAAAGGCATCCATCTCATCTCAGGTTGGGACAAGGTAAACCGTCTTCCCCACGTAAGCGATATTTGCGTAAGCGATATTTGCGAGTGCCACTAAAATCAATGCACTCGTGAATCCTGCTATTGCGACGCAGCCCATGGCCATGCAGCTCCTCACCCCACGGCATTGTTATTTCCTCTTTCTTCCTTCGTCACCCGACTTCTTCTCACCAATTACCTCGTCTTTACTCTCCCTGCTTTCTCTTCAGTTCTCTCTACTTCCCCAACTGTCTTCTTCTCACCAATTACCTCATCTTTACTCTCCCTTGATTTCTCTTCAATTGTCTCTACTTCCCCAACCGTATTTTCCTTCCGATTGCCGTCTCTTTCCTGCCCATCCTTTTTTGCCACAACCTTTCTTTCCTGCACCATATCTGCTTCTTTCTTCTCTATACCTCTTTCTCGTCCTCGTTTACCTCCACCGTACCCTCCCCAGTCTCTTCTTGTTTCCTGTCCCTTATTTTCTCATCCTTCATTGCTTCTACTTTAGATTTAGTGCATGAGCCCGAGGCCAACGTATCATGCTTCGTTGCTTCTTTCTCATCTTCCATCACCTTCCATTTTCCCTTCTCTTCAGCTGTAAAAACATGTTTCCTATCCCTCTTCTCATGCTTCGTTGCTTTTGCTTTAGATTTAGTGCATGAGCCCGAGGCCGACGTATCATGCTTCGTTGCTTCTTTCTCATCTTCCATCACCTTCCGTTTTCCCTTTTCTTCAGTTGTTTTGACTTCCCTTATCTCATGCTTCGTTGCTTCTGCTTTAGATTTAGTGCATGAGCCCGAGGCCGACGTATCAGGACACTTGTCGACGGCCCCATCGTTGTCCGCTGATTCCACCCCATTGGCAAAGGTCTCATCCAACCTGCTGGTAGGACTCACCCATTCGACAAAGGACTTCTAAAGGATGGACATCCTCGTGGCCATGTGAATCAAGTTCTCTGGCCTGTGCGGAGAGCGTGAATTCATCTCGGCCGTAAGCAGATTCTTGATGAAATCAATCTTTTGAGCAGTCCGGTACAAACTGACCTTCCTTTCGTCGTCGTCGTCGTGGATGTACGTTGACGGAGGGTGCTCCAGTAGCCTTTCAATTCTTGATTCAACTTCTTTGAGCTTTCTCTGCAACATAGTGTTCACTCAATCCATTGCTTCTTTCTCAAGCATGGGCTTCCACCGCCTCTCGGGACACTTCTTCAAGAGTTTGACGAGGATGATGATGTCCCTGTACACTCCCACGAAAAGCATCTTGATGAGGATGATGATGGCCCTGTACATCCCCATGAAAAGCATCAGCGCTAGGCAGAGGAATACCAAGCGGACGATAATCTCGTCCATGATCGCCGTCGACGATGCCTCCATGATCTCTCTGCGAAAGAGTTTTGGATCCAGATTTTTGGGTTGTGTATTGCGATAATTGGATTACTTATAAATTATAATATTATAATATTTGGTATATACAGGTCATGTTTGGTATAACAAAGAATAGGCTAGTTACGGTAAAGTCTAGATTCGTGATGGCAGGGGAATCTTGGAAGCCTGCCCCATAATGGTCTACACAGCATCCTCGAACGATCTTTGATTGGAATAAGCTTTGAAACGAAATAATATATACTCCAATTTTGGTTATATTGTAATGTCAATCCCACTCATATATGGAAGGAATATTTCATTGGTTCTTAATTGAATAATATTTTTGATAATAAATTAATTAATAATACATGTGATATAAAATGATTTTAGATAACATACGAATGAAGTGATATAGAAAGCCAATAGAGGAAGTAATTTAACGGACCAACAATATATCAGATTTTAATAAAATTAATATAATATAAACGCCATATTTTAACGTTGATGATACGTGATGGCAGGGGAGATTGGGTTGCTGGGATTCTTTATTTTACCACCAGTAATCGCGCTCATAAATTTTTTATCCTTTCATATTCTTTATCTCATTTATTTCTATTTTGAAATCCGAATTTAATTGCGTGATTCGTGACCAGCTGTTGGAATCTCATTCTCGGCGGGTCAGTCGTCTATTCCACGTGGCAAAACACGCGAAGTAAAACGCAAGGCCACGAACGAACCCTCATCCTCGTGAGAGACGTCACGCAAGGCCACGAACGAACCCTCGTCCTCGTGAGAGACGTCCACAAAGCCATGTATAACAAACACCATGCATACTTGGGCAATCAGAGACGTTGGCCGGCGCATCACACATGGAAGCTCCGGTGACATTGAACTTGATCCCAAGCTCCGGCTCGTTCCGGTCTTTGATCAGTGCGGGTGACATTAAACCTGTTTGAGGCCATTGCAGCAGTCGGGAGTGGGAGCCCAGACATTAAACCAAGGTCAGGAAGGAAGAAGGGGGGAGAGGAAAAAGACCCCACGCCTCATGTTTGAGATGATAATGATTTTATTACATATATTTTAATGTACTTTGATTTGTAATTTTTGTATTATATGAATAATGACCCATTATATCATTTTTATATTAATTGATATATTATATTTTTTTATTGTGGGATATCATATTATTGGTGTGCTTGTAAATACCGTTAATTAATGCAATGTGCCAGTAATTATTTATTGCGGTTTTTATATTAATGTTGCTAATTTAAAAAAAATGCTGGTAACAAATTAGTGGCAGCCGCAATGAAAAAAAAAAAAAAACAAACAAACAAACTCATGGTGACGTTTAGATAATCACCGTTAATAAATTCAAGGTGTCGCAATTGTACTATTTGTAACATTTAAAATAAAAGCCGCTAATTTGTATGATGTGCTGGCAACGTAATGTGCCAGCGTTTATGCTAACGTTGCTATTTTAAAAATACCATCGTTTAGATAAATACCATTAATAAATTCATCAAAATATTGTTAGTGGCATTTAAATAAATGCTGCCAAATGAGTCGGTATCGTATTAGTGGCAGCTTTTAGTTAATCATCATTAAATTAGGACATTAGCGATAATTTTTTTTGGATACAAATGGGCAATCATACTAGTCTAGTGCAAATCAGCCAAGATAGATCCGAGTATAAAATTTGCTGTAAAAGAAAAGAGCAAGGGTCCTCCAAATCCATGAACCAGCATGCTGGGCTACTGAAGTAGCCATCCAGTCCACCGCCGAATTGGCTTCACAATAAATATGATGGATCTGGGCACAATCAACCTCCTATAGAATAGCCCAAATGTCCCTAAGAATCGGATTAGTGTGGCCTAAAGGGCAATTCTCCTTTTGCAGTCAAGAAATGACAGACATGGAATCACCCTCAATCAAGAACCTCAGCATGAAAAACCTGAGCGGCATAAGGTGCCAATGTACTATTAGTGGCATCTAATAAATGCCACCAATTTATATGATGCTTCGGCAAATTATTAGTAGCGGCATTTATCGTAATGCCGCTTGATGACACCCAATCACCTCTCCTGGACGTCGGGAATGAAGTGCTTCTCGAATCCTCGCTTTGTCGTATTGTCTGCAAAGAAGTCCCAAGACCGGAGGGGGTCCTCCGGTGAGACCCTCCGACGCCCAAGTCAGCAATCGAGGTCACAGCAGAGAAGGAGCTCGAGAGAGCTCTTGGAAAAGGGAGAGATCCCAGAAGGACCGGGATTTTCCTCTGAGTATTAGGGTATCAAGTGTGTAAACTTGCGTTACCTGGTTCTTGAAGTGATTTACCCTTTTATAGGGGTTGACGCTGGCACGATCACGTGGGCTTTCGTGAAGTCAGAATGTCTGCTGAGCCCTTGCATGAATCTGGGCTGGTTGGTGGGCTACGTCCCATCAGTTGTTGGGCTTCAGCTTCTTCAGTTGGTCCCTCGCCACCCATGTGACGTTATGAGGGAGAAACTGAATCTTCAACTCTTCTTTGAGGGCCTCCCAAGTTGTAATTCCTGGCCTACCGGCATTTCGATCCTTCGCGTTGCGAGTACGCCACCATAGCTTGGCATCACCAGCAAGGAACACGCTGGCGAGGCGGATTCATTGCGGTTCTGGTATATTCATTGCTAGGAAGTACTCCACGTCCCATACGAAGTTCTCCAATTCCTTGGCATTGCGCACGCCGCTGAAAGGCTTCGGATCAGGTATGTGGATCTGAGATGGATATGGTAGATTTGCGTAGGGTTGGCGTGCGTGCTCTCTCCTGAGGGCGTCCACATCATCTCCCAGCTCCTTGATGCGATTCAGAACCTCCTCTAGAACGACATCTCTTCCGTCCTGTTGGCCTTCATTGGAAGAGCTTGGCTCGGCTCCATGATCTGGTTGTGCTGGGATCACCTGCTGGATCTGATTGATCTGCTGCTGCTGCTCCAAGGATCGGGTGATGAGATCAGTAAACCCATCCTCTGGAGGAATCCCGACAATAGCCTTGAGCCTTGCTATTCGATCATTGTGATTCACCATGGTTGATTTTTAGAAGAAAAAAAATATGTTCTTGGGTTCTTGTATTGAAGGTGCTCTGATGCCCTCTTGTCACCCGGCTAGGTATAGGCTATTTTTTTTTCTAAGTACGGAAGTGTCCTAGCAGGGGACCGGCCTTAGCATGCCTCGTGCTAAGTCAACCTCTCTCTCTCAGAGTCGTTGCGCACAACTAGTAGGGTGGGGTTGATCGAGACCTCCCCCTACATGAACCCCAGAAACCCCAACAAGTAATCACAGATAATGCCCAGCCCCAAACACAAGATGTACAGGGTCAACACTACCCCAACCTCTTTGATTAATACAATCCTAAGAGGAAGACAAGATGAATGTGTCGTAGCACTACAAGAAACCTCTCACAGATCTCTCCCTCATCCTGCCTATAGGCTACAAGATCACTCACTCGTAGCCCGTGGATGATCGCCCGTAGGAAACTCCTCGACGGCACCGGTCGTCTTCTCGTTCTCCTCCTTCTCGTCCAAGGTGGAGATAGAAGCTGCCTTCAACGTCTTGAAGGTGTTGGATGGGAACCTCCTTGATCCCACTCCGTATGTTGTGTTGATTGCCTCCTTCCCTTACGAAGACCTCCCTCTTATTTATAAGATTGAGCCACCACCTCATCCAAAGCTGCCATCCTTATCCCTTTGACATCCTTGGGCTTATCTCCATGCACGCCACTTTTGAATCACCGCTTGATCCTCTCCAAATCTTATTTCTAGATAACCGATTGTGTAGGCTGATTAGGAGATCTCGTTGCCACTGGGTAGATGCCTCCAAATGTCATCAAAAGGACTCCACCGATGGCTTAGGATAATGCCCAAACAACCATCAACCAACTCCCCCAAGAGTCTCTCAAATCTTCAAGTTAGTTGTAGATAAGGGCTGAAAATCTTATCCAACATCTTATCCAAAACCTCCCAGCTGGATCCCCAAATCTTATCCATAGGATAAGGTTTGGATTCGTCTGATCTGGATGAAATTATTCCCCCAAAATCGGCTTGGAAGTCTGTTGGACGGTTGAGGCCGTTGTAGGTGCGTCTGGGCGGTTTTGGGCTTGCCGCACTCCACGTTGCTAAGGGTTGGCTCCGGGTCTTCTTTGGCCGCACATGCCTTGCTGAAACTGGGCTTGCTGATGCTGACTCCACGTGCCGTCGCATCGGGAGATGGGTCCGCATTCGGCCTTGGCGCTTGGTCCACCAACCTTGCACCAAGTGTCCGACTAAGTGTGGGGCTTGCCGGCCCCATGGATGGACGTGCGCATCCCGTGGCATGATCAAACTCCATCCTCGAAGGTCCTCGGCTATCTTCCTTGCCCGCGCTGCGTGCCACGGGCTGTACTATGGCCCTCCTGGCCGTGCACATCACTGGGGCAGTGACATTACTCTCGTCGGGGACAGGGCTTCGGCGCCTGTTGTCGGACCGGCGAGGTGAGTCGGATCGGCGATGTCGGGGAGGTCCGCTCGGCTCAGGGCAAGCAGATTTGTGGCTGGAGCTCTTCGAAGACTCCCGGCGGGTGAGGTCGGCTTCATCCGCCCGGATGTACTTCTGGGCCCAGAGGAGGAGGTCGGAATAAGAGCTTGGGGGCTTCTTATCCAGGGAGAAGGTGAAGCGGGATGGGAGGAGTCTCGCTTCAATGCCAGGGTGGCCACCACATCATCGAGATGGTAGACCTCGAGGGCGGCAATTTTGAATCGGGACATGAAGTTCCGCAGTGACTCTCCTTCCTTCTGGCAGACAGAGAAGAGGCTGTCTGCCACCCTTGGGATCCGGCGGCAGGCATCGAAGTGGGCAAAAATGCCATCTCCAGCTCCCAAAGGGAGTCTATGCTGCGAGGGGCAGGCGTGAGTGCCATGCACGGGCGGCCTTCCGCAGAGTTGCAGGGAAGGCCTTGCAGAGAAGGGCATCTGAAGTGCCCTGGATTTGCATCATAGTCTTGTAACTCTCGAGGTGATCGAAAGGATCCATCGTACCATCGTATGGATCGATCTGAGGAAAGCGGAACCTGGAGGGGACTGGTTCCTCCAATATCCGACGGGTGTAAGGAGGATGAGTGTTGAACTCTTCCTCTGGCTGATGGTTGATCTTCTTGGCGAGCTCGTCGAGACGCCTGTTGTACTCCTCCAGGCGTTCCTCCGCCTGGCGGCTGATTGTCGGGGCCCTCCGAGATGGCTCGGAGGAAGAAGAAGAAGAAGCAGAAGGAGACAGCGACGGAAGTCGGAACCTCCGCCTGGGTTCCTCATGATGATGTGGCTTGGGAGGAAAGTTGTTGGGGCCGTGGTCAGGGGACCATGGCCGCTTGGAGGACTCGCATCGAGGCTTCCTAGGGGAAACCTGACATCGGCCGATCTTTCGCCGACCGGCCTTTCATCGAGGAGAACCTCCCCTCGCCGACTGTTGACTGGCGAGGGGAGCAGTCTGATGCTGGGTGGCCACGGACTATTGTTGCTGGAGCCCATGGACCATGGAGGTGAGATTCTGGACTTGCTGGGAAAGAGTCGCCAGCCGTTCCGCTGTTTGATCAATGGCCTCCGGCGGCGGGCAGGCAACTAGAGGGTTGGTAGCAGGGGGATTGGTCTCCTGCTACCTAGCTGGCGGGAGGAGCCCCGTCGGGCAGCTGATGTAGGCATCCCGAGCTCGCGTCACCACCATGGCTCCTTGAAGAGAAGAGGGGAGAGAGTTGTAGCTCAGGGAGAACGTTCGCTACTTTTTCTTATCCCCCCTTCCTGGCGCGCCAATCTGATGACGCTCAATCACCTCTCCTGGACGTCAGGAACAGAGGTGCTTCTCGAATCCTTGCCTCGCCAGGTTGCCTACAAAGAAGTCCCAGGACCGGAGGGGGTCTCCGGTGGAACCCTCCGATGGCCAAGTTAGTGACTGAGGTCACAGCTGAAGAGGGGCTCGAGAGAGCCCTTTTTAGTGTAGAAAGAGGGGTCTCAGGGAGGAGGGATTCCTTCTTGGATGCTGAGATGGCGATTTTGGGGGTTATCGCGCATACCTGTTTACTGGGTGAATTCACCTTTTTATAGGGGTTGACCCTGGCATGATCATGTGGGATTGCGTGAGGAGGAGATGTATGCGGAGTTCAGTTGCATGAATCTGTGCTGGTTGGTGGATCCTGTCCCATCACCAGCGTGGCCAGTGGGGTTGTCGGATCTGGTGCTATCGGGCGACGTGCGTCTGGCGCTGTCAGGCGGTGCGCATCAAAGAGGCGGTTTCTTGAACCGCTGGGGCTGATCTGGCAGGAACTGGAAAATTCCGACTTGTCAGGGCCGAGCCGGGTCGACCCGAGATGGCTGAGGCCAATCCCGCTGGCAAGGCAGTGCTGGGGCGGGGCCGACTCGATGGAACTGGAGACGCTGGGGCTGAGTTGGGCTGGCCGGGGATGGCCTTGGCCGACTCGGTGGAACTGGAGATGCCGGGGCGAGTCGGGCTGGCCGGGAATGGCCTTGCCCGACTTGGTGGAACTGGAGACGCCGGGGCCGAGTCGGGCTGGCCGGGAATGGCCTTGGCTGACTCGGCGGAACTGGAGACACCGGGGCCAGTCGGGCTAGCCGTGGATGGCCTTGGCCGACTCGGCGGGACTGGAGACGCCGGGGCCGAGTCGGGCTGGCCGGGGATGGCCTTGGCCAACTCGGCGGGACTGGAGAGGCGGAGGAAGTGTTGATGCCGACTTGCATGGAGAAGTAGGGGCCGGCTGGGAAGATGCCGGGGCCGCCTGGGAAGTGACGGGCCGCCTAGCTTGGACACGCCGGGGCTGGCTGGGAAGATGCCGGGACCACTTGGGAAGTGACGGGCCGCCTAGCTTGGACACACCGGGGCCGGCTGGAAAGATGTCGGGGCCGCCTGGGAGGTGCCGGGCCGCCTGGCTTGGAGGTGCCGGCCTTGGGGGCCGTCGGTCTTGGAGCCATCGGCCTTTGCAGCTGTCGGTCTTGGAGCCTTTGGTCTTGGAGGTGTCGGCCTTTGGGGCCGTCAGTCTTGGAGCCGTCGGTCTTGGAGGTGTCGGCCTTTGGGGCTGTCGGTCTTGGAGCCATTGGTCTTGGAGGTGTCGGCCTTTGGGGCCATCGGTCTTGGAGGTGCTGGCCTTGGAGGTGCCGGTCTTGGAGGTGTCGGACTTTGGGGCCATCGGTCTTGGAGGTGCCGGCCTTGAAGGTGTCGGTCTTAGAGCTGTCGGCCTTTGGTGCCGTCGGTCTTGGAGGTGCCGGCCTTGGAGGTGCTGGTCTTGGAGTTGCCGGCCTTGGAGGTGCTGGTCTTGGAGTTGCCGGCCTTGGAGGTGCCGGTCTTTGGGGCCGTCGACCTTTGGGGCCGTCGGTCTTAGAGGTGCCGGCCTTGGAGGTGCCAGCCTTGGAGGTGCCGGTCTTGGAGCTGTCGGCCTTTGGGGCCGACGGTCTTGGACGCCTTGGAGGTGTTGGCCCTTGGGAGGTGTCGGCCTTTGGGGCCATCGGTCTTGGAGCCGTCGGCCTTTGGAGTCGTCGGTCTTGGATGCCTTGGAGGTGTCGGCCCTTGGAGGTGTCGGCCTTTGGGGCCGTCGGTCTTGGAGCCATCGGCCTTTGGGGCCGTCGGTCTTGGACGCCTTGGAGGTGTCGGCCCTTGGGAGGTATTGGCCTTTGGGGCCATCGGTCTTGGAGCCATTGGCCTTTGGGGCCGTCGGTCTTGGATGCCTTGGAGGTGTCGGCCCTTGGGAGGTGTCGGCCTTTGGGGCCGTCGGTCTTGGAGGTGCCGGCCTTGGAGTTGCCGGCCTTTGAGGCCATCGGCCTTGGAGGTGCCGGCCTTTGGGGCCGTCGGCCTTTGGGTGTCGCCTTTGGGGCCGTCCGAAATTTTTTTTATTTTTCATGGGGTCAATTGGCCCCATCAGGATCTAATTATGATTCTGAATTAATCAATATAATTATCTTTCCAAGTTTACCATATACAAAACATCCCCTATAAATTTGATCCGATTAGGCTCTATGGACCAAAAACTTAATTGGTTCAAATTCTGTTCCATGATCTTAGAAAATAAGATGCCTTCTTAGCTCGCTCCTAAACCCTTAAAAGCCTCGCTTGGAATCGCCAGCTCCCCCACTTCTATTTTTCCGCCAGATTATCTCTCGTGTGAATAAGAAACCAAAAACAAAAAAAGGAAAGGGGATGGAGAATGGCTGGAATTAATGAGCAACAAACTGTTAGCGTATGATTAAGATATCTTCAGCCATAAGTAACCGTTCCCATATCCAGTAATACGATTCCTCGCCCCAATTCACGGAGAGAGGATGGAGCATGGTTGGAATTAATGAGCAACAAACTGTTTAAGATATCTTCAACCACAAGTAACCGTTCCCATATCCCGTAATAAGGTCGAAATTTTAAAGGGGAAAAGAGAAACTTTTGTTTATTGATTTTTAAATGGAAAACATCTCCATATTCATCGTTCATAATGGCCCACAACTTGAAAAATATGGTAAGATTATAATTGTAAATATGAGTCATCGCCGCCGCTTTCCTTCGTACTCTCACCTTCTCCTCCCTTTCGACGACATTAAAAGCGAGAGAAAAATTCATTTCATCCACTTAAGCCAATCGATCTTTTGGAAGATATTTCTGTGCCTCATATCAGGTTTCAAATATGAGGTGGTTTTGAAGTGGTATTTTAATTTATTTATATCTTCAACATCCGACAGCACGAGCACCAACCCAATGTCTACACTATCTTCGAGCAGCAACCCAACATCTACAATATCTTCCAGCAAGGGGAAGGCACCATCTCCAGGCGAATCTTCCAACCAGGGGAAGGCACCATCTCCAAACAAATCTTCCAGCAAAGGGAAGGCACCATCCAGCAAGGGGAAGGCACCATCTCCAGGCGAATCTTCCAGCAAAGGGAAGGCACCATCTCCAGGCAAAATGAGTCAGGATGGCTCTCAAATGCCCGACAGCACGAGCAGCAACCCAACGTCTACAGCTCCTCTATCTTCCAGCAAGGGGAAGGCACCATCTCCAGACGAACTGAGTCGCTCTCAAATACCCGAGGATTTATTGACAGTGTAAGTTGTTTTATTATCTCTTTCACGGATAAGAATCCTTTTATTGAGTTAAATTCATTACACTTTATCTCTAGTTGTTTTATTATCTCTCTCTCTCTCTTTCTGTAGGTCCTCAGCCAAAGTGAAATGGGCTAAGTTAAAACTAGAAATTAGAACTAGGATTAGAACTAGGAGGATGGTAGAGCAGAACAATAAACTGAGATCAAGTTTAGAGAAAGAACTAGACATTCGAACTAGGATGATGGTAGAGCAGATGGTAGAGCAGAACAATGAACTAAAATCAAGTTTAGAGAAAGAACTAGACATTCGAACTTGGAGGATGGTAGAGCAGATGGTAGAGTATAACAATGAACTGAGATCAAGTTTAGAGAAAGAACTAGACATTCGAACTAGGAGGATGGTAGAGCAGAACAATGAACTAAGATCAAGTTTAGAGAAAGAAATGGACATAATGAACAGGGAGGAGCAGAGGCTTTGGGAACGGGCGAGAGATCTTGCAGAGCAAAATATATCTCTTCAAAGGAAACTAGTTTCGGTTAAAGGACATGAATTAGAACATGAAGTACTGAAAGAGAAGCTATTCTCTAAAGAACTGGAACTTGATCAACTACATGCAGACTTGGCTTCTTCCATAAGGGTTCATGATAGCTTGCAAACTAAGATTCAAAGGTGCAGGACGAACTATCCTGTCTCACCCACAAGATGAAGGATATGGAGCGTTGTCCACTCATATAGCATCCACTAGTATTTTTCCTCCCCTGCAGCCGCCGTCACCGTCGCCAAGCTCACCCACCTCCTCTGCTTCACCACCTGCTAAGGCTCTGCCCTTTGGGTCACCTTCATCAGCGGCGCCCAACAATATCAGATTTTAATAAAATTAATATAATATTAACGCTAGATTTTAACGTTGATGATACGTGATGGCAGGGGAGATTGGGTTGCTGGGATTCTTTATTTTACCACCAGTAATCGCGTCCATAAATATCAGTAATCGCGCCCATAAATTTTTTATCCTTTCGTATTCTTTATCTCATTTATTTCTATTTTGAAATCCAAATTTAATTGCGTGATTCGTGACCAGCTGTTGGAATCTCATTCTCGGCGGGTCAGTCGTCTATTCCACGTGGCAAAACACGCGAAGTAAAACGCAAGGCCACGAACTAACCCTCATCCTCGTGAGAGACGTCCACAAAGCCATGTATAACAAACACCATGCATACTTGGGCAATCAGAGACGTTGGCCGACGCATCACACATGGAAGCTCCGGTGACATTGAACTTGATCCCACGCCTCATGTTTGAGATGATAATGATTTTATTACATATATTTTAATGTGCTTTGATTTGTAATTTTTTGTATTATTTGAATAATGACCCATTATATCATTTTTATTATTAATTGATATATTATTTTTTTTATTGTGGGCTTGTAAATATCGTTAATTAATGCAATGTGTCAGTAATTATTTATTGGCCGACACCTCCAAGACCGATGGCTCCAAGGCCGACGGCCCCAAAGGCTGACACCTCTATGACCGACGGCCCCAAAGGCCGACACCTCCAAGACCGACGACCCCAAAGGCCGACACCTCCAAGACCGACGGCCCCAAAGGCCAACACCTCCAAGACCGACTGCCCCAATCCCACTGGCAGGGCAGTGCCGGGTGGGGCCGAATCGATGGACTTGGAGGTGCCGGGGTCGAGTCGGGCTGGCCGGGGATGGCCTTGGCCGACTCAGCGGGACTGGAGACGCCGGGGCCGAGTCGGGCTGGCCGGGGATGGCCTTGGCTGACTTGTCGGGACTGGAGAGGTGGAGGAAGTGTCGGGTCGGTGGAACTGGAGACGCCGGGGCCGAGTCGTTCTAGCCGGGGATGGCCTTGGCCGACTCGGCAGGAATGGAGACGCTGGGTCCGAGTCGGGCTGGCCGGGGATGGCCTTGGCCGACTGGCAGGACTAGAGACGCCGGGGCCGAGTCGGGCTGGCCGGGGATGGCCTTGGCCGACTTGGCGGGACTGGAGACGCCGGGGCCGAGAAGGGCTGGCCAGGAATGGCCTAGGCCGACTCGGCGGACTTGGAGACGCCGGAGCCGAGAAGGACCGACTCGGCGGACTTGGAGACACCAGGCCGAGAGGGGCTGACTCAGCAAACTTGGCGGACTTGGAGACGCCGGGGCCGAGAAGGGCCGGCCAGGAATGGCCTGTGCCAACTCGGCGGACTTGGAGATGCCGGGGATGAGAGGGGCCGACTCGGCCGACTTGGAGACGCCTGGGCCGAGAAGGGCCAGCCAGGGATGGCCTAGGCCGACTCGGCGGACTTGGAGACACTGTGGCCGAGAGGGGCCGACTCGGCAGACTTGGAGACGCCGAGGCCTAGAGGGACCGACTCAGCGGACTTGGAGACGCCGGGGCCGAGAGGGGCCGAGATGGAAATGGGCCGCAACAATGCATTGGTTTTGTCGAGATTGCCCCTGTGGCCATATGTGGCTACACCGGCCACATCAGATGCCCCCCCCCCCCCCCCCCCCGCCTCTGAGCGCTAAGGGCCACGCGTCTGCTACCCTTTGGGCGAAAGGGGCGCAAATTTCAAAAGAAAATGACGGTTTCTTCTAGTGCGCTTTAAATGGGCAGGTGAGGCGCTTAGTTTTGAGGCGGTGTCTAATCGCCCATAATCATGCGTTTGGTGGCAATGACGTTGGCGCCAGACGCTCCGAAGAAAGCTCATTGGAGGATGGGAAAAAGCAAAGACCATCATTGCCCCTCTGCTTTCTATGGCCCGCATTGGCTGGGGATCACGTCGCCTGGAGGAAATTGAGGCGGCAGCCTTGAGCACAGGCGAGGCTTTCGGCTAGCAGCCTGCGATGCAATGGGCGCGTGCCAGGTGGCGAAATCTCGGGCTATGTTGCCTGGAGGTGTGGCTATAAAAGCCTTCTAAGAGCTCTTTGGAAACCTTTACACTGCCACTGCTTTCCCCATTTTCTTCTTTCCTGAGTTCTCCTGCGACCTGAGCCTTTCCAACTCTAGGTTAGTTTCATCCCCTTTCTCTTCCTATGGACCGTAGTGCCATTAGGGAAGGTAAGAGACCTGTGGAGGAGTCTTCCCAATGTGATAGCGAAAACCAGGTCCCTATAGCCAGTAGTCGAATGCCTCGACCAGTAGGTGGTGTCGTCATCCGCGGCCGGCCGGAGGCGGTAGGGCCTCCGGTCACCTCCGGTCCTCCCCTTAGGGCTGTCCCCCTGTCCTCTTGCCGTCCGGCACTTCCTCCGACGGTGAGTTCTGATCCGGCTGGTCCCTCGGGGATAGCATCGATCATGACCTCTAAGGACGTAGAGGCCATTAGGGCTAAGTTTTTGATCCCCGATTTTATTGATCTGTCCGTGCCGGGGCCCGAAGATAGGGTGATCTCTGACTATCCAGGTCGGATCGCTCTATATGAGGAGTCCTTCTGGTGCGGGATGCGCCTTCCCTTACACTCTTTCTTCCTTAACCTCCTGGATAGGTATAGGTTAGTACCGGCGCAATTGACTCCGAATTCGATTCGGATTATTTGTGCCTTCATCGTCCTTTGCCATTTTAAGGGGGCCAGCTTGGAGCTATCTCTGTTCCGGGCTTTCTACAAACTCCGCCGTTAAGGTGAGGGGGCCTGGTGGTCCTTTACCGCCAGACCGGGTAGAGCCTTTCCCCTAGGCCTCCCGTCCAAAATTAGGGGGTGGAAGTCTAGGTTTCTCTTTGCCCATGTTGAGGGGGTGAGAGCCATTTGGAGGGCGCCGGATACTAGCTCCAACGACGACTCCTCCGTGAGGGAGAGAGACAAGGATTTGTTCACCCAATTATCCAATTGCCAAATCCCCAATTATAGGGAACTCCTGTCCGAGGAGAACCTGATAGAAGCCGAGTTAGCCTCGGCGGCCGGTGAGCCTGAATCCTTTTGTCCCTTTCTGTTTGCTGTGTGTCTATTAGGGTCCCCAGTCAAGGACTCCAAAACATTCACCAACTCCTCCGTGCAATCCGCTCCAACACCACAATCGATCCTCCCGAACCATTTCCAGTAACACACGAGCGTTGTAATTATGATCTAACAGACAAGAAATAAAGAATGCCTCACTGTTATTACGAAGAACGTGGTCTCAGGATTATTAGTCCTTCGAACCACTAGAACACAAGAACACTTGTACAAGGGTTATTAGCCCAAGCATGCCCAAACTTAAGAGGTTATCAGCCCCCAAGTTTACTGGCATAAACGTGCCTATGCCTGGCCAACATTCATAAGCTCTCTAGGCTTACAAAACACAACTCTCTCCCCTTCCTATTGCTCCTAAGGAGTGCTTATATAGGCATCCTCAGGAGCTTACAAAATCCTACCAACCCAATCAAATCAAATCTAGATCAAATCTTCAAGATTCTAAGGAAACAATTCGAAACAATTCCTAGAATCAAGGAGATTTGACAATACATGCCTAAAACAACTTAACTGAAAGGGAAACTAATCTTCTAGAGTTTAGGAGAAACATCCTAAATCTAGAAGATATGATTTATTCAATCACCTTCTAGAGTTTAGGAGAAACATCCTAAATCTAGAAGATATGATTTATTCAATCACCTTCTAGAGTTTAGGAGAAACATCCTAAATCTAGAAGATATGATTTATTCATTCACTCCCCACAAGGAAATCAATCTCTGAAGATATCTCCATAATACACTTGATCTCGCCGCCATCCGCCGCCCTACACGGTAGCGCTGCCGCCTGTCACTGGGGCTGCATCTCGCAACTTATCCTCCCCATCATGGCCGTGTAGGCCATGATCTTCGCTTGAGATCCTTTCATTCCCCCTTCCATTAAGTGTACCCTTGTCCTCAAGGGTAAATTGTGGGAACCTTATGGCTATGTCATCATAATCCTCCCAGGTTGCTTCCTCTCTAGGTAGCCCTCTCCATTGCACCAATACTCTCCAGATCTTCCTTCTAATCCTCCCACGTGGCACCATTTTGTATTCAAGAATCGTTGTGGGCTGTAGTAGCATTCTACCTTCCTCATTGAAGGAAGGCAATTCCTCTACAATCAAGCTAGGATCCCCAACTCATCTCTTGAGGAGAGACACATGAAACACTGGATAAAATCTTGAGGTTGGTGGTAATTCCAGCTGATATGCAACTTCTTCGACATGGGCAGCCACTTTAAATGGTCCATAGTACCTTTTCTCTAGCTTGTAGCTTGCGTTTCTCTTCATTGTCTTTTGGCCATAGGGTTGAAGCTTCAAGTACACAAAGTCCCCGGCTCAAACCCTTCTAGCCTTCTCCTTTTATCATAATATTTCTTCATGCTCGATTGGGCCTTCTTAAGCTCCCTCTTTGCCTTGGCTAGTATCTCGTCTCTAGTGATCAAGGCTTCCTCCACTTCCGCATTCTTAGCCGTACCCCTCTCATAAGCCACCAAGGTAGGAGGCTTCCTTCCATACACCACTTCAAATGGGCCAAGTGTGATGGAAGAGTGGTATGTTGTATTATACCAATATTTCGCCCATGACATGTAGTCCATCCACCTTGCTTGCTCATCATGGCAATGGCATCTCAGGTATTGTTCTAATGTACGGTTGACCACCTCTGTTTGGCCATCGGTCTGCGGATGGTATGAAGAACTTGTCTTCATTTTGCTCCCTTGCAGTGCAAACACTTCCTTCCAAAAGGAGCTCATGAACACCCGATCCCGATCCGTAACAATGGTTCTAGGGAAACCATGGAGCTTTACCACGTTGTCCACAAAGGCCTTAGCCACACTCTTCATTGTAAATGGATGCTTAAGGGGTATGAAGTGAGCATACTTACTTAAGCGATCGACGACCACCAAGATCACTTCGTACCCTTGACTTGCGGGCAAGCCCTCCACAAAATCCATGGACAAGTCTTCCCATATAGCTTCCGGTATGGGTAAGGGCAGCAAGAGACCTGTAGGGGCCTTCGTATCATGTTTGACCTTTTGACACACGTCACATTCCGCCACCCACTTCTTCACACTTCTCTTTAGGCCCTCCCAATAGAAGAAATGCTTGATCCTTATATAGGTCCTAAGCCATCCCGAATGACCACCTTCTTTGCTATGGTGGAAGTGAGTGAGAATCTCCTTCCTCAGGTTTGGTACGTCGGGCACATAGACATAGGACTTGTAGTAGATAAGCCCATCACGCCATTTGAATCCGGTCACCCCATTACATGGACTCTCAAGCTTCTCTATGATCTCTTGAGACCTTGCATCCAACTCCACAGCCTCTCTAAGCTTGTCCCATATCCTCCATTCAGCTCCACTCAAGGCCATATGTTCATCCTCATCTTCATACAAAGTCCACATCATTGGACTTCCCTCCTTCCTTGACAACGCATCAGCCACCTTATTCTCCTTGCCGGGCTGATATATAATGTCATACTCGAATCCCAGAAGCTTCACAAGAAACTTTTGTTGCTCTAGCGTCACGATCTTTTGTTCTAGCAAGTGTCTTAATGCTTGTTGATCGGTCACTATAGTGAACTTTCTTCCCAAGAGGTAAGGTCTCCACACCTTCACCGCATGCACAACCGCCAACATTTCTCTTGCATAAGTGCTCCATGCTTTCTTCATTGGCCCTAAGGCCTTGGAGATATAAGCTATGGGCCTCCTTTCTTGAGCTAGTACCGCCCCAATCCCTTCTCCACTTGCATCAGTATATACTTCAAATGGTTTCTTGAAGTCGGGCAAGGCCAAGACGGGTGTCTTGGTCATGGCTCTCTTCAAGTTCTCAAAAGCTCTCCTTCCATCTTCGGTCCACTCGAAGCCCTCCTTTTTTAGCATGGAGGTAAGTGGCTTGGCTATCAATCCATAGCCTTGCACGAACCTTCGATAGTAGCCCGTCAAACCAAGGAATCCTCGTAGAGCCGACACATCCTTGGGTAAGGGCCAATCCACCATAGCTTCCACCTTCCGCTGGTCCACTTTTACTCCTTGGCCCGATATGATGTGGCCAAGGTACTCCAGCTCTTCTTGCATAAAGGCGCATTTGGAAGCCTTGATGAAGAAGTGGTGCTCCTTCAAGATCATCAATACTCGCTCCAATTGCTCCAAGTGTTCCTCCACATTCTTCGAGTACACCAAGATGTCATCGAAGAATACTAATACAAACTTCCTCAAGAATGGCTTAAATATGGCATTCATAGCCGCTTGGAAAGTTGAGGGGGCATTGCATAGCCCAAAAGGCATCACTAGGTACTCATAGTGGCCGGAATGAGTCCTAAATGCCGTCTTGTGGGTATCTTCCTCTTTCATCCGGATTTGATGGTATCCGCCCTTAAATCCAGCTTGGTGAACACATGAGCCCCATGCAACTCATCAAGCATCTCGTCCACTGTTGGTATGGGAAATCTATCCCTCACTGTTGCCTCATTCAATGCTCGGTAGTCGGTGCAAAAACGCCAACTTCCATCCTTCTTCCTCACAAGCAACACCGGTGATGAAAAGGGACTAGTGCTTGGTCGAATCAAGCCACTAGCCAACATCTCCTCCACTTGTCTTTCGATCTCACCCTTTTGAAAGTGAGCATACCGGTATGGTGGCACATTCACCGGTTTGCTCGCATCTTTCAGCACAATGCGATGATCAAATTCCCTACTTGGTGGTAATGAAGTAGGTACCTCCAATACTTCCTTGTGTCTTTCTAAAACCGTCTTCACACCTTGGGGCAGCTCCTCATTTCCATCACTATACTTCTCTTCTTGCCCTTCATCTCCTCGGTTTTGGCCCATCACTATGGCGAAGCAATGAGCCCCACCCTTGCATAGTTTCTCAAACACATTGGCCTCGCAAGGCCTTGGCTCTTTTGATGCTAGAGCTGTCCACGTCCTCTTCTTCCCTCCAAGCTTGAACTCCATAGTCATCTTCTCATAGTCGGTGACGACCTTGCCAATGCCTCTTAGCCATGCATTGCCCAAGACAACATCTAGCCCCACCAATGAGAGTACGTGAAGATCAGCCGCTATACGGACGCCTTGGACATTCATCTTCACGGTTCGCACTACCATCTCGCACCTTAGCTTTTCCCCGTTTGCCACCTTCACATCGAATGGCTCTACTTCTTCCCCATGCAATCCCACCTTAGAAAGGACGCGGGAATTGATGAAGTTGTGGGTAGACCCACTATCCACCAATAATGTCATTTCATGCTTGCCAACCCAAGCCATAAGTCGCATGGTTGAGGGCTTTTGTACGCCGGACATGGCATTGAGGCTCAACTCGGCTTCCTCACTTTCCTCATCGCTAGAGGACTCCTCATGCCCGTGCTCTTCCTCACTTGTCTCCCCCAATTGCTCCTCCTCTATCCCGATCATACACATGACCTTGGCTTTCTTGCATTGGTGATCACGGCTCCACTTTTCACCACATTTGAAGCATAAGCCCTTCTTTATGTACTCATCAAGCTCCTCACGACTAAGCTTCTTGACTTCCTTCCCTTTGCTCCTTGAATCTCCCGTAGTCCCCTCCTTTCCTTTCCAAGACCCCGTGGAATACAAGGGTTTATAAACCTTGTTAGCCACTTGGTCCTTGACGTGTCTTTTCTCGAAGTGATGACTTTCTTCAAGGATTTCAGCCATCCTCATTGCTTCTTGCAGCCTAGTGGGCTGCTTCAACTTGAGCTCCTTGGCAATCCATGGTTTTAGACCATCCACGAAAGTGCCGATAAGTGCCTCCTCAGACCAACCCCTCACCAAGGTTTGGAGTTGTCGAAATTCCTCCACATACGCATGCACCTTGCCATCTTGCTTGAGCTTAGCTAGCTGGCCATGATGGTTGATAATGGGCGAAGGCCCAAATT